>JBBPBO010001984.1:15496268-15537373 GCA_037974295.1 Cicer cuneatum
AATTAAAAAAAAAACCTTGTAAAAAAGTTATATTTAATTAAAAAATTTAAATAATATTCATTTTTTTTAATTTAAATAATAATTTATTTGATTATGTAAAATGACAAAACTACTTTTGTTGTATAATCATATGTATGTTTTAAAATTAGTTATTAATATTTTATTTTGAAATTTAATATCAATTTCTATTGTTTTTAATTTACACTTCTATTTAGTTAGTTTGTTATTTATATATATTTTATAATATATTTTTGATTTTTTAGATAAAAATTATAATTACATAAATCAAACATTAGATCAATAGATAAAAATTATATTTTAGCGTGTCTTTTATCTTTCAATCAATTAGACTTTAGGATGTTTATATATTCGTTACTCCCTCCATTTTATAACGAGTAATTTATTTGCAAAAAATATTGTTACAAAATAAATAACGTTTTTAATAACTAATATTCATTACATCACTTTCAATATATACACATTAATATTTAATAAAAATATTATTTCTTGTTTTCGTTTACACTTTTTACATAGTGTATAATAAAACTATGGATGGTATAGGTTATAGATAAGTACCGGTATTACTTAACAAGTAGTAATAGTTATAATAAATTGATTTAATTGTGGAACTCAAAAGTCTTGATTTCAACCTATTTAGATCCCGTGCAGTCACAAGTGTACGTATAATAAAGATCAGACGTTTGAATAATAAAGTTCAAAATTTTTAATTTAAAAAAATAAAAAATATGGTTTATTTATGAACCGTGTATTTTATATCGAACGGTACCCAATATGCTTACTATTTTATATCGAACGGTAACAAATCCCTGACGTCTTCGAGCTGAATTCAACCCAAAACCCCAAACAACCTTGTACATCCAAATCTACAAACAAGCAAGGAATCAAAACAAACACAGAGAGACAGAGCTAGCAACAACAACAACAATGGCATACGTTGATCACGCGTTTTCGATTTCAGACGAGGATATCATGATAGGAACCTCCTACACTGTCAATAACAAACCCCCCATCAAAGAGATCGCCCTCGCCGTTTCCCTTCTTGTTTTCGGTTTCCTCGCTATCATCATCGGTTCCTTCATGGCTTACAACCATGTCGGCGGTGACACTGCTCACGGTAAAATATACCCTATTTTCTTCCTTTTCACTTTACTCAAATATATAAATAAAAATTATATTTTTAATTTCAAAATTAATTTTAATTTCTGATTACTTGATTAAAGATAACTAATTGTTATACTTATAAAAAAAGAGTACTAATTGTTATTGGGCAGTTGCAAAATTACATATTATTGCTAAATGCTAATTTTTGTATAGGCAAATTTAGTAAATTAGTAATTGTGTTAGTTTTTGGTGTTTGAACTTGAACACTGTGATTAGAATTTGAATACTTTCGGAGTCCCTTAGCTAATCAACTGAGTTGTCTGTTTGTTTGGGACAGATGTATGCTAAAGTTCAAAACCTTGTTTTGACTGAAATTCAGCTGGCGTATGACCACACAATGATTCTTAATTGCAGTTGTGGTCATAATTGTGGTTTCTGCCAACTTTGACATTGTGGCAAAATGTAGCCGATACAGCCACAATTGTGATTGTGATGTCGTTGTAGAGACCTCTAAAACCTTTATATTGTAGCTGCAATTGCAGTTGTGGAATATAGTTTAGATCCTGTTTGGATAAACTACTTAAGTAAGTGCTTATAGCATAAGCGCTTGTCATATAACTATTTATGTACAAGTTATTTATATAATACATGAGAAAATAATGCAAAACTATTTTCATATAAGCTAGAAGCTTTTTTCATAAGTAATCCCGGAGAGCTTATGGAAATAAGCTTAAAACAACTTATGGACATGTTATAAGTTATTTTCATAATCTCTCAAATTGTCTCACAAGTATTTATCTCAGTAGATAGGCTCAGATATGTCAATCCGTTGAACTATGGAGCTGAGGATAACAAGTTAGCTATTATTTGTGGGTTCTCTATTATTTTTGTTTGCTGTTGATTTTGAAATTTGTGTGAATGGTTGATTTGGTAGGGCTATTCTTTGCAATACTTGGAATGATATTGTTCATACCGGGTTTCTACTACACAAGGATTGCATATTATGCTTACAAAGGCTACAAAGGATTCTCTTTCTCTAACATACCTCCAGTGTAGCTGTGATAATTTAAGTTCAGTTTCACATCTTTCTTATGTACATATCTTCCATGCTTCTACTTCACTTCCTTTCTTTCTTTCTTGTATTTTTTTTTTCCTTGCCTGACATATAATGAGTGTTTAGATTTAGATTGTAATTTGTGATTGCTCTTAGTATATACTACTACTTTTAACTTTACTACTTCTGTTGAGATTTTGTTATGTAGTGTTCATTGTTCTGTGAGTAAACCATCATTTTAGATACTGAAATTGTAAGCGTCATCAATTTGGGACTTTAAATTTACCAAATATCAAACTGCTCTCTCAAGTTGTCTAACGTCAGTCAGAAGTCAAAATGATCCTTGAACTTTCTAACCCTTAGGCAATAAGCTCCTTGAAATAGTTGACGGAAGGAGCGTTTTAACTGACTTTAAACAATTTGAGGGACCAACCTGATATTTCGCAAATTTGAGTATTGAATAGTTTGAGTTTCTCATTTTCTTTATGATTTTAATAATAGAAGCATGCTTTGAAAAATTATTTTCCTTTTTTTTTTCTTCTACTAGATGTGTGTTGCATTGCATTCAATGCTGTCAATCCTAGATTGCCAAAATTATGGATTGTTCAAATTCTATTACGCTAGAATGCTATAACATTGCTATTTGAAAATACTTTGTAGCTGAGTAGTGAGTCACAAAACAATAACAATTTGTTCAAACTTTGTCACACGATATTGATAACACTGGTTGCGTTGCATTGTACTGGCCATGTCACCTGGTCTGAAGTTGGAATGGCAATGGGTAGGGTATAGGTAGGGTAGTATAGTACCCGTCTCCGTACCCGCAATTTAAAAGAATATCCATGTCCGTGCCCATACCCTCGTGGGTATCAACTTTAATACCCGTACCGTTGCCCTTTGGGTACTTAGTGCCCGTACCCATACCCATTACCCGCACTTTAACAAAAATATATCAATAAATAATTTGTGATTAAATTTAAAAAAATTCTCAAATATTTTAAATCCAAATCATAAGTATTACAAATCAAAATATTGTCTAACTCAAAACTTCCAAAATATATCATGATCCAACATTAGTACATTACTACAATAAATATCAAAACATCAAAAATAATGTTTTCCGAAAGAATATTTTATGAAGTTGCAAGTCCTTGAACGGTATTCTCCGAGATCTGTGAAAAAATTGATATGTGTATTATATTAGTTATTTATAATTATAAAGTCACGATTAATAATATAAAAAAACTCTTAAATATAAAATCACAATTATTTACTTCTTCATCAGAATCAAATATATGTATAGGGACTAAAATTTATTTTTCAAATTTTTTTAATTATTAAAATTGTACTTTTTTTATTAAGAGCCCAATTTTTAAGATTAGAACAGGACCTCCAAAATCTATTACTATTTACTCACATATTTTCGTGATGATTTACTTATATGTTTATTTTTCAAGAGAATCCGAAAATTCTTAAATGAATGACCTAAATTCGTTGATTTGTTTGGAATAAAAAGGAGAGGTAGAGAGACATGAGATAGTAGAGAGTGAGAGAAATAGTAGATAGAGATTGGAAGGGAAGATAAAGATGCATAAGATAGTAGAGAGACATATGTGTATTTAGAAAAATCATATATTTAAAAAATATTTTTTCAAACAAACATGTTTTCTTGAAAATCATTTTTATGTCCTTTATGGTAATTTTTTAGTTTAAAAAATTATTTTTATAAAATTATATACAAACATGTTAAAAATTATTGTACAAAAAAAATCATTTTGTTAATAGTAAACAAACATGAGTTAAAAAATCATATTTTAAAAAATCTCTAAAAAATAATCTCTAAATTATTTAAAACAAAAATCATTTTTATTTAAGCTCAAACAAACTTACATACTAATAATAATAATAATAATAATATTATTATTATATGTGCGGGGCGGGGTGGGTATTATAGTACCCGTACTCGCACCCATACCCGTTCAATTTTGCGGGTAATTACCCTATCTATTACGAGTTTTTTTTGCGGGTACCCACTGGGTCTGAGTCTAATTGTCATCCCTAGTCTGAAAAGTGAGTTATAGAAATTTCATATAATCACCTTTGTCCCTTTTTATTCTTATCTCCTTTTGTTTCTTTTTAAATGGGGACTTGTTGCATCTTCTTTCATTTGATGCAGTACCAACCTGTACTGCATATGCTTATCTTTTTGCAATCTATGATTCATTTCATGCATCATTGATATTGCTCTACTGAAAGAACTAACCAAACGATCAATCAGATGGGTGATGATGACAACACTTTAATTTATACTTGGCTTAGTTGTTGCCTCATATTTATGCAGTTGGGTGGCAAGTTTAGAATCCCTCCCATAAATATTTATGATTTATAATACGAGATGAATTACATATCAATTTTTAAAAATTATAAATTTTTATAATGAGGTGTTTATAATGTACTAAATATAACTGTAAAATCATTGAAATTTTTAAAAGATACATATGAGTTGACTTAAAAGTAGGAAAAAAGTGTAGATAGAAAACTTTTGTAGACTAAAAATTGAAGATTTTTTTTGTATGGACTAAAAATTTACCTAATCCACACACACATGTACATATTTGTTAGATATCTTTTAAATTATTTAATTATATTATATTAATTTATTTCATTTTTTGTATAAGGTTGATCTTTTAAGTCATAAGTATACTATTATCAATTTTTTGGTTTTTCGTTGAACACTAGTAAAAAGTGTTTATTTGGTTTAGTGTTCATGTGGCAAGTCAAAAAAAAAATTATAATTCATAATTGATAATTGATATTTTGTAAAAAAATTATTAAAAATGAAAATCTCTAAATTGAAATTATTAAAAATGAAAATCTCTAAATTGAAATTATTTAAGTTATTCAAACTTGTTAAATTTTTCGAGTTTCTTAGTTTCAAATTCAAAAATTGACAACAATGCATCATCATTTCAAGGCCCAATATGAGAATCATCAAAAAATTCTCTTACTCAAACACAACTACCACGCCCCAACAAGAATTAGCACACATCAACTTGCCAAGTACATGTTGCTTTACATTTTAAGAAAGAATAAGTTCTTCGCATTTTACAAAATATGGGTTATTTGGCTCTCTATCTCTCTAACTATTTCTTCATCTCCATTTCATCTACAACATACGAGAAAAAATGTTACAAATGTACACACACTTCAATATTAAAAATCTGGTTCTTTGATTTTCTATAAAAATGGGTTTTTGATTATTTTTAAAAACTTCCCTCTCTCCATTAACCTTTAGTCAAATAGGATTTAAATGTGGTTGCGGTTGATAATTTGGCATTTTGAAACTGATTTCGTAGCAGTTTTGAATGAAACATAGTGAGAAACAAAAGAATAAAAAAGATGCAGCTTTTTTCAAGGGAATAAAAAAGATGCAACTTTTTTCAAGAATCACGATGAAAAGAGAGATAAACACATAAGAAGAGTAACATAAGGGTTGCAAAACGAATGGATGCTAGGCGTGTAGTGGCAGGCCAGGATCTCACACACGACCACATGAGTATAGTCGACTACGACAACTAGGACACAATCTAGTTGGACACGATCATGACTGATAAGATTTAAGTTTTAGTCTTCAGTTTGTAAATACCAATTATAATTATAATTATCATTCTCAAGATATGCATATGCTAATGCAATGCCACTTTGAATGTGTCATAATGCTCTCTAATACAATCACATCATGCATCACTTATCATATGTATTCTAAAACACTTGGGAGGAATGTGGCACTATGTCATTCCCTTGGATCGACACATTCAAGTCATTTGTAGATTCTTATACATCATAACTCACTAGTTCACTCTCAACGTCTAATCGAGGTACTGGTGTGTCATATGGTAGCACTTGGAATCAAAGGCATATTTCTTCCAAGCCACATAGGTATTCCCCACCTGAGAGCCCTAAGGTCATCTTGATCATTATGAGTTTTTGTGAATTAAAAAGGTTTCGCATTCTAGATTTGGGATTTAAGGTATAATGGTATGAGTCAAAGAGGCCCTACTCTAATTAATATTGGTTTGAACACATGACGCAGTTGAAAATTGCAAAGGGTTAGCAAGCGCTAATCCTAAAATAAGAACAAGTTCTGGAATCCACCAGAGAAGAGAAAAACTCTCAAAATTAATTATTTTATTAAAAGATACCGTTTGTTACAGCATAGAAAGTCTTTAAATAGATAATAGAAACCCTAGTACGAAAATTAGGTAAAACAGAAAAGCCCGAAATTAAAGGAAAAGCTAAAACGACTGTAAAACAGAAAAGCCCGAAATTACGGGAAAAACTAAAACGGCTGTTTTGAGGCCCAAGACGAGCTCAAAACGATTCTATAGTCCATACTTCATGGCAAAGCCATGAGTTGTGTTCGTGGCGCGATTCCCTTTTCGGAAAGGTATAATAATAGACAATCTTAAAGGTGCAAACACGAGAAGGGGGGTTGAATTGTGTTTGACTTAACTTAAATACTTTTCCTGTTTTAATACTTTCAAAACAAAACTTGATGTATAATTAAAACAGAGTTAGCAGCAGATAAAAATAAAAATAAAAACTCACAGATTTTATACTGGTTCACCGTTAACGAGGCTACGTCCAGTCCCTTCGCCTTGAAGGATTTCACTAATTCAATCTTGAATTACAACCTTGCTACTGACCCTCCAAGTCAGTCTTCTCAATAGTCTAACAATCCTAGACTTCTTGAGGAAAACAACCTTGTCTTCAGTCAATCTGACAACCCCAGATTGTGTAAGAAATCACAACACTATGAATCTAATTGCTAAGTACCTTGCTACCCTTTCTGATTCCCTCAGTTTGTAGACTCTACTTCAACAACTTAGATACAACCCTATCTAATTGCCAAGTACCCTGCTACCTCTACTGACTCCCTCAGATTGTAGACTCTAATTCAACAACTTAGATTTGCCACAGTGGAAAGAAAATAACACGAGTACTTGCTTCTTGAAAGCTAAAACTCACAATTGACTTCTATGAAAATTTGGGTGTTTGTTGCTTTGGAAGTGTATGACTCTTTTGTGATTTTCGATACTATATTCTTCAGCATTAAGTCTCTATTTATAGTTGAATTTTAGAACTTCACTGATGCTTTACTTCTGCAGTATATTTAGATTAATCTGTTTTGAGAATATTCTGGAGTATTTTGCTCAGATTCTGTTGTGAGCTTTTTGCTCACTGATCTGTTTTGAACATTTTGCTCCGCTTCTGTTTTGGGCATTTTTCTCAGATTCTTTAATCCTTATGATCAAATCTGCACTATTGGGTCTTCATGCGATAGTCCACATCTGGACCAGCCTATTTGATATTCTGTGATCCTCTGAGTTTGGCCATTCCTGGACCACACTTCCTAACCCTCTGATTTCGACCACCACTGGGCCATGGTCTGATTTTCTAATCTGGACCATCACTGGACCAAATAATTATTTCTGAACCATTGATCTGGAAGTTTTTACTCTGATCTGGACAGATTCTGGACTTTGGTCTGGAACAAACTGAAATTAACTTGAACAAAAAATATTTCAGTCTGGACATTTTACCTTTAATTTTGGACCAGGTCTGGATTGATTCTGGAACTCATTTCTTTTGGTCTGGACTTAGTTTCATGCCCTGAATCATGCTATCTTATTATCTGGGCCAAATCTGAATTGATCCTTTTGTTCTGAACTCATAAACATACCTTCTGGTCAAGTCTGGAACAAGTCTGGACTGTGTAATTTTTCACTGCCAGACCATCTTCTGGTCAGAATAACTTCTAGAATAAAATTGATATTTAACTCCTGTTTGTCTGGAACAACTCTCCTTCTGGCAGGTTTTCCAATGGTATCATCCATGTTTCATTATGATTTTTCTTCCTTCTGTTCTGGGCCACCAAACATATCCTCTGGTGATGTTTTGACATCCTGGAACATCTTCTGGAAATTCCAGAATTCATTTTCCTTTGATCTCTGCTTCTGTTTCCTTCAGTTTCTGGGGCATTTAACTTAATAATTCAAAGTACAAAATAAGTTTACATTGAGTACATTTGTAAGCATCAAAATCCTAAGTACTTAGAACCAACTTGGTTCCAACAAATCTGACACCAGACGATTATTTTCCGCATTTTCTGCTGCTTTTGTCCGCAAAGTCGTTTCTTCCTCGATTCTGGTCGTGAACCCTCCTACATCAGTCTCCTCCACTTCTAAAGAACTCGACCCCGAGTTCATACCAGAATAAAGGTCAGCATCTTCATGGAACTCATAAATATCAGCCACATTAAAGGTATTGGAAATATTCATGGATCCTAGCAAGTCGATCACATAGGCGTTGTCATTGATCTTCTTCCGCACCTTGAAAGTCCCGTACTTGCGAAGCTGAAGCTTCTTGTAAGTGTCAACTGGGAACCTCTCCTTACGCAGGAACACCATCACATCATCTCCCACAGCAAAGACCTTGACTCTTCCGCGCTTGTCAGCAGCTACTTTGTTCTTCTGCCCAGTAGCCTCTAACTTCGCCCTGACAGCTTCCTTAACGGCTTGCACATCCTTGGCCACCACTGGGCAAAACCACTCAATTCCTTGAAGGTCTTAGTCAGGTCATGCTCATCCTGCCTCATAACAAGAAAACTAGACTTCTCCTTCACTGTTTTTCTATTAAAACCAGAAACCGGGGCCATAGCTATCTTGTGCGTTCCCCAGGTGAACATCATCACATTATCTCTGCCTTTATACGTGATATCATTGTCATACTACCAAGGTCGCCCCAGTAGGACATGACACACATCCATATTCAGAACACCACACACTACCTCTTCCTTGTAATGCCTTCCGATGGAAATAAGCACCTTGCAAGTCTTCGTCACCTTAACCTGCGAACCCTTACTCGCCCAGCCCAAAGCATAAGGCTTGGCATGCGGTTCTATCGGCAACTCTAGGTACTCCACCAGCTTCTGGGATACCAAGTTCTCTGTACTCTCGTTATCCACGATCAGATTACACACCTTATTCTTAATTGAACAGTGTGTTCTAAAAAGATTCTTCCTTTGCCCCTCCTCCTTTGAATACAACAGAACTCTCTACAGCACAAAATTCACCGCTTCTTCAGCGAACTCAACACCGTCATACTCGTTGTCTGCTTCCTCTTCCTCAGACTCCTTATTCAAGACTGTAGTCATTCTCCTGGAAAGGCAAACATTCAACTTGTGACCCTGCCCACCGCAACGGAAACACTTATCTCTCGTCGATTTCGCGTATGGGTTGGCTGACTTCTGGTTCGCCCTCTTGTTGGGCGTAGCACTACTGGTTCCACTGGTTCCTTTTGCTGAGGAGTCAGAATCCTTAGCAGCAACACTCTTATCCTCATCACCAACAACTTCAGAATTACCCTGCGGAGTGAATCTGCGAAAAGATGAGAAATTTCTGGGGGATTTCTCCATCAGTTCCGCTTTCAAGGCTAGCGTAGAGGCCTCCGTCATGGTCCAGACAGTCTGCAGACCCATCTTCTCTTGTATCGACCCCTTCAAGCCATTAATATAGCGAGTCACCTTCTGACCCTCTGTTTCCCCAGCTCGTTGCGTTCTGAGAAACGCATGAACTCTGTTGTATACTCGGTCACGCTTCTTCTACCCTGAACGCAATCGATATACATCTTGTACAGAATCTGCTCATAATCTTCAGGCAAGAAACGCTCCAGCATCAACTGTTTCATTCGCCTCCACGTTCTGATTGGCGCTTTCCTCTGGTGCTGCCTCTGAACAACAAGCTTATCCCACCACACATCAGCGATACTCTTCAATCGAATTGCCACCATCTTCACCTGCTTGTTTTCTGGTACACCCATCACGTCGAAGAACCGATCAACTTCAATCTGCCAATCCAGAAACTCTTCAACCCCCATAGTTCCATAGAACAACGGGATGTCAGCCTTGACTCTATAGTCGTTGCGATTCTGTTGATTATCGAAACCCTGATTCTCCTCTTGGACCTCTTCTTCGGAACTAGAGTCCGATTCAACACAAGCCTGCAAGCCTCCATGTGGACGCTTGGGCGGTTCGTCTCTCCTGCCTCTGTCCCTCCTATTATTTATGGCGTTCACTTGAACCGTCAATGCCGCCACCTGAGTCGTCATCTGCGTAGTCAAAGCAGTAAGGGCCACGGTAAAAGCCGCAGTGATACCCTCGATGTCTGCTCTTGTGATTGGTTGATCTCCCATGGTTGTTCAAGCTACGAAAAGAAACAGGAGAAAGCCTGCTCTGATGCCACCTGACGCAGTCGGAAATCGCAAAGGGTTAGCAAACGCTAATCCTAAAAAAGAACAAGTTCTGGAATCCACCAGAAAAGAGAAAAACTCTCAAAATTAATTATTTTATTAAAAGATACCGTTTGTTACAGCATAGAAAGTCTTTAAATAGATAATAGAAACCCTAGTACGAAAATTAGGTAAAACAGAAAAGCCCGAAATTAAAGGAAAAGCTAAAACGGCTGTAAAACAGAAAAGCCCGAAATTACGAGAAAAACTAAAACGGCTGTTTTGAGGCCCAAGACGAGCTCAAAATGATTCTGGAGCCCATACTTCATGGCAAAGCCATGAGTTGTGTTCGTGGCGCGATTCCCTTTTTGGAAAGGTATAATAATAGACAATCTGACACCGGACGATCGTTTTCCGCATTTTCTACTGCTTTTGTCCGCAAAGTCGTTTCTTCCTCGATTCTGGCCGTGAACCCTCCTACATCAACACCACAAAGATCAACATTGGAAAGACAAGACAGACTCAATGACTCAACCCAATAAAGGGCACATCTGATGTAAATGCGTCGGTCGAAGAGGATGACGTGGTGCAGGGGCTACGCCCAACATGTCATCTGAGTGGATAGACATATGAATGGATAAGGATTCTAAAAGGGCAAACATACTTCTACCATTACTCATATTAGGGAACTCATTCGAATCAAGTACATGCCTCTATCTATCTCAACCTTTAGATACACGAGTGCACAATCGACATTCTGATATGACTTCAATCATATGCGGGTAAATAGTAACAAATTAGAGCACACAAGAGTCTGAAACTACCTTAACAAGGGTTTTTCCCCATCTATGATCATTCATAAAGTTGCTAACATCTCCCTTATCACATGTTTGCATTGTGTATTACTTTATCGTAAGAGTATCCTTGCAGGTACACTCTTTCATTCAAAGAAGGAACACACGACTAATGGTGTAAAGATCAAAGCACCATACCTAGAGTTTCACATCACCTACTCTGATGATCAACCTCTTGTGTTCATACAAGAATATAAGAGATTGAAGAGTTTTTTATTTATGGGTTTGTAGTCTTTGTCTGATCGTACTTGTAGAAGAAATTATGGACCTATTATTAATGGTGGGATCTTAATTAGAAAAAAAAATCACTTACAAATGAATTAATTGGATATAAAGATGATATATTATCAAATTCAAATTTCTTCCAGTCAAGTGGATCTATAAGGCGAGGTGTTATCTTAAACACTTCATAAATGTTTATGGGTCATTAATCTTCATTATATATTTATATTTTTAAGGGTTTGCTTATTTTTTTCATATAATTTCTACTTTTGATCATTTTTCAGCACCAAATTGATGATCTATATATACATACCTATGAGTTTTTTATTCTTTTGTTTCTAATTTTCTATGGTTAGTTTTAATTTTGAACTTCTTGTATCACGTTCCTTCTTTTTTACACCTTCTTATACCATATTCCTTCTTTTTTACATCACATATCATGTTCTTTGTATGTTGGTTGTAGTACATTTTTGTTAAAAAGAAAATTGAAATCGTAGAGGAAAAAATATTGAGGTTGAGTTTGCCTAAAAATTAAAGTGGCACAGATAAAATTTTAGATTTTGAGTTGAAGAATAATAATTTATTTTTATCAAAATGTTAAATAATTTAATTAATTAAAATAAATAAAAAGTTTAGTCAACTAATGATACAAAGTTAATATATGTCAAATCATCAAAATTGGAATACCATCAATGTTTTAAATATAAAAATGACATAAAATATATATATTTTTATTTTGCAAGTATAAATAAATAAAAAATTACAAAATTAAAATCAATAGACAAATTTTTCAAGGACTAAAACATATTTACGATTAGTCAAAAAGAAAAATTACTATATTTATCTTTTAAAAGAAACTATTGCATAATACGGTGTCGTATTGCCTGTCACTGAAAGCAACAAATCTAGTGACTATCAGAATTTACAAGTGCAGATTGCAGATCCGTATCCCAACTCACCGGAGCACATCACCCCCGTAAGTACATCTCTTCAATTTTCGTTCATTATTATTACGAAAATGTTGTCTCTTTCCATTTCATTTCTAGTTTCTCTTAGATCTTCTCTTTTCGTTGCGTAATTCTCCGCTACTATATATCTCTCCACATACATTTCTCTCTCTTTTTTTTTTTTTCATTTCTCAGTGGCAGTTTAGTAATTCTCTCTCTTCCCATTCACGAATCACTCAAATCATGGCTACATATGCGAGAATCAACGTAACACTGATGATGGCGATGATGATAGCTTTAGCAATTTCACTTTATTCAGCTTCAGCTTCGTCCGAGGGAGAGTTTGTTCACAAAACCATTTCTTCTCACAAAATTGTTATCTTTTCAAAGACCTATTGTCCGTAAGTATATATATTACATCCCTCTTTATTTTTTGGAATCAATTTATGTTCGATTTTCTTGATCTGATTGCTTGGGTTCCAATTTATATAGTTTAGTTGTGTATTATACTGTTTCCTCACTCAAGAGGACTTGAACTTTTCTCACTCATTGTAAATCTTCACTAATTTATCTAACTTATCTATAATTGCATATGAAACACCGAGACAGACACCACACACGGCAATGACATGTTTTTGCTGGTAATAGTTTGAAAAAAATGGAAGAGATTGAATATAAATACATTGTCTGGTAGTGTGTGACACTGACAACTGTTAGAAACTAGACATGCGTTCGATTTGAAAAGTTGGTACTATATAGGCAATTGATCATTTTATAAAATGCACTCGAATTTGATTAGAATTTATAATTTAAAATGTCCAAGTGACGCATTACAAGATCTTATCTGACGGCATTCGTGTTTGTGGTGTGAAATATTAACTGCTGCCACGTCATTTCTGAATTTGCAATGTTCTTCTGTACTCAATTGATCGTATTTTACAGATTATAGGTTGTAAATGGATTTTTCTGAATTTTACAGATCATGGGAAGGAATCGTTTCCTGTTTAAAACACTCTATAATCTGTAAAATAAAAATGTAAAAGTGGTGGTGTTTATGTCTTTTTTTTCTACTCATTCTTCTCTTGTCCTTGGCTGGCCTCTGCACAATATGAATATTCATAAGCTTTGTTGATTACTATCGGAGTATTTCTTAACTTAGCACAAAATTTGTAACTTGACCACACACAAAAAAAGTTCATCAATTGAGGTATGGGGTGGGGTATTAATTGTTTTGTTTTACTTGATTTCTTTGTTGTGTATATAGGTACTGTAGAAGAGCAAAAGCTGTATTCAAAGAGTTGAACCAAGTACCATTTGTTGTGGAGCTTGATGAGAGAGGTATACTGAAAACTTCAACTTGCTTTAGATTTACACACAGAAGGAGAAAGAGTTAGATATATATTCTAGAAATAATTATGTACTTATGTTTCAAATAGCGTATTATTATATGTTAAAGTAATTATGTACTTATGTTTCAAATAGCGTGTTATTATATGTTTACTGTGGCAAAATAAAGTATTTATTAGTTTTTGACTGTATGAAATTTTATTAGCTTGTCTATTTCATGAGATTCAATTCAATGGTTTACACACACACAGTTTATGCTATAATTGAATCTAGTTTTGACAAAAAGAATCAAATGAATAATTCATAATTGACATTTATAAAAAGCAGTGTTAGGTTAGCATACCATTTCATTGAAAGAAAGCTGTGTCAGGGAAAACATTAAAGCATTATAAGTTGTGAAAGAAGATAGTTGGTTTCTTTCAGCAACTGCTTAGTGTAGAGAGAGGGAGACTGAAGAATGGGTTTATAATATTACTGTTTTTTCAATAGATGTTAAAGGGCGGTTTCTGTTACGGCAATAGTAAGACCTTTTTGTTTTGCAGATGATGGTTCGAAAATTCAGGATATTTTGACTAATATTATTGGAAAGCGTACTGTGCCACAAGTTTTCATCAATGGAAAACACCTTGGAGGATCAGATGGTAAGTATTTCTTTAGCTTGTGGCAAATAGCATTTTAAACGTTGAAACAAAATATGATTCTCCTTGAAATTCTCTCAAATACTTGTTCATTGACTGATTTTCAGATACTGTGGAAGCTTATGAGAGTGGACGGCTTGCTAAACTTCTAGGAGTTGAGAAGAAGGAATATGATGATCTCTGAATCAGATTATCGATAGCGAAAACTCTGTTGCGCTTCTTAGATTGTGTTCTGTGACAATATGAAATTTTTACATATAAAGGAGATGATAAGATTACATTTTGGCACAGCTAAAATTTTCATTTATATAATGTGATGGATAGTTTTCCAATTATCACATGAAAGCTCTATTTCCCCTCACCACAATTGTTTATATTTTACATCCACTTTATTTAGTGATTTTTTTCTCACTCATTTTTCAATTTGTTTTTTTGGAACAACCAATATTATATTATGTTAGGATTGTTAGTAACATGGGTGGAGATCGCCTTTATCACTTATCTACTTAACTCTCTTATCACTCCTCCTTTATCACTTATCTACTTAACTCTCTTATCACTCATCTTCGTAACTCTCTTATTTTAGCCATCAAGTCAATTTATTTATCAGCTTATTTAAGTATGATAATATGAAATTGTTTTTGAGGAGTCAGTGAGATTGGAAAGAAGAGAAGGCAGTTGATATTATGATTTCACTATTATATTGGCAAACAATGCTAACAATAAACTCTTATATTAGTAAAAAAAAAAAAAAACTCTTTTGACATCTTTTTATTATTGGTTTACTTTCATGTATGTTTGACAAAAAAAATTGCTGGCCTAGGCTTGTTAAATTTGTCATTTAAGGGAGACAAATATAAATTACTTTATAAATGTTTAATGATCTTTAAGGTTTCTCTTTTCTTAAATTAGAGTATCATTCTTTCATCCTAAATTTTTTATATAAAAAAAAAAAAAAAACTAACATGAATTTTATCTAATGTCGGTGCATATTAGCAACGGTGTGGCTATTTATTTTAAATCCTTTTAGCTTTAAATTTTTCTTTTGGAAATATAATGAAATATTTTACTAACAAATTCAGGTATGGACTTCCATACGTGCTTGGCTAGGATTCTCTGTCTATTGGTTCGGCTGGTTGTAATAAGAAATATTTTGTTCTTGCAAAAAAATGATTATTGAAACGGGCTTGTTGTAACTAAGGCACTCTCTTGGACTTAATTTACAATTGTTTGAATTTTTAGAGCTTAATTTTTTTTATTAGTGTAGCTTCCTTTTGGGTATATTAAGTGTATATACTAAGTTACAAATTAACTCTTTAATTTTGATTATAAACTTCTTGGTGTATTTTGTATTCCCTTAAATAAATTTACTAGTACATCTATTTGTGTTGTGCAGGGAGCAAATTATGCATAGAGGAACTTTTGATAAAAAGTCTAGTCTCGTGCAAAAGTCCCTCTACCATAAAATATTTTTAAATAATATCAAAATATAGACTTAACCTTATAAAATCATTGAAAATTTAACTTTCAAACATACCTTTAGTGATATCTCTTAGTGTTGAACTAATTGTAGTTTAGATGATGGATAATTCATTCGCCAACAAGATGATTTCTATGATATTGAGTATGGTTTTGACATTGATTATGGTACTCAGTCCGAGCAGACAAGGTTACATTGATTGAGGTGATGAGTATTACCAACGAAGAGTTCATATTGCATTATGGGAATAAAACAATATTACTTTATGATGTGATTTTGGTTATTTTCAAAAGAAGAGTTATGGTTGGAGATATGATGAGGCCTCAACAATATTCCCAAAGATACCAATACTTCGACTGCTATGAGTGGTGGTGTTTGGATTTGTGCGTCTATCATGGTCACACTCAATGATATCATGCCCTCAGGAAGTTTCGATTTCTGAATGCTGACCAAAACCCACATTAAGCATTGGCTCTAGAAAGATACTCTTATTGATCAAAATAAACAACTATTTTTTAATCCTTGATAAAAACAATTCAGGAAAATTTAGTCCTTGACACACGATCTCTCTTTGAATCATATGAAAATTGATATATATATATATATATATATATATATATATATATATATATATATTTTTTTTTTTTTTGTTAAATCATTAAAGACATCAATGAATTTTTTACATACGGTCTTTGAATGATATTTTCCACGACAACAATTTTTCAACTATTTTTATTTGAGGTATTTTTACTACCATTTTTGTTTTTTAATTTTGTATTTTCTTTTTTAAATAGCGAATTCTTCTATTTCTGTGATAATTTTATTTCCTTTTCATGGATTATTATAAGACATGTAGACTATCACATAATTCATTTATGGTTCAAAAAGTAATAAAAAACTAATTAGGAAAATAAATAGACAAAAGGACTAATATATTCTGATTTATTTTTGTCATAGTGATTTTTTTATATTAGAGATTAGTCTATCTCGCATGTTTTTGTGAGGGACCAAATTCTTCATTTACTCGTGATATTATTTGAATGTGATTACACCGAGTTTATATATATATATATATATATATATATATATATATATATATATATATATATATATATTTTGTTTCATAAAGATTTATGGATACACATAGTTAAGATGGCTTGGATTGTGTCGTTATGTGTTAATGTGTATGCCCTTTAATGGGTGTTTTTATTTTTCCTTAGACGATTAGATATGAGGTTCGCTCCGATGAGCTCCAATGTGAGAGAGATCTTGGTCCCATATGCATGAATTCTAAACATTGGACTAGATTGGGGAAGTTTGTTTAGAATAACTTCCCTCATATGTGAAAATGTCATCTGAAATAGGTATGTCAAAGAGGCCAGGGGAGGAGGGGCACGTTTTTCCTTCCCCAGTTTCAATTTCGACTTGGGGGAACTTGAACCTGCCCCTTGTTCCTCACTTTGGTTGAAATATGTATTTTATCCCCCTCTTATGAGCTTTAGGATTTCTTGCTCTCATATATAAACTAATAAATTTAAAAATAAAAAATACTATAAAATCAGTAAAATAAAATAATAATGATTAAACAATAATAAAATAATATTATATACAAATTATTTTTTCTATATATGGAGTGGAGATTAAAATTTTGAATTATATGAAAAATATTAAATAAAATGAATAAATATATATTAAAATTAATAATAATTTTACTAATAGGACATGTTCGAGGCAGGTGTGGGGCAGGTACCAACATCCGAAATCCCACCACCTCGTATTTGAGATGTAGAGAAAACTCGAATCACTTCCAATTAAAGTTTTTTTTCTCGTCAACGTTGGGATAGTTTTGGGTATGTACCACAAGTGTGGATTATATTGTCATACCTAATCTATACATTTACAATTGAAAAATTAATAAACAATGAGATTGAATTTATCGGTAAGAGCTCGTCATCCATAACGTAGTGAGTAATAAGATTAAAATCCCAATAGAGGTTGAAGGTGCAAACACAAGAAGGCGGGTTGAATTGTGTTTGACTAACTTGAATACTTTTCTGTTTTTGCAGTTTTAAAACAAAACTTGATGTATGAATAAAACAGAGTTAGAAGCAGATATAAAGTAAAAATAAAAACACAGAATTTTATACTGGTTCACTGTTAACCAGGCTACGTCCAGTCCCTTCACCTTGAAGGATTTCACTAATTCAAACCTTGAATTACAACAATACCACTGACCCTCCAAGTCAGTCTTCTCAAACAGTCTAACAATCCTAGACTTTTGAGGAATGCAGCACCTTGACTTCTTAAGTCAAGTCTTCTCCTACCAATCTGACAACCCTAGATTGTAGAAGGAATTACAATGCCTTGAATCTAATTGCCAAGTAATCTGCTACCCCTTCTGACTCCCTCAGATTGTAGACTCTACTTCAACAACTTAGATCTAACACAAGGGAAAGAAAATAACACGAGTGCTTGCTTCTGGAAAGTTGGAACTCACAATTAACCTCACTGAAAACTTGAGTGTTTGTTTTTGGAAGTGTATGATTCTTTTGTGATTTTAGATGCTAAGTATTTTGCCTTGAGCCTCCTTTTATAGATGCGAATTAGGGTCTCTTCAAAGCTTAATTTTGAGGTGTATCTTGCTAGATTCTGATGCAAAAATATCTTGACCAATCGGGCTTCACTTAAATAAAAAACATATCTTTTTAAGCTTCAGATTTGCTTTCAAAAATAATTGGCCAATCATGTCTTTAGTTTCTTCCCACCAACAGCTTCTGAACTCCCATATGACTTCACTTTATTTTTGTAACAAATCCTTTTAATACTTTGATCAAATTTAATTAAATCTCCACCGTTAATCCTCATGATTAAATCTGGACCGTTTGATCTTTTGAGCTAGTCCACATCTGGACCATACTAAGTAATCTGCTGTGATCCTCTGATTTCGGCCAACCCTGGACCACACTTTCTGAGCTTCTGATCTCGGCCAACATAGTATAGCAAACTGATCTGCTGTGATCCTCTGATCTCGGCCAATGCTGGACCACACATTCTAACCTTCTGATTTCGGCCAACACTGGGCCATGGTCTGATCTTCTGATCTCGGCCAACACTGGGCCAAATACTTAAATATGAACCATTGATCTTGATATCTTCCCTCTGATCTGGACCAATTCTGAACTGGGTCTGGATTGAACTGAAATTAAGTCTAGACAATTAATATTTCAGTATGGACATTTTACCTTCTGTTTTGGATCAGTTCTGGATCAAATCTGGAGATCATTTCTTCTGGTCTGGACCCATTTACTTATCCTCTGATTAAGTCTGGATCAAGTCTGGGCTGTTTATCATTTCACTGCTAGGCCATCTTCTAGTCAGAATAACTTCTGGACTAAGTCGGACTAATGATTCCTTCTGGTCTGGATCAAGTCTCCTTTTGGCAGGCTTCCTTCTGGTCTGGTCCAGGTCTCCTTTGACTTTGCTTCCTTCTGATTTGGGCCAGCAAAGATATCCTCTGGTGGTGTTTTCACATCCTGGTGTATCCTCTGGTAATTCCAGGATGCATCCTCTGGACCTTCTGGATGCATTTTCTGCCTCTGATAACTTCATATTCTGGTGGTATTTAATATAGTAATTCAAGGTACAAAATAAGATTACATGGAGTGCTTTTGTAAACATCAAAATCCTAAGTACTTAGAACCAACTTGGTTCCAACAATCTCCCCCTTTTTGTTGATGACAAAACCTTAACTTATTTTTCTAGCTTGTAACTCGAAGTACTTGAAATACTCCCCCTCAGACCAATCTCTCCCCCTAAGTCTGATACTGACTTTTTCTTCTCCTTTTCACTCTTTCTTTTCTTCTATTCTCCTCTCCTTTTCAACTCCTTCTTTATTCTCTCTTTCTTTTCTCTCTTCACATTGCCTTTCCTTTTCAACTCCTTCTCTTTTCACTCTTTCTTTTTCTCTCTCCCTGTTTCCTCTCCTTTTCAACTTCTTCTCTTTTTCACTCTTTCTTTTTCTCTCTCCTTGTTTCTTCTCCTTTTCAACTCCTTCTCTTTTCATCTCTTTCTTTTTCGCTCCTCCTTTCTTTTTATCTCTCCTTTTCTACTTATTTCTCCTTTTTCTCTCTCTCCTCCTTTTTGTCATCAGCCAAAAAGAGGTCCTACTATTTTTGTATTTTTTTGTTTTTCTCTTTACAAATTACAGAAAGTAAAAACAGAAAAATAAAAGACATAAAATAAAATTACAAGAAAATTAAAACTCCTAAGATGACTACTTGAGCTAGTCAGATATGGAGGTAATGCTGAGATGCTTCTTGATGAACTCAAACCTATCTTCAGGTAGTGCTTGGTGAAGATGTCCGCCCATTGATGATCAGTGTCCACAAACTGGATGCTTAAGGTCCCTTTTTGAACATGGTCCCTAATGAAATGGTGTTTTATTGCAATGTGTTTGGCTCTAGAGTGTAAGATAGGGTTCTTGGTTAGGTTTATGGCTGAAGTGTTATCACAGAACAAAGGGATATTGGTTTCAAAGATGTTGAAATCTTCAAGTTGGTGTTTCATCCAGATTAACTGTGAGCTGCATCCTGCTGCTGATATATACTCAGCTTCGGCTGTTGACATAGAAATGGTACTTTGTCTTTTGCTTGACCTAGAGATCAAATTATCACCTAAGAAAGTGCAGTTGCCGCTTGTACTTTTCCTTTCCAGCTTGTCTCCAGCATAGTCAGAATCACAAAAACCTCTGAGTTTGTAGGTGGGGGTTTTCTTGTATAACAAGGTAAGGTTAATGGTTCCTTTAAGGTAACTCAAAATTTGCTTGACAACAGTTAAATGAGATTCCCTAGGGTCAGCTTGAAAACGGGCACAGACACAAACACTAAACAAAATGTCAGGTCTAGAAGCAGTTAAATAAAGAAGGGATCCAATCATACCTCTGTCTGTTTTCTGGTCTACCCTTTGGCTGGTTTCATCTTTCTCAAGTGAGCAGGTTGGGTGCATGGGGGTGGTCATAGGCTTACATTCATTCATTTTGAACTTTTTAAGAAGTTCTTTAGTGTATTTAGATTGGTGAATGAGTATACCTGATTTACCTTGATGAATCTGAATTCCCAAGAAGAACTTAAGTACTCCCATCATGCTCATTTGGAACTCTTTCTGCATTAGGTCAGAAAACTCTTTGCACAAAGTGCCATTAGTCGATCCAAAGATGATATCGTCAACATACACTTGAATAATTAAAATATCATTTTTAATGGATTTGCTAAATAGAGTATTATCAATCTGGCCTCTATCAAATTTATTCTTAAGCAGAAAGCTACTAAGTCTGTCATACCATACCCTTAGTGCTTGTTTTAAACCATATAAAGATTTTTTAAGTTTAAAAACATGGTCTGGAAAATCAGAATTTTCAAATCCAGGGGATTGTTTGACATAGACTTCCTCACTTATATAGCCATTTAAGAATGCACTTATAACATCCATTTGATACAGAATTATATCGTAATTATCAGCAAATAATAAAAGAATTCTAATTGCTTCTAACCTGGCCACTGGAGCAAAAGTCTCAGTGTAATCTATACCTTCCCGTTGATTGTATCCTTGAGCTACTAATTTGGCTTTGTTCCTTACCACTTCACCTTTTTCATTGAGTTTATTCTTGAACACCCACTTGGTTCCAATAATGTTTTTGTTTGGTCTGGATACCAGATCCCAAACATCATTCCTTTGGAATTCATTCAGCTCTTCTTGCATTGCAAGTATCCAACCTTCCTCTGCCAAAGCCTCATCAACATTGGTTGGTCTTCATCAACTTCTGGAAGATCTATAACAGCTTTTGATTATGATAAATCAACTTCTGGTTCTGGTAAATCTTGGCTATTTTTGACTTAATCAGATTTACTTTTGAAGATATGTCATGTGTTGCTGACTTGCTTGTATCCTCTACCTTTCCAGGTACTTCTGTTTCTTCTGCTTCTGCTTCTGCTCCCTTTGGTTCTGGTGAACCTGCACTATCTTTATCTTGCTTTGATTTGTCAAGATCAAGCAGTTTGTCATATAACATAATATAAATAATTTAAAAATGAACTCAATACAGTCAAACCATTAATTCTGCTTCTGGTGGATTCTGCTTGTTTTTGAAACCACTGGAATGTTGTTTCTGCTGAGGTGTTCAAGTCGTGTGAATCACCTGGTTCCTCTGACAGTTTGAAAACTTGAAGAATACTTATCTAGCTTTGATTTGTTAAGATCAACCTTCTTGTTATCACAGTAAACATAAATATCAAATAATAATAGTAGTATTTACAGCAAGATGTAACCTCTATGTCAGCAGTTTCAATTTTACTCTGAAAATCCTCTTGCTTCTGATTTTTAGATTTCGAATCTGTATGTTCTGTGATTACATGGTTTGGATTAAGGGATTTGAATTCCCTTTCAGGTTTGTAGTCTTGATGAATTTCACTGGAGTGTTTGAAGAACTCTCCTGATTCTGATTCTTCTATTTCTGCTTTGGCTGATATACCATGTTCCTCTGGTGATTCTGGAACTTATGGTGATTCTGGTAATCATACTGATTCTGATAATTAAAGTAATTCTGATGATTATACCTCAACCTTTGATATTGATACCTGTTCAGGTTCTGGTTCTGGTTCTGGTACTGATTCTGATTCTGGTTCTAGTGTTGATTCTGGTTCTAGTTCCTGTGCCTCTTATACTGGTTCCAGTTCTGGTTCCAGTGTTGGTTTTGGTTCCAGTTCCTGTACCTCTGATACTAATTCCAATTCTGATTCTGGTTCCAGTTCCTGTTCTGATTCCTGTGATATGTGTGATTTCTTTGATATTTCTTGTTCCTCCTATGATTCTTGTTCTGGTTCTGATAGGTATTGTGTTGACCAGTTCTTTTTCTACCAGAGTCCGTTGGCTTCTGTTTGGTAGATGTTGGAATATAAACCTTCTTCTGCTTGTGCATTGCCAACATCCATTGTCCAGGCACGATTGTTGGTGTCTCCTTCTGGTTGCTCATAATATCTGCAACATAGACAATTTGATCTTTTGGTACCCAGAACTGATTGGGTCCAGGTTTGTTAGTTTTAACAACTCTCTGATCTTGTTCAGATATTATCATTGGACAAGATAATTCAGAGTGACCTTTCTTAGCACAGATAATGCATAACACATCAGAATGAACATTTTTCATTTCAGCAATAGTTTCTGTAAAACCAAGACCTCTCTTTCCAGTGTTACTGTTTCCATAAATCATAGATGCATATTTACTTCTTTCCATTCCATTAGAAATAAAGTTTTGAAAAAATTGCTCATGCATATCAGATTCACAAACAGTTTTGGAAGTGGAACAAATATTAATTTTGAGAGTTTGGTTTTCAGATTTGAGTCTTGCAACTTCAGTTTTAAAATCCTTGTTTTCAGTTGCATACTCAGAATTTTGATTCTTTAAAACCTGGATTTCTTTGGTCAGATTTTTCTTATCTTCCCTAAGAGTTTTCAGTTTTAAAGACATATTATTGTTTGCATTTAGAAAGTCTTTTACAGCCTCAATTAATTTAGATTTAGAGAGATCAGAAAATACCTCACTGTCTTCATCTTCTGAATCTGTTTCAGAGCCTGAGCTGTATCCAGAACTTGAGTTGGTATGAGCCATCAGAGCCAGAATTGCTTTCTCTGATGTGCTTCCAGACTTGCCTGAATGACTGCTTCGATCATTCTTCCTTCTGCTTGCTTTCCTTCCTGATGTCCAGAGGTAGACTTGATGTGTGCCATCATTGTTGTTTCTGCCTCTTCTTCATCAGAAGATTCTTCTTCTGATTCTGATACATCTCAGGCTGCCATAAGACCCTTCTTTCTGAATCTGGAACTCTTCTTGTGCTATTTGCCTTTTTCCAGATTGGGACATTCTGACTTGATATGTCCAGGTTCATTGCATCCATAACAAACGATACTCTTCTTGTTAGATTCTTCCTTTCCTTTGTTGTTATGTTTCTTCTTGAAGCTTCTCCTCTTCCTGTTTTCCCAAATCTTAACCATCTGTTTGGTTAAGTAAGCCATATCATCACATTCACTGTCGCTATTCTCTGATTCTGGTGCTGCCCTTGTAGCTTTCTTCTGTTTTGACTTCAGGACCAGATTCTTCTTCTTCTTTGGTTCATCTGCTTCTAGTTCTATTTCATGAGAACTGAGTGAGCTAATCAGATCTTCAAGTTTAAAGTTATTCAGATCTTTGGCTTGCTGAACTGCAGTAACCATTGGTCTCCACTTGGTTGGTAAGCATCTTAGAATCTTCTTGACATGATCTGCTGTTGTGTAGCTTTTCTTCAAGACCTTCAGTCCAGATATCAGAGTCTGGAATCTACAGAACATTCCATCAATGTTTTCATCATCTTCCATCATGAACATCTCATACTGTTTGACCAGTATGTTAGCCCTTGCTTCTTGAACCTGTTGGCTTCCTTCATAGGTCAGAACCAGACTGTCGAATATGCTCTTTATTGTTTCTTTATCTGTGCATCTGTCAAATTCCTTGAATGTGATGGCACTGATCATGATGTTTTTGGACTTGTGATGAAGTTTGTATAATCTACTCTGGTCTGGTTTCATATCATCCATCTGCTCTGGATTTCACTAATTCAAACCTTGAATTACAACAATACCACTGACCCTCCAAGTCAGTCTTCTCAAACAGTCTAACAATCCTAGACTTTTGAGGAATGCAGCACCTTGACTTCTTAAGTCAAGTCTTCTCCTACCAATCTGACAACCCCAGATTGTAGAAGGAATTACAATGCCCTGAATCTAATTGCCAAGTAATCAGCTACCCCTTCTGACTCCCTCAGATTGTAGACTCTACTTCAACAACTTAGATCTAACACAAGGGAAAGAAAATAACACGAGTGCTTGCTTCTGGAAAGCTGGAACTCACAATTAACCTCACTGAAAACTTGAGTGTTTGCTTTTAGAAGTGTATGACTCTTTTGTGATTTTCGATGCTAAGTATTCTGCCTTGAGCCTCCTTTTATATATGCGAATTAGGGTCTCTTCAAAGCTTAATTTCGAGCTGTATCTTGTTAGATTCTCTTGCAAAAATATCTTGACCAATCGGGCTTCACTTAAATAAAAAACATATCTTTTTAAGCTTCAGATTTGCTTTCAAAAATAACTGGCCAATCATGTCTTTAGTTTCTTCCCGCCAACAGCTTCTAAACTCCCATACGACTTCACTTTATTTTTGTAACAAATCCTTTTAATACTTTGATCAAATTTAATTAAATCTCCACCGTTAATCTTCATGATTAAATCTGGACCGTTTGATCTTATGAGCTAGTCCACATCTGGACCATACTAAGTAATCTGCTGTGATCCTCTTATTTCGGCCAACCCTGGACCACACTTTCTGATCTTCTGATCTCGGCCAACCTGGTATAGCAAACTGATATGCTGTGATCCTCTGATCTCGGCCAATGCTGGACCACACATTCTGACCTTCTGTTTTCGGCCAACACTGGGCCATGGTCTGATCTTCTGATCTCGGCCAACACTTGGCCAAATACTTAAATCTGAACCATTGATGTTGATATCTTCCCTCTGATCTGGACCAATTCTGAACTGGGTCTGGATTGAACTGAAATTAAGTTTGGACAATTAATATTTCAGTATGGACATTTTACCTTCTGTTTTGGATCAGTTTTGGATCAAATCTGGAGATCATTTCTTCTGGTCTAGACTTAGTTTCATACCTTAAATCATGCTATCTTTTGGTCTGGGTCAAATCTGGATTGATTCTCTTGTTCTGGACCCATTTACTTATCCTATGATTAAGTCTGGATCATGTCTGGGCTGTTTATCATTTCACTGTCAGGCCATCTTCTGGTCAGAATAACTTCTGGACTAAGTCTGACTAATGATTCCTTCTGGTCTGGATCAAGTCTCCCTCTGGCAGGCTTCCTTCTGGTCTGGTCCAGGTCTCCTTCTGACTTTGCTTCCTTCTGATATGGGCTAGCAAAGATATCCTCTGGTGGTGTTTTGACATCCTGGTGTATCCACTGGTAATTCCAGGATGCATCCTCTGGACCTTCTGGATGCATTTTCTGCCTCTGATAACTTCATATTCTGGTGGTATTTAATATAGTAATTCAAGGTACAAAATAAGATTACATGGAGTGCTTTTGTAAACATCAAAATCCTAAGTAATTAGAACCAACTTGGTTCCAACAGAGGTAACATTGAAAAAATAAAGTAAAAAATTTTCACTTTTATTTATTTACAAGTCACGATCCTTTTTCCACTTTTCTCTTATTTTTGTTTCATATAGTAGAGAGAGTAAACTCATTTATGATAATCTACTTCTTTCTCATTCTTGACATTCTCAATTATTGTATATTTATAATTTTGATGCTAAAAAAAATAGGGAAAATAGATGACACTATATTTTTTAGGAAAAAAAGGTTGACTCATTTTTTTGGAAAGAAACAGTTTGACTCAATCCAACTCACAATTATAACTAGCGGTTTATATACAACTCTCAATCTAGGGTTCCTACATGGTCCAAGTCCTAGTTTTTGCTAAATCGGTCCAACCCGACCCAAGTACAACCTATCTCTAATTATGAGGATAAGAAGGGTTTTTTAACTCTCATTCCTAAGAGTCTGTTTAGTTCAATGGAAGGGAGGATAGTGGAGAAATATTAAATAGTTTTGTGTTGGGCTCAAAGATAGGGGAGGAATAGGGATTGCAAAAAAAAAATTGTCCATAATCGTGGATATCTATGGATAAAATATACGACGGATATGGGTAGGGTGACAAAACGGGTTGGATCTGTGGGCCAGTCCAATTTGCCTGTCATTTTAGGTGGACTGAATTGCATATTTGAACTCGTCTGCGTAAGTTGCCACGCCTTATTTAACCAGGTGAAAAAACAGGGCAATCATGATACGGATTAGCCCGTCAGGCTAGATTAAATTTTTTTTTTTCTAACTTTAATTAATCATTTCTTCAATTTTTTATACTAATTCAACCAAATTAAAAGATTAAAACTAACTTGCTAATTAACCCAATTCAAAATAAATGTATAACGTACAAAGTTTTCACAATGAATCTCATAACACAAAAGCTAATAAGCATATAATGATAAAAAAAAATGAATGATGGAACCTTAGTCCCTTAATACATTATGGAAGTTAGGACATATATTCATAATGAAGATTTAAATTTCATAGTAATTGCAATAAATCTCTTAAATTTTATAATTTTTTATTTATTAGTAGATTGTAACAGTAAGTAGACTGTAGTATATTTTTTTAGATTTTTTTATGTTAATCAATTTATTTTGAGATTTTTTTTTATGTTAGTGGTGATTTTGTTTTAGCATTTGACTTTATTGATTGATTTTTGTTTACTAAAAAATAGTATTCGTTCATTCAAATTAGTAGAAATTACATCGATCAACAATACAATTCTGAGTTGCTAAAAACAAAAAGGATGAATCTGCAAATAAACTTACAAATATGTAGGTTAATAGCATAAAATGGAAAAAAAATACCTACAAATGTGATAAAACTTAAAAAAATGACAAAATTGAAGTGTTCAAATATTCATGCTTTTGGAACTACAACAGCGAAGATGTTAAAATCATTGATTGAATTTGCATTGGATCGAAGTCGATCTTTCAATCTAAAACCAAACGAACATCGCAACAAGGCGGAAAACCACAACACCGCCGCACTAAAACGACCAAATTATGAAGAAAAAAAGAACACGACAAAAAAGTGAAAATAACTTATTTTGATAAAAGAGAATGAGAAAAACGATTGATATTGGTGATTTCTGACCAAAAATTAGTCCTAAATCATCTCTCTTAGGTGAAGGAAAGAAAAGTATAACAAAAGAGATAAGGGAAAGAGTCGACTATTATATTTTTGTTGATTGATGATAGTTGTCTTTATTACTTTTTTAACATGTTAAAAAAAATGTATGTTTTGTCAAGTCAGTTCGTCAGCTCGCTAACCAACAACGGGGCACGGCGGGGTGGTACTTTTGACTCGACTGAAGGTGCAAACACGAGAAAGGGGGGTTGAATTGTCTTTGACTTAACTTGAAACTTTTCCTGTTTTAATACTTTCAAAACAAAAGTTGATGTATAATTAAAACAGAGTTAGCAGCGGATAAAAATAAAAATAAAAACTCACAGATTTTATACTGGTTCACCGTTAACGAGGCTACGTCCAGTCCCTTCGCCTTGAAGGATTTCACTAATTCAATCTTGAATTACAACCTTGCTACTGACCCTCCAAGTTAGTCTTCTCAAATAGTCTAACAATCCTAGACTTCTTTGAGGAAAAACAACTCCTGTTCTTCAGCCAATCTGACACCTCAGATTGTAGAAGAAATCACAACACTATGAATCTAATTGCCAAGTAACCTGCTACCTCTACTGACTCCCACAGCTTGTAGACTATACTTCAACAACTTAGGTTTGACACAGTGGAACGAAAACAACAAGAGTACTTGCTTTAAAAACTGAGACTCAACAATTGACTTATATGAAAATTTGAGAGTGTTTGCTTTTGAAGTGTATGACCCTTTTGTGATTTTCGATTATGAGTATTCTGTCTTGAGCCTCCTTTTATAGATGCTGATTTGGGCCTCTTCCAAGCATAATTTCGAGCTGAATCTTGCTGGATTCTCTTGCAAAAATAACTTGACCAATTGGGCTTTATTTAAATAAAAAACATATCTTTAGATTCTCTTTCAAAATAACTGGCCAATTAAATCTGTTGGTTGTTCCCGCCAATGCTCCTGACTTCCATGCTACTCCACTTTAATTTATAAAAAATCTTTAATAATACTTTGATAAAAATATCATGAGATCTTCACCATTAATTCCCATGATCAAATCTGCACCATTGGATCTTCATGCGATAGTCCACAGCTGGATCAGCTTGATTGCTATGCTATTGTCCTCTGAATTCGGCCATTCTTGGACCATACTTCCTAACCCTCTGATCTTCTGATTTCGGCCTTCCCTGGATACACACTTGATATGCTAAAATCCTCTGAATTCGGCCTTTGCTGGACTGCACATCCTGTCCCTCTGATTTCGGCCATTGCTGGGCCATGGTCTGATTTTCTGATCTTTATCATCACTGGACCAAATAATTATTTCTGAACCATTGATCTGGAATTTTTACTCTGATCTGGACGGATTCTGGATTTTGGTCTGGAACAAACTGAAATTAACTTGAACAAAAAATATTTCAGTCTTGACATTTTACCTTTAATTTTGAACCAGGTCTGGGTTGATTCTGGAACTCATTTCTTTTGTTCTGGACTTAGTTCCATGCCCTGAATCATGCCATCTTATGTTCTGGGCCAAATCTGGATTGATCCTCTTGTTCTGGACTCATAAACATACCTTCTGGTCAAGTCTGGAACAAGTCTGGACTGTGTAATTTTTCACTGCCAGGCCATCTTCTGGTCAGAATAACTTCTGGAATAAAATTGATATTTGATTCCTCTTTGTCTGGAACAATTCTCCTTATGGCAGGCTTTCCAATGGTATGATCCATGTTTCATTCTTATTTTTATTCCTTCTGATCTAGGCCATCAAAGATATCTTCTGGTCATTTCCTGAAGTATCTTCTGGTCATTCCAGAATTCTTTTTTCTGGAATCCTTTGATCACTGCTTCTGATTCCTTCAGTTTCTGGGGCATTTAACTTAATAATTCAAAGTACAAAATAAGTTTACATAGAGTACATTTGTAAGCATCAAAATCCTAAGTACTTAGAACCAACTTGGTTCCAACAATCTCCCCCTTTTTGATGATGACAAAACCTTAACTTATTTTGCTAACTCATAACTCAAAAACTTTGAATTACTCCCCCTCAGACCAATCTCTCCTCCTAAGTATGATACTCTCCTTTTTAACTCCTTCTTTTCACTCTTTCTTTTCTTCTCTTCTCCTCTCCTTTTCAACTCCTTCTTTTTGCTCTCTTTCTTTTTCTCTCTTCATGCTTCCTCTCCTTTTCAACTCCTTCTGTTTTCACTCTCCCTGATTCCTCTCCTTTTCAACTTCTTCTGATTTCACTCTTTCTTTTTCTTTCTCCTTTCTTTTTGTCTCTCCTTTTCTACTTATTTCTTCTTTCTCTCTCTCTCTCTCTCTCTCTCTCTCTCTCTCTCTCTCTCTCTCTCTTTCTCCCCCTTTTTGTCATCAGCCAAAAAGTGGTCCTGCTATTTTTGTATTTTTTTTCTCTGTACAAATTGCAGAAAGTAAAAAACAGAAAATAAAAGACAAAAATTAAAATAACAAGAAGTTTAAAAACTCCTAAGATGACTACTTGAGCTAGTCAGATATGGAGGTCATGCTGAGATGCTTCTTAATGAACTCGAACCTATCTTCTGGTAATGCCTTGGTGAAGATATCAGCCCATTGATGATCAGTGTCCACAAATTGAATGCTTAAGGTTCCTTTCTGAACATGGTCCCTAATGAAATGGTGTTTTATTTCAATTTGTTTGGCTCTAGAGTGTAAGATAGGGTTCTTGGTTAGGTTTATTGCTGAAGTGTTATCACATAACAAATGGATATTGGTTTCAAAGATGTTGTAATCTTCAAGTTGATGTTTCATCCAAAGTAGCTGTGAACTGCATCCTGCTGCTGATATATATTCAGCTTCAGCTGTTGACATGGCAATGTTGCTTTGTCTTTTGCTTGACCAAGAGATCAATGTTATCACCTAATAATGTGTAGTTGCCACTGGTACTTTTCCTTTCCAACTTGTCTCCAGCATAGTCAGAATCACAAAATCCTTTTAATTTGTAGGTGGGGGTTTTCTTGTATAACAAGGTAAGGTTTGTGGTTCCTTTAAGGTATCTTAGAATTCGTTTGACAGCAGTTAAATGGGATTCCCTAGGGTCAGCTTGAAATCGGGCACAGACACAAACACTAAACATAATGTCAGGTCTAGAAGCAGTTAAATAGAGAAGGGATCCAATCATACCTCTGTATGTTTTCTGGTCTACCTTTTGGCTGGTTTCATCTTTCTCAAGTGAGCAGGTTGGGTGCATGGGGGTGGCCATAGGCTTACAGTCACTCATTTTGAACTTTTTGAGAAGTTCTTTAGTATATTTTGATTTGTGAATGAGTATACCTCATTTACCTTGGTGAATCTGAATTCCCAGGAAGAACTTAAGTTCTCCCATCATGCTCATTTGAAACTCCTTCTACATTAGGTCAGAAAACTCTTTGCACAAAGTGCCATTAGTTAGTCCAAATATGATATCATCAACATAAACTTGAATAATTAGAATATTAGTTTTAATGGATTTCCTAAATAGAGTATTATCAATCTGGCCTCTATTAAATTCATTCTTAAGCAGAAAGCTACTAAGTCTGTCATACCATGCCCTTTGGTGCTTGTTTTAAACCATATAAATACTTTTTAAGTTTGAAAACATGGTCTGGAAAATCAGATTTTTCAAATCCAGGGGGCTGTTTGACATAGACTTCCTCACTTATATAGCCATTTAAGAATGCACTTTTAACATCCATTTGATACAGCATTATATCATGATTAGCAGCAAATGATAAGAGAATTTTAATTGCTTCTAACCTGGCCACTGGAACAAAAGTTTCAATGTACTCTATACCTTCCTGTTGACTGTATCCTTGAGCTACAAGTCTGGCTTTGTTCCTTACCACTTCACCTTTTTCATTGAGTTTATTCCTAAAAACCCACTTGGTTCCAATAATGTTTTTGTTTGGTCTGGGTACCAGATCCCAAACATCATTCCTTTGGAATTCATTCAGCTCTTCTTGCATAGCAAATATCCAGCCTTCCTCTGCCAAAGCCTTATCAACATTGCTTGGTTCGCATCAGCTTCTGGTTCTGTACCAGCTTCTGATTCTGATAAATCAGCTTCTGGTTCTGGTGAATCTGTAACAGCTTCAGATTCTGGTAAATATCCAGATTTCTCTTATGACTTATCTTGGCTGTTTCTGACTTGATCAGATTTATCTTTTGAAGATTTTTCATGTGTTTCTGACTTGCTTGTATCCTTTACCTTTCTAGGTACTTCTGTTTCTTGTGTTTCTGCTCCCATTAATTCTGCTTCTGGTGGTTTCTGTTTGTTTTTGAAACCATTGGAATGTTATTTCTTCTGAGTGTTCAATTCGTGTGAATCACCTGATTCCTCTGATGTTTTGAAAACCTGCAGAATACTTATCTAGCTTTGATTTGTTACGATCAAGCTTCTAGTTATCACAGTAAGCATAAATATAAAATAATAATAGTATATACAGCAAGATGTAGCCTCAGTTCTGAAAATCCTCTTGCTTCTGATTTTAAGATTCCTAATCTATATGTTTTGAGATTACATGGTTTGGATGAGGGAATTTGAATTCCCTTCCAGGTTTGTAGTTTTGATGAATCTCACTGGAGTGTTTGAAGAACTCTCCTGATTCTGATTCTGATTCATCTCTTTTGGCTGATACACCATGTTCCTCTGGTGATTCTGGAACTTATTGTGATTCTGGTAATTATATTGATTGTGATAAATTAAAGTAGTTCTGATGATCATACCTCAACCTTTGATACTGATACCTGTTTAGGTTCTGGTTCTGGTATTGATTCTGGTTCCAGTGTTGATTCTGGTTCCAGTTTCTGTGCCTCTAGTTCTGGTTCCAGTGTTGGTTCTGGTTCCAGTTCCTGTACCTCTGATACTGGTTCCAGTTTTGGTTCTGGTTCCAGTTTCTGTGCTTCTGGTACTGGTTCCAGTTCTGATTTTGGTTCCTGTTCCTGTTCTGATTCGTGTTATATCTTTGATATTTCCTGTTCCTCCTATGATTCTGGTTCTAGTTCTGATTGTGTTGACCAGTTCTTCTTCTACCAGAGTCACTTGGCTTCTGTTTGGTAGATGATGGAACATAAACCTTCTTCTTCTTGTGCGTTGCCAACATCCATTGTCCAGGCACCATTGTTGGTGTCTCCTTCTGGTTGCTCAGAACATCTGCAACATAGATAATTTGATCTTTTGGTACCCAAAACTGATTGGGTCCAGGTTTGTTAGTTGTAACAGCTCTCTGATCTTGTTCAGATTTTACCATTGGACAAGATAATTCAGAGTGACCTTTCTTGGCACAAACAATACACAAAACATCAGAATGAACAGCTTTATTTTCAGTAATTGTTTCTGTAAAACCAAGACCTCTTTTTCCAGAATTACTGTTTCCATAAATCATAGATGCATATTTACTTCTTTCCATTCCATTGGAAATAAAGTTTTGAAAAACTTGCTCATGCATATCAGATTTACAAACAGTTTCAGAAGTGGAACAATTATTACTTTTCAGAGTTTGGTTTTAATACTTGAGTCTTGCAACTTCAGTTTTAAAATCTTTGTTTTCAGTTGCATACTCAGAATTTCGATTCTTTAAAACTTGGACTTCTTTGGTTAGATTTTCCTTATCTTCCCTAAGAGTTTTCAGTTTTAAAGACCTTTTATTGTTTGCATTTAACAAGTCTTTTAAAGTCTCAAGTAATTCAGATTTAGACAGATCAGAAAATACCTCATTGTCTTCATCTTCTGATTCTGTTTCAGAGCTTGAGCTGTATTCAGAACTTGAGTAGGTATGAGCCATCAGAGACATAATTGTTTCCTCTGATGTGCTTCCAGACTTGCTTGAATGACTGCTTCGATCATTCTTCCTTCTGTCTGCTTTCCTTTTGGAATTCGTGCCTTTATGAGGTCCAGAAGCAGACTTAATGTGAGCCATCTTTGCTGTTTCTGCCTCTTCTTCATTAGAAGATTCTTCCTCTGATTCTGATACATCCCAGGCAGCCATCAGACCATTCTTTCTGTATCTGGAACTCTTCTTGGTTTGTTTGCCTTTATGAGGTCCAGAAGCAGACTTGATGTGAGCCATCTTTGTTGTTTCTGCCTCTTCTTCATCAGACGATTCTTCCTCTGATTCTGAAACATCCCAGGCAGCCATCAGACCCTTCTTTTTGTATCAGGAATTCTTCTTGTCCAGTTTGCCTTTTTCCAGATTTGGACATTCTGACTTGATATGTCCAGGTTCATTGCATCCATAACAAGCAATATTCTTCTTGTTAGAATCTTCCTTATCCTTGCTGTTATGTTTCTTTCTGAAGTTTCTTTTCTTCCTGTTTTCCCATATCTTAACCATCTTTTTGGTTAAGTAAGCCATATCATCACAGTCACTGTCACTATCCTCTTATTCTGATTCTGCCTTTGCAGCTTTCTTCTGTTTCGATTTCAGAGCCATATTCTTCTTCTTTTTAGGTTCATCTTCTTCCAGTTCTATTTCATGAGACCTGAGTGAGCTGATTAGATCTTCAAGCTTCAAGGTACTCAGATCCTTAGCTTCCTGAATTGCAGTAACCTTTGGTCTCCACCTTTTTGGTAGACTTCTCAGAATCTACCATACATGATCTGCAGTGGTATAGCTTTTGTTTAATACTTTTAAACCTGATACCAGAGTCTGGAATCTGCTAAACATTGTGTCTATGTCTTCATCCTCTTCCATCTTGAACAGCTCATACTTTCTGACCAATATGTTAGCCTTTGCATCTTGAACCTGCTTGGTTCCTTCATAGGTCAGAACCAGACTATCGAATATACTCTTTGCTGTTTCTTTATTTGTGCATCTATCAAATTCCTTGAATGTGATTGCACTGACCATCATGGTTCTGGACTTGTGATGAAGTCTGTGTAATCTGATCTGATCGGTTTCATATCAAACATGTCCAGTTTCTTAGTTGGATCTTCTAGATCAGTAGGTGCAGTGTATCCTCTGACTATCATCTTCCATAATTCAGGATCTTGAGATATGACAAAACTTTTCATTCTGTCCTTCCAATATTCAAACCTTTCTCCATCAAACAGTGGTGGTCTGTTGATGTTGTTTCCCAATTCTTCTGACATATTGAACCCATTGGACCTTTCCTCAAACATGGTTAAGTGCTCAGCCTTGAGACCGAGCTCTGATGCCAATTGAAGGTGCAAACACGAGAAGGGGGGGTTGAATTGTGTTTGACTTAACTTGAAACTTTTCTTGTTTTAATACTTTCAAAACAAAACTTGATGTATAATTAAAAAAGAGTTAGCAGCGGATAAAAATAAAAATAAAAACTCACAGATTTTATACTGGTTCACCGTTAACGAGGCTACGTCCAGTCCCTTCGCCTTGAAGGATTTCACTAATTCAATCTTGAATTACAACCTTGCTATTGACCCTCCAAGTCAGTCTTCTCAAATAGTCTAACAATCCTAGACTTCTTTGAGGAAAAACAACTCCTGTTCTTCAGCCAATCTGACACCCCAGATTGTAGAAGAAATTACAACACTATGAATCTAATTGCCAAGTAACCTGCTACCTCTACTGACTCCCACAGCTTGTAGACTCTACTTCAACAACTTAGATTTGACACAGTGGAACGAAAACAACAAGAGTACTTGCTTTAAAAACTGAGACTCAACAATTGACTTATATGAAAATTAGAGAGTGTTTGCTTTTGAAGTGTATGACCCTTTTGTGATTTTCGATTCTGAGTATTCTGTCTTGAGCCTCCTTTTATAGATGCTGATTTGGGCCTCTTCCAAGCTTAATTTCGAGCTGAATCTTGCTGGATTCTCTTGCAAAAATAACTTGACCAATTGGGCTTTATTTAAATAAAAAACATATCTTTAGATTCTCTTTCAAAATAACTGGCCAATTAAATCTGTTGGTTGTTCCCGCCAATGCTCCTGACTTCCATGCTACTCCACTTTAATTTATAAAAAATCTTTAATAATACTTTGATAGAAATATCATGAGATCTTCACCATTAATTCCCATGATCAAATATGCACCATTGGATCTTCATGCGATAGTCCACAGCTGGACCAGCTTGATTGCTATGCTATTGTCCTCTGAATTCGGCCATTCTTGGACCATACTTTCTAACCCTCTGATCTTCTGATTTCAGCCTTCCCTGGACACACACTTGATATGCTAAAATCCTCTGAATTCGGCCTTTGCTGGACTGCACATCCTGTCCCTCTGATTTCGGCCATTGCTGGGCCATGGTCTGATTTTCTGATCTTTATCATCACTGGACCAAATAATTATTTCTGAACCATTGATTTGGAATTTTTACTCTGATCTGGACGGATTCTGGATTTTGGTATGGAACAAACTGAAATTAACTTGAACAAAAAATATTTCAGTCTGGACATTTTACCTTTAATTTTGAACCAGGTCTGGGTTGATTCTGGAACTCATTTCTTTTGTTCTGGACTTAGTTCCATGCCCTGAATCATGCCATCTTATGTTCTGGGCCAAATCTGGATTGATCCTCTTGTTCTGGACTCATAAACATATCTTCTGGTCAAGTCTGGAACAAGTCTGGAATGTGTAATTTTTCACTGCCAGGCCATCTTCTGGTCAGAATAACTTCTGGTCAGAATAACTTCTGGAATAAAATTGATATTTGATTCCTTTTTGTCTGGAACAATTCTCCTTATGGCAGGCTTTCCAATGGTATGATCCATGTTTCATTCTTATTTTTATTCCTTCTGATCTGGGCCATCAAAGATATCTTCTGGTCATTTCCTGGAGTATCTTCTGGTCATTCCAGAATTCATTTTTCTGGAATCCTTTGATCACTGCTTCTGATTCCTTCAGTTTCTGGGGCATTTAACTTAATAATTCAAAGTACAAAATAAGTTTACATAGAGTACATTTGTAAACATCAAAATCATAAATACTTAGAACCAACTTGGTTCTAACATCGACTACCTAAATTAGCCTGCGCCGCACAGCTTTTTGGTGGGTTAATCACGGGACGAGCTAGCCCGTTTTGCCATTCCTAGATACAAGGATAACTTAATGGGTACCTACAGGTAAAATAAATGGATATTTTGATTACTCTTTAGTTAATTAATTTGAAGTATTTTGCTCCTTATCTCGATAAAATAGAGGGAGAACAAAAATAGGTTTATGAGATATTTTTCTCCTTTTACCTCTTAAAAATTGAACCAAACATATATATTTTTTAATATTTCTTTTCCTCCCCTCTCCCATGCTGACAAAACGCGTTATGAGGCTAAAGCGAAATTAACATATAGAACCTTTTCAAACTTAATAAATAAATTATTAATATTTTATTTAATAAAAATATAGACATAAATTAAAATATAGACATAAACTAAAAATGTCACTACTTTGAATCTCTTATATAATAATAATAACAATAATAATAATAATAATAATAATAATAATAATATGACAACCAAGTTGCAATAGAATTTTATAATTAATTAATTTTTATTTGTCAAAAAAGTTAATTAATTTTTATTTTCATAATTTTTAATCTCATATCATCGAGGTTTTTAGATTTTTAGATTTACCGATCTGAATATACAAATAAAATTTTATTAATATTACGGTTATATAATTTTTAAGATTTCTTAATAATATTTATCAATAATTTTTTTTCGCTATTCAATTTGTTTCTAGATCCGTCCCTTCCTACATAATTAATTGTACACGTTTTCTGAAATTTCTTAGTCATTGTTTGTTTTCTTATCCAATATTGCTATTCATACTCCTATGAATAAAATACGGTTTCTTAGTGTCATTTTGACATAGTAAGATCACAAAGTGGCCACACACGTTTTTGATATAGTTGTCATTTTGATATAGTTGTCATCAACCCTCCACCTATCCTGAATTTTCTTGTATTGATAAAAAAATAATAATTTATATACATCGTACTGTAATTATTTTTTATTTTATTATTAATCATAATTATTATATCATTAATAATATTTGTATTTGTCACAACTACTTCTAACGTCATAAAACAGATAAAAATCATAATCTATTAACACATAATTAATAATAATATACTGATTGTATAAATTATTTATACCATCAATACATAAAAATTAAACTAAAAAAAAATCTAAATTTTCTTGCTAGTTTTCAAGACCCAAAAACAAGTACATGATTAAGGCATCAATACTATAGGTCGGTCTGTATCAGCCCACATTTTGGGCACAAAAAGGGGAACAAATCAAATGAGTAGTTTCAACTTTCAATTTTGCAGTTTTCCTTTGTCTTGGGCATCATCAAGCCGTTTATTCTTGAATGTTATTTAATCAATAATTAACTATTAGGGGAACGCTAAATCTCAGTCTGGTCCAAATTAATTAATTGACACTTCTAGTCTCAAAACCATAGTGTTAATTATTTTTGAAACAGTACCCCAATTACCTACAACCTTATTAATTGCTTTGGTTTGTGTCAACTAATCAGTTGCAACATTATTAACACCAAATTAATGTCAATTTAATTCACTAAAATGCCCCCTCGTTACTGTAGGAATCTAGGCCACCATTAGGGGGAATTGTATCATTGAAAATGGGACCATACTTGGGGATTACGGTTTTCTTTTTATATGTTTTTAGTTCAATTGGGATAACAAATTTTTTGTGAATAGTACTCACTCCCTCCGTTCTTAAAACATCGGACAGAGGGAGTAGTTTACATAAAATATAAATAAAATTGATTAGATTGTTTTTTTATGGTTGAATATTTAATTATTTTTATTACATATTTTTGAATTAAATAAAGGTATATAAAAAATAATAATATTAAATAATTCAACAATAATTATCTTTTATTTAAATAATTTAATAATATTTTAAAATTTGATGTATATTTTTTACTTGTAGTAGTGATTAGACTCCGTGTAATATCATATATAAACAAAATGTTTAAATATATTTTTAGTTTTTCTATTTTGTTAAAAATGAATTTTTATTCTCGTATTTCTAAAATTAATTTATTGGTCTCCAATTTACTAATTCTTGATTGTTTTTTTAGTCCTCCAACATTTTTATTATGTGGCACCCTAATTAATAACATGATACTTATGTAATATTTGTGACTTAAATAAAATAATTTTTATATCATTATTGTTGTAATTAATGTTATTATTTATTTTATTTATATATTAAAATATTAAATATAAAATGAAAAATTTTAAATTATTGTTGAATAAATTAAATAAATTTTAAATATATTATTTAAAAACTTAAATTTTAAAATTTTAGTTTTATTTTAAATTTTAAAGTTTTATTTTTAATTTTAAATATTTTAATTTAGGAGTAAACTAAAATAAATTTATTTTTAATATATAAATAAAAAATAGTAAATAATATTAAAAATGTAATGAATTTTAAAAATAAAATAAATAATTTTTTTTATTTTATGTAAATATTTTTAAAATTTAAAATTAATAAAAAAAGTTAAATAAAATAAATAAATTTAATTTTTTTATTATTTAAATAATTTAAAGTTTTAATTTTAATATTTTACTACATTACAATATATAAATAAATTAATTACAACACTAATGACATGGGAAATATTTATCCAATCAAGATTATAATAGTAGACTTTTTTGTTGTTTATATTCGATGTTGGAGGGTATAATCCCTTTTGTCTTATATCTGTAAGATCTAACTCAACTCACAAATGTTAATATGATATTGTTAGGTTGAATATATGTCTCGGGTTAGAACTCAGGACTTTGCAATTGTGTGATAGGTCATATGAACAATTTACACATATTAAGAAAAACATATAAATAAAAAGAGAGAATAATAATTTTACTTAATTATGTTTATAAAATGTATTGGCATATTCACTCCTTCTAATTAATATAAAGAGAAAGATATTAGCAAATAGTACTCCCAAAGTCTCATAATAATTGACTTAGTTGATTATTTCATACATATTAAAAAAGTGTATAAATTAAAAGAAGTAATTTTACTAAGTTTTTCAATTTTCAAAACAATATTAATTACAATTTTCTAATTGTATCATCTAATTAACATTACTTGTGCCACTTCCAAATCAATATTTTCGACTATGCTTTAGTGTTAATGTTAATAGTGAATAAGCCACCGTCATTGATGTACTAGGATTTACCAGTGACATAAGTTCGTTGTCGAATTAAAATATGGAATTAAGATTGATGCACGTAATATTAATTATAGAGTTATAATTGAAAATATTTAATTAATATCATCTTAAAAATTGTAAGAGTCAATTATTTTGGAACAATTTTTTTTTGCAAATAGATAAATTATTCTGGGATAGATGAAGTATTAATTAGAGAATACGATTGAAAAAAGAAATTAATATTTGATTTAAAATTGAAAGGGTCATATTCATTTAGGGACAATATTTTCACAAATGAGTTATTCATCATAGTACAAAAAGAATATTAAATATTAAAAATTTATTTGAAATATTTTTTATCTCATGTTATTTATTATTCCATTTGTCTCAAAATATATAGCACTTTTAACACGTGAAACATAAAATAAAAATTTAGTTAATTTTGTTTGACAAAGAGAATTATGACTTACTTTACTAAATTACCCTCACTAATTGTATGAGAAAGATAAATTAAATGAATTGAAAATAGATAGAATCATAAATAGTACTAAATATTATGGGGTATAAATGGAAAAAAATAAATCAATACTTCATTAATCTTGTAAAATAACACATAATATGGGGCATTTTTTGTCTGTGACTAGAATGATTTAAAATAACACAGAGGGAATAATTTAAAATAGTAATAATATAATTTTTTATTTATTTTAATTTTACAATTTATTTATTAATCCTCAATTCCAAGATAACAGTTGTATTTGTCGATTTCACACATATTAAAAAAAGATGACGAAAGAAAAAAAAGTGAATTGTGCTTTTATTAAGTTATCCTAATTAATCTTGATGTATTCTTTTATTCATCATAAATACAAAGTAAAGAGTAATAACTTAAAAGTAATGTACATAATATTTTTTTTAGACAAATAATATTGATTAGAGGGAAAATTGAAAACAAATTTAAATTAGATTAGAAACCAAAAGTAACAATATTTTAAAATATATTTTTTTAAATAAGGAACAATAAGTATTATTAAAATAAATTTATTGTTATTCTTGTAAAATAAAAATAGGTGCAATTAATTCATGTTTCATAATTTCAACATTATAACTTAACATTTTATTTAATGTTATATTAAATAAATTAATATTTTATTATTATCATATT
>JBBPBO010001984.1:15538021-15564938 GCA_037974295.1 Cicer cuneatum
ATATATATATATTAAACTTAATCTGAAAAAAATTGTCCCTAAAAATAAATATATTTTCAAAATATTAGATGGATTAATATCTGTAAAATTTTGTAAAAATACTTGGTGTATCTTTGAACATTCTCTGGTGTAATTAATTTTGCCTTCAAAATTAATTTTAACTTTAAGTTATAATTTAGATCAGTTTTTGTCTCTATAATTAACTTTTAGTCTTAAATTAATTGTTCAAATTTCTTATACATTATTGTATATCATAATCCACTTTTAATCATAACCATTCTAAATTTAATTAAATAAAATTGATATATTTAATCTAAATTTTAAATTAAATACATTAATTTTTTTTAATTATTTTATTTATATTTTGAGACAAAGTAGCAGAATATTAAACATTAAACCAATTATGTCTTCACTAATTTGATAACAATTCTAGTGTTAAAAATTGAATTGGCACCACCTGATGATCACAAGAGAGAGCACTATGATAGGAAATATATGTTCTGGTGACTGATCAATCGAACAGGTCTCGAATTAAAAAATCGAAAAGTCAAACATTTTATGTCATTAAGGATGTTTTGGTTTCCTAAAAGGAGTCAGAATTCTAACGCATGCTTTTACTCCTTTTGCCCTCATTTTATTATTGCATTTAATATACAAGTCATCATTAATATTTAATAATATTAATATTACTCCATTTTTTATTTTATAATTGTCCACAAGAAAATTTTGTGTTTATTTAATTGTTATTTTTAAAGTTCATTGCAATATATTAATTATTAATAATACTATTTTTATTTATTGTAAAGAGAAAAGTATATGAGATGTGATAATAAATAATTAAAAATATTATATAAAAAAATAAATAATGACATCAAAGTTAAAAAATATTATTAATTATCTTGATATGTGTAAAAATTTTAAAAATGACAATTAAAAAAGAATGAAAGAAATGTCATTACTACATGCACAACTTTTTTCATGATAAATACAAGAAGCCAATAATAACTGATTGAAATTTAATCACAAAGAATAAGACCAAACCCCAATAATAATTTCAACATTAAATTCACCTCTTTCTTAAACCCCCCCACTTTCCCATTTGACTAATTCACAAAATTTTCAACCTTTTTTTCTCTATCTCTTCATTCTCACATTTTCTCTACCATGGCTGATGATTACAACACATCCATGTTGGATCTTAATCTTCAACTTGGATTAGGAAGCTATGTGCAAAATAAGGCGAACAAACCATTGGTTAATTCAAAAGAGGAATTAGCCTTTGATTTGAATCAAGATGATAAGGCAAATGAATTAAGTTTGAAGAGAGTGCATGAAGAACATCCAAATGACTCAAATGAAGAAATTACTATCAGCACCAATGACAAGAATGGGGGTGCAAAGAAATTGAGGCTTACAAAGGAGCAATCAGACATGCTTGAGGATGCTTTCAAGCTTAATAACACCATTAACACCGTAAGTAAATATTATTCCTTTTCATTTTTACAATAAAATTTAAAATGATTCATTAAATTTATCGAAACTAATTTTTTAAGGCATATATGTAATATGTTCCTATGATATAGTTTATAATTTTTTTATGTATATACTAGTATTTTATTAATTAATGTTTTATCATTAATCTCATTAGTTACTACTATGTTTTTATTTATGAAAAATTTAAGGAAATTGATGGATTGATTTCGGTTCCACATGCAGGCTCAGAAACGGGCACTTGCTGAACAATTGAATTTAAAGCATAGACAAGTTGAAGTTTGGTTTCAGAACAGAAGAGCAAGGTATGTATAAATTAATGGGGTTGTTTCAATTTTCAATCTTTATTGAGTTTTCATTCATGGGTGTTCAACTTTGTTTTGATCTTAATCTACCATATTTTTTCATTTTTCATCGCTTGGGTTCCATTAATTTTTTTACTAATGGGTTCCTTTATTTTTAGCTCAATTAAGAATTAAGACTGTGATAAAGATTTTTTTTTGGTTTTGGGTGAAAATCACCCTCTCTTTGTGAATGAAAATTTTATAATTTTCAATTATGATAGTCTTCATCGTCGCTAAATTTTTATTATTTGTGGAACAAATTATCTACAATTCATCTCAACATATATCGAGGCTTAAAAGGAATGTTAAGATGAAACATCTTAAATTTATAAATTATTATAATAGTATTTTAGTATAATAATAATTTTTTTTATTAAATTTTTTTTAAACGATTTAAAATATAAAATCATTTATTAAATTAATGTAATCAATTTGTATAATATTTTTTTTCATTTGATAATAAAGTCAATTGATTTAATATTTTTTGAGACAATATTAATTTTATATAAAATTTTATTAATTTAATTTAATTTTAAAAATATTAAAATATGAGATATTTTTATTAAATATTTGTTTTTTTAATCTTTTTGGAGGTTTAAAACAATTGTCTTGATTCACCTCATCTTTGAACTGACCCTAATTGTGGAACTCCAAAAGTGCCACGAACAAAATTACTTTCAAACAGGTCAACTTGTAAGAAATTAAATTAAAAAATTGTTGCCCTCTAAAATTTTGAGATTAAATTAGATATTCACTATTTTGTTTCTTATTTTAATATTTTTGTTGACTCGACTACATTTCTAAGCTATGTTAATTATAATTGACTTTTCAGGACTAAGCTGAAACAAACAGAGGTAAACTGCATATTCTTGAAGAAATGCCATGACAAACTAAGTGAAGAGAATCTAAGGTTGAAGAAGGAATTAGAAGAGCTGCGTGCATTAAAAATTGGACCATCATACACTAATCAATCATCCAAGGCTGCAAATTGGACCATTTGTTCATCTTGCAAGAAAATATGGAAGCCAAATGAAGGACATAACAATGAGGACGATGGGGTCAGAAAGAGCAGCCAAAGCACCATAGAGTTAGATTAGATCCTATAAGATAACACATAAATTTGCCTTAGGATATATTTAATTGGAATATTGTTAGTGTCAATTATTAACCATCAATTGTTGATTTGTCAGGAAAAAAAGATTTAGTACACATCCTATGTCCGCACACCAAATGATGTATAGGACTGCGGTATGTTAGCTATAGAAATTAATCAAAATTAATCAACAATTTTCTTTAATTTTTTTGTGTTTTCGAATTGCACCAGTAAATATATATCGATTACATTCACATTTATACTTGAGTTGCTGGCTTATAAGAGCTTAGCTTTGTATTTTCAAGATAATGAGTTAAAAAATTCTTGGGGACCATGATAAGATAACAATTAATGTTACTTTCATTAATAATATTTATTTCTTTTCCAATTTTTTTTTAAAAACTAACTCCACATTTATTAAAAAAAGTAGTTAAAATTAATTTTCATTTTGTCATAAAAAATATAAGTGCATTTTTAAAAGTATCTTTGGTGAAAACTTTTCTTTCATGAGAATAAAAGAGTTAGTAGAACATAAAATTTATATTAGTTGAAGAATATTTTCGAATCGACACCATTAAATTAAATACAATGAAAGTAACTTTATTTCCTCAATTCTTTTTAAGTGTCTTTTTTTTTTTATAAAAAAATTATTTCGCTTTATTTGATGTTTTCAAATTTCAGTGGTAGTAAATTTTATTTTGTCAAAATTATAAGTGGAGTGAGGTAATAAATAGTTAACGGTAATATAAGAAAAAGATGAAATTATTTATAAAAAATAGTAAAATTTATTAGTTTTTGTAAACAACCTAACACCTAGGATTGTTCACATCCAAACCTGATCAAAATAAAAACTGCATATACCGATATAAAAAGCTAAAAATCACAAACAAAATATTATTTGATGTGTTTAAATATTCTTTTGTGAAAACTATTCAGATCCAACTGAATTTTGATTTCATTTTTCAAAACCTAACTAAACCAACCTAAACCACATGTGTAAGTTCTTATACTTATTTTTTTTATTAGTATAAATTATGACATTAATCTAATTTATTTTTATTTTGAAATAATCAACGTTAATCGTTAGTTTTTGTTAGAGGGAGAGTTGAACTCATGACCTGCTTATAACTCTAATTCCTATGTTCATTTCTCAAACCACCTTATAACTCCCTTGAAATTAATATATTATTTGTTAGTTTTAATCTTTTTCAATAATACTTAGTTGTTTAATTTAATATTTTTTATTACTATTTCATATATTTCAAACGTAATTGATCAATGTTATCCCATAATGTAAATTTTTAATAATTTTACTTCAAACTTATATTTTTAAAGTAATTATATATATATATTTTAGTATTAAAGTAATATTTTATAATTATAATTTATATCAACCGAAAATTGATTCAATTTAAACTATATTAATTCGGATCGTATTTTTTAAAATCTGTCATCCAAACGGAACCGAACCATCTTTGAATCAAATGATATTTCACCTCATAATTAATTCAAATTGCACTACAAGCACCCCTAATTAATGTTTTTTTAACACTTCATTTTTTTCTGCAAATTGATCACTAAAAAAGTTATTGGAATGTATAATTCACACACAAGATAAATAATTTTCATTAATCAATTAGTTAATTTTAGTTTTTTTATATGAGAAAAGGCATGTATATTGTCATTGTAAAACAATTTTACACTACCATCTAATAGGATTAATGTATTTCGTTTCATGGTACCACTTCATCCCAATTTTAAAATAACACATAAAAAATAAATAATTGTCATCAGATTGTCAATGTAAAAATGTTTTTCATAGACAATGCACATTCATTAAACTCTTTTTATATCTTCAAAATAAGCATGAAAATAATCATAATACTAATTATAATTTATTTAAAAAATCATGCATACAATAAATATTTATCATTCAAAAATCAGTTAAAATTAATATTTTTATTATGGTCGACATAAAAAATTAGTGTTTTTATAATTTATCATAAAAATTATTTTTTTTATAAAGTATTATTTAATTTAATTTTTTTAAAAGGAATACTCATAAGTTGTGTCATGTTTTTAAAATTAATAGTAATATACTAAAATAAATAGGAAGCAATATTTGTCAAAATGGTACGGACAGAAGTACGTGTTTGATGGTTGAATTGAAATTCGTGGAGGTGGGACAAATTATATGACCATTCCCTTTGGCCCAGTCCACTTAATTTAAAAACTAGAGTTAAGGATAAAGTTGTTTTATACTATTTGTTGTCTATGACGTGTGGTATGATGAGTATTTGCCTCCAAATTTATTTATTATAATAATAAAAATAATAACTGCTCCACTGCCTAATTCAACATAACATGGTCTTCGTAACATACAAAATAAATTTCTGTATATGAGAGAAAACGGTTGATAAGGAATGAGGCATGAGTCAATCTAAATGATTATAAAAGAAATGAGTTAATCTAAATGATTATATAAAAAAAGAGTTCAATCTAAATGTAAACTCGTTTTTAACCTATTTATTTATTAATGGTAGTAAGAAAATAGTTGCTCTTGATGACATCCATTGTTTTAGAATTTAAGTTAGTTGCAATCGGTTAAAAATTCTCAATGAGTGATTTTATTTATTCTAAGTGATTACAACAATGAATGATAAATATTTGTAAAATAAAGCTAAATTGCAAAGATAAATTTTGATTTATTAATGACACTAGTGTGGAAAAAAAATATTTTATACCGATTTTTTTGAACTTTTAGCATTGGTTTTTGTAATAAAAAATAGGTGTAATAGCAACGGGTGTTGTAAGTAGGACTTATAACGTCGGTTTTTAAAACCGATGTTATATACAAGTTTTTTACATAAATATGTGTGGTAAGTGCCTTGAACTGAACAAAACATGTGTATCTATTAGGTATTTTAAGTCATATATAACACGAGTATTTAAATAAAACATGTGTTATAAGTTATTTTGTAACCCCGGTTTTTATATATAACAGATATTATAACTGTCTATACTAGATCAAAACATGCATACGAATCAAAGATTTTACATCTGTTTTTATGAAAAATAGGTGTCTTATGTTACTTATAAGACCAATTGTTAGATAAATCAGGTGTTAAAAGTTATCATTTAACACCGATTTTATAGAAAAACTAGTGTGATATGTTGTTGTCTTTTTATTTTTTTATTTGTGCTATTTCTACATTGTAAAAGTTAGATTTTAACACCAATTGCATTAAAAAAGCCCAAAAAATGATAGATAATGAGTATTTATAGACGCAATGTTAAAGTCTAAATCCTATCAAACATAGTTCTTAGTCAACTAAAGATTGCACTTTAACTGCTTCAATCGACTATACTAACATAATATTGTCTAAGATCGTAGGTTGTCCTTGCTTGCACTGCAATTCCTATGTTGTATGGCATGGTTTATTGCCCGTGTGCATTATTGCTTATCTCCTTTGTTGGAAAAATAAACAAACAGAGATATTAAAAGAGCACAATCATAACACAAGAAAATAACGTGGAAACTCCAAAAAGGAGAAAAAAACCACGAATGTTGTCAAATAATAACTAGATACTAATACTATGTAAAAATTGTAACAACATATAGACTTCTCTCAGCTCCCCATGACCCCCAATACATCAACACTCTCTGAAGCAAATATTTGAACTACATGTCACAACACTTTAACACAAGTATATAATAAAAAAGAAAAGAATCAATTACAAACATAAAACCTAGAACTCCATATATATATATATATATATATATATATATATATATATATATAGCCTTGAGCTCCCTCTTCCTTTACAATTCCAAGCAATTGAGATTTTTCAAATTCTTAATTTCAACCAAATTTAACAATCTCCACCTTGATTGAAATTAATGTATCTTCAACTTTTATTGTCTACACTGATAATCATAGTTCAAAAGAACTATCATACTCCACCATAAAAAGTATACTTTACTTGAAATTAAATTACTCCAAGAATTTTCACTTGAAACTAAACCCTTCAAGAATTTGCACTTGAAGCTAAACCACTCAAAGAATTTCTTATACACGGTGGAGATTAATGATTACCTATTAATACATACTAATTGTCTTTTGTTTAAGCTTTAGGTTTGTACTGGATGGAGGCTTCTAAAGATACGACACTAGCTCGCAATTCTAGGAATCATATCCTTTCAATGCCTCCTACGAACATGTATTCTACTTGTTCAATTCTTGGAGGCGTTTCCTTACAACTAGACGCTTATTGTGCCAAACCATTGGCTTCTTCATTTTCTTCCTTAGGTATATGCAATACTATAACTTTGAAAAAAAAACCCAATAACTTATTTATCGTTTCACATAATTGTTGCAAGTTTGGGTTTAGTCATTTATATTCTCGAGTGACTTGTTTAATCACTAGTTGCGAGTCACCCATAAATTGCACATGGTTTGTGTCCACTATTAAGGTAGCTAGTATCCTCAATCCTTGAATCAAAGCCTCATATTCAATCTGATTTTTAAAATACCTAGGATCTAGGTCAGACCTATACATCTATGTTTTTCCAATTGACTGGTGATTAACATTCCTGCCCCCACACCTTTTGAGTCCTCAAACCACCAAATATGAATGGTTCAATGTGATAGGTTAACATGGCTCGACTAGTGGATCTTGAACCTTAACACTAGGGTATTGGCTAAAAATATATGCTAGAGTTTGGCCCTTGACCTCACGACACGACCTTGTAAAGCCAAGCCTATTAAGCAAATAACTAACATTATTAATCTTGCATAAAACTAGAACTTCTCGTGGTGTAAATAAATTTTGAGTTTTGTACATGAAAGAAATAACGACAAACATAATTTTCAATTGGAGAATATTTGTCACTACATTATTTGAAATTCAACTAAGGTAGTATATCGCTCTCTTTGTTCCATCATCAACATTTCGTGCAAGTAGGTAGCCAATTGATTCTTCTTTAGCAACATGTACAATTTGAGAGGTCTACATAACATAGGAAGCACCAAGACATTGGATTGACAAAAAGTTTCTTTATCTGATCAAAGGCTTCTTGTTGAATGTTTCAACATTAGCAATCGAGAAAATCTCTTGAGTTTTTCAATTGAGTTTGAAATAGATATTCTTAATTTGATTTTTCAAACGAGGTTGTGCAATTCTTTCTTGTTGCATGGGGGTATCGCTTCTAGGATAGCCTAAGCATTATTTTATCTACCTCACTTCCACAATGATTGAAAAAATTAGAGAAATTATCGCTCGGGTCTCTAAACGCACGCTTAACATGGCTCATCTGGAGCCCATGTATGAAGTAGCAATATCGATTTACAAGAAAGGGGGGTTTGAATTGTAAATCCGCCCTTTTAAAATTTCTGTTAGAAACTTAAGAAAATAACTCAAGATTGATCTTGGTTGTGAAAAGAGAAAAAGGAGAACGTTCTTGATTTTCACCAGAAAACAGAGAACGTTCTTGGTTAGTTAAAATCAACAGTTCAATTTATCTATTTAACATGATAATTAACAGACTGAAAGTAAATAGTGATAAAGGAAGAGATATCATACACAGATATATCCTGGTTCACCCAACCCGGGCTACGTCCAGTCTTCACAACGGTGAGATTTTCCACTAAGTGTTTAAAACAAGAACCTTCTTGGTTTTATAGCACCTAGTTCACATCAGCCTTGATCTGTTACAGTTTGTCAATCCTTTCCACCCAGAAAGAATTACAATCGGATCACCTATCAACCCTTGATAGGATTTTACAACTTCACCTTTTAACCTTAAAAGGATTTTTCTAAAAATGACTCACTCAAGCTATAAACAAGCCTTATAATCTTGAGTGTTGAATGACAATGATATGATTTTAAATAGAATTTGTTTTGACTCAACTCTTGTTTGAGTTTAGATTCTTTACAAATGGTTTCAGTAAACTAAAGAAAGAGAATTTGATATAGAAGGTTACTGATTTCTTGAGAAGCTTTCAAGTGTGTAGATTTATGTGAGTGATGTTTTTCTCTGTACTTGAAGCTGTGCTTTCTTCTTGAGCTTTGGCCTTCCTTTTATAGGCGTGAGAGCATTTAATGATGGTCAAATAGAGCCGTTGGTAGTGCTCTTATCAGGCTTGACCAAAGACAATATTTCTGATTAAAAATAATCCATCTTTTGACTATTTTTAATTTCTGTTTTGACTGGGCTGAAACCTTTGATTCTTGATCAGATTTCCTTTGTTTAATGATCCTTTGTACTTCAAAAATATTTGTTAATATCTTTGATTTGATCTGGAGTTTTGATTATGTCAAAACAGCTTGGAGAATGATGATGAACTTCTGCAGATTGTTAATGAAAATTCTGGAGATTGATAATCAATCTGGAGTCCTAGAATCTGAACTTTCTGGAGATTGATAATCAATCTGGAGGTTCAGTTTTGATCATTCTGGATGTCTTCCTGATCTTTTCTTGGATCTGCTTTGATGTAAACATACTTCAAGATCTTTCAACGTTCTTGGCAGTTAAGCTGGAGAATGATTGTATCATTCTGGACTGATGATACACTGTTGGAGAATGATGTTAAACATGCTGGAGATTTGATTGTTAACATGCTGGAGATTGATGTTTGATCATTCTGAAGATAGTTGTTAATCATGTTGGAGAATGATAATCATTTTGGAGATTGATGATCATTTCTGGAGACTAATGATCATTCCTAGAGACTGATAATCATTCTTGATAGAAGATCATTTTGGAGACTGTTCTGATTATTCTGGACATTCTGATATTCAAGAACAGACTTGGTTCTTCCTCTGAATGTATTCCTCTGAATGTATTTTCTGGAGATATCCTCTGATATCGTTTTCTGGAGGTATCTTCTGATAGTATTCTGGAGGTATCCTCTGGTGACGTATCCTCTGGAGGTATCCTTCGGTAGTATTCTGGAGGTATCCTGTGATATCGTCTTCTGGAGGTATCCTCTAGTGACGTCTTCTGGAGGTATCCTCTAGTGACGTCTTCTGGAGGTATCCTCTGGTATCCTCTGGTGACGTCATCATCTTCTGATGATGTCATCCTCTAGTAATGACTTCATCCTCTGGTGACAGCTTCTGGTATCCTCTTGAGGCATCTTCTGGTATCCTCCAGAGGCATCATCTGGTATCCTCTGGAGGTATATTCTGGTGATGTTATCGGGTAACATCTTTTGTTTTTCCAGATTGTGTCAAGAGTGTTCTTTATGCTGATTTCTTGGCTTTCCTTGAATCATTAACATGCTGTTAATTCTGGACATTCTGGAGACTGTTCAGTCTTGCTTTGGCAGCTTGATTCATGGCCTTTTTCTTTGTGATTTGAATGGCTTCTTTTGATTGTAATTGATCACATTTGTGCATTTTGATGAAGTGAATAGTTTCTTGCTTTGTTCACTTATTAATTCATGTTCCTTAAACAAAACTTAAGTGAAATCATTAGTAGACCACCATTCATAAAACTTAATCATTTAATTTAAAAGGTTTGTTGTCATTAAAACATATATCAAAAATGTTTTTTCCTCAACAATCTCCCCATTTTTGATGATGACAAACCTTTTGAATAAATCATAAGTTTTACGGATGGATATAAATAAAAAGCAAGAATGTTCTTAAATATGTCATTAAACTCCCCCTAAACACATGCCAGAGTTTAATTCTTATCATTCTAATTAAAGTCCCTCTAAACATATGGAAGAGATTAATTCTTAACATTCTTCATTAACTTCTATCATTTTAAATCCATCATATATTTCTCTCCCCCTTTTGACATCTATAAAAAAGGTTGAGGAATAGACATAGAAGTAAAAAATAAAAAAATAAAAATGGAGTAATAGCATGAGTGCACTACACATAGAAATCATGTGGTTTACTGGCATTCATATATCAAACTAGTCAAGTTTGCATTTAGCATTAAGGAACATAGCATGTATGATGATCATATCATTGTAGTCAATATTGCAATCAAGATATGGATAATGATAACAACAACAATATGACATAATTGTATGCAATCATTTTAACGCACTTTGAAAAATAGTCAATGAATATATATTCTTCTCATTTTTTAGAAAGAAAACAATGAGTAAACTTCAGTTTCAAGAAGAATAATATTTTCTAAAAACTCCCCCTGAATTAATTTTTTAAATAATTCAAAGTTCCATAAAACAAGGAAAATGCCACTTTGCTCTTTGTCCTCTTTCACAAGAGATCACCTTTCAATATGAATATGATCAAGCTTATTGTTAGAAATAGATCCATTTATTCATTTTTAAAACTAGAGAGAATAAGCGCATACAAGGAAGCGAAATAAGATGGATGTGATATAATTTCTCTCTTTACAAAACATTCTTATGCTAAAAAAGTTTGTATTTTTCAAAAACTAATTTTTAAATGAATAATAAAAAAATATGCCAAAGGATTTGCTCACACTAAAGAAATGTTTTTCAAAGTTTTTTGTAAACACACAAATAAGCAATAAGGCATATGTTCAAGCTTACTTTCATGAGCCTTTTTTATTGTTGCTATTTTTATCTATCATGCTTAAAGTAAATTTAAACACTTGAGATCAATTTTTCACAAAAGAAGTAAGCAACAAATAAGACTCATTTGCAAAGACATATATTAATATGATTCAAAATATTCACATATCAATTTTTGACTTTCATGGCATAATCTTCTTGGATTAGTTTTGAGTTTTAAAGCCATAAGAGACAAAAATCATTTTCATGAAGACCAAACACATATTCTCTTGTTGAAATCCTTCAAAAATGAATCCTAAACAAGGATATAAATTTAAAATATGTTGAAGAAGGATCTTTTTCAAAAACCACATTATAAACTCAGTTTTTTGGTTTTTTGAAAAGCCATATTAAAGAAATTATACTTAGACAACAAGCAATATATAGGCTATTCAGTATATTCAAAATAATTGAAGAGAACATGATAAAGAATACTTTCAAATTCATAAGAAGGTGAATGATGTTAATTCATTTAACATGATAATTTGAAAGATGTTATTGTGCAAAGTGTAAAAAGGTTCAATGAAGTATACTTGACAAAACAGCCCTTTGTCTAATTATTAAAGACACTAATTTATTTTAAATGTCTTTATAACAAGAACAATAATGTTTGAATATCAACCCAGATTTACACACTTGTTTATATCATCATACAAAGTGTATGAACAAAGAGTGAAAACATGTTGAATATAGAATAGAAATTAGGCATATGCATGTACAAGTAATGTAATCAATTTAAACTTTTAAAGTCATACTTGCATAAAAAATAACATGCATTTTTAATTTTAAGAACACCCAATCAATAACATGATATAAAAAATATTCATTTTTATCATGATTCAAATAGCATAAGAATTTTGGATTGAATGTACCTCCTTTAGTGGTCTAGTTCAATGACGAGAGATCTTTGAATATTTTGGAGCTTCTCTTCATTCTCTTTCATCTTGATTGATGGTCAAAGTGGGACAATTTATCTTTTGTTGTTGAGAAAGTTCTTTCAATGATGAATCAAAATTGTCATACACTCTAAAGAGTATCTTTAACCATTTTGAAATTAATGCTTTAATCCTTTATTCGCACAAGCGTTCATCCAATAGGACGATTGCTCCATAATCAAGTCTATGTCGTATAAAACATCTTGCTGCTTGATTTTTAAAGCTTGGAATGCTTGATGGCAGAGCCACTCATTTCAGCCTAAGAGACGTTTTGATGTTTTGAATGTGTCATTATACTTATTCTTTAGTAGAGCTTGAATATCATTTCTATTGTTCAGAGGCATGTTAACCACTGTAGTTGCATCTCCAGCAGCAGCAACAACTTTGGTACCAGTAACAAATTCCTCCCAATTAGTTCTTCTAATAATTTGATCATGAGGAGATGTTTTGGAGGAAACGTTAATAGTGAGGTAGGTATAGGAGCAAATGATTCAAGCTCATTGTTGATGTTCTTTAACCATATCATCATGATGTGCAACATTAGTTTTTATTGGATGAAATATATTTATTGTCAAGAACATTCTGCTCTTGTGGAGAACATTCTGCTCTTTGTGGAGAACTTTCTGCTCTTTGTGGAGAATGTTCTGGTGTATACCTTCTTGCTTAATTTGATCTTTTTCTTATATCCTTTTTGTTTTGCCATGATCAGACTTTGGAGTTTTCATGAATGATATTTGAACATTATCAACTTTGCGATTTATCCAAATATAACATTGTAATTATTTATCTTCACCATCCTATCTTTCATCATAAAAATCAACATATTCATCAAACATAATATGCATAATATCATCTATAATTTGAGCCTTGAGATTCTATAATATTTATGGAATGTAGAACATTCAAAATATATACTTTGATGGTGTTTTAAAACAAATTACTCATACTTTCTTTATCATGTGAAACATAGTAATGACATTCAAAAATGTCAAAGTATGATATGTTTTGCTTTCTATTAAAAAAAATGATATGAAGGCATGTCAAAGATATTTTCTACTAAAGCCAAGATTAAGAACATGATAAACAATTTTTGTGGCTTTTCTCCAAAATTATTTTTTCAACACTTGATTTATTTAAAATTGTTCTATCCATTTTTTGTAACTAATTTCTTGTAACTTTATATTGTCGGAAAGCTCTTTGACAAACAAATCATGTGAAATATCATTTTCATCAAAGAATTATTTGAAGAATAATATTTCAAATTTCCTTTGATCATTTCAGGAAATGACAAATTTTTTTTTTAAAAGACTTAGAAACATGATTCGGTTGGAAATTTATCTAAGTATAAAACATAAGAAGTTTTCTTTAAAATGAAACATGAGGATGTTTGTTTTACTTCAGCCATGTGGGGTTTAAAAAATAACTTTAAAAGCAATTTTAAAAAGTTATCTTTCACATATCAAACATCCTTAATCTACGTAAAATTATTTCAACAAATGATACATGTATCTTTGATTTGTTAATGTTTCCAAAGGATATAGATGCTCCAACTTTTTGTAATGAAAGGCGGCACCATACTTTTCCATTCATGTGTATTGAGCAAGCCTTGTTCATGTATTAACGTTCTTTCTTGATTGTTGGATGGTGTTCCTGCATCACAAGTTAGTAATGACTTTGGTAACCATATTTGTTTGGGTCCTTGATGGTTAGTATATCTTCTTTAGAAGATTTTTTAAAACTTGATCTCTTTTTAAAATAGCAAGTTGACTCGTAGTGGTCATTCTTGGAATAAGAGGAACACTTTGTTGTTGGTTTCGAAGAAGGTTTGAAAATCTAAGTTTTAAACGTCTTTGAAATTAATTTTGATGAAATTCCAGAACGTTCTCCTTTTTTTAAAATTTCTGAAGAACGTTCTGTTTGTGTTCCAGAACGTTCTCCCTTTTTAAGGCTACCTAGAGAACGTTCTCCCTTTTTCAAGTTTCCTGGAGAAAGCCTTGTTTTTGTTCCAGAATGTTCTTCTTTTTTAAAGATCCTTCTGTTCTTGATTTTTTCATCTCTTTTCTTAAAACAACATACAAATTCCAGATGTCCAAATTTACTGCAATATGAACATTTGGTTTTGCATTTCTCCTCTTTTCTTTTAGGAACAAAAAGGTTTTCATAAATCTTTTCTTTTTGAGAAGTTTTGAAACATAAATCATCTTTGTCAAATATCCTTTCTTCAGATATCATATTCTTTTGAAATGTTTCAGTGGTTGTTACCAAGTTGGTTAAATCATTTTTCAATTCATGAACTTTTATTTTTAAAGAGGTACTTTCTTCTTTAGTTTCAGAACATTTTGGAAAATGATTTTTTCTGGTTATCTCATTGAGAGTCTTTTGTTGCTCAACCGTTTTTAAATGAGTTTGCTGCAAACTTTGAATGACCTTTCTGAGTTCGTCATTCATAACTTGGGCTTTCTCTTTTTCTTCTTTTTCTTTACGGAGTTGTTCTTTTAATAAACCATATTTTTGAGCAAGAAGATTTGAATCACATAAAAGATTATCAAATTCTTTTTCCATTTCTTCACATAAAGGACAGAGTTCTGAGATGGTTACCTCATTATTTTCTAAGTTTTCCTTTAAGCACATGTATGTTTCTGACATTACTTCTTCTTCCTGAATCTTTTCCTCTAACACTTGTTAGGTGCTTAATCTTTAGAGACCAAGCTCTGACGCCAATTGAAGTAGCAATATCGATTTACAAGAAAGGGGGGTTTGAATTGTAAATCCGCCCTTCTAAAATTCCTGTTAGAAACTTAAGAAAATAACTCAAGATTGATCTTGGTTGTGAAAACAGAAAAAGGAGAACGTTCTTGATTTTCAGCAGAAAACAGAGAACGTTCTTGGTTAGTTAAAATCAACAGTTCAGTTTATCTATTTAACTTGATAATTAATAGACTGAAAGTAAATAGAGATAAGGGAAGAGATATCACACACAGATATATCCTGGTTCACCCAACCCGGGCTACGTCCAGTCCTCACAACGGTGAGATTTTCCACTAAGTGTTTAAAACAAGAACCTTCTTGGTTTTACAGCACCTAGTTCATATCAGCCTTGATCTGTTACAGTTTGTCAATCCTTTCCACCCAAAAAGAATTACAATCGGATCACCTATCAACCCTTGATAGGATTTTACAACTTCACCTTTTAACCATAAAAGGATTTTTCTAAAAATGACTCACTCAAGCTATAAACAAGCCTTATAATCTTGAGTGTTGAATGACAATGATAGGATTTAAAACAGAATCTGTTTTGACTCAACTCTTGTTTGAGTTTAGATTCTTTACAAATGGTTTCAGTAAACTAAAGATAGAGAATTTGATATAGAAGGTTACTGATTTCTTGATAAGCTTTCAAGTGTGTAGATTTATGTGAGTGATGTTTTTCTCTGTACTTGAAGCTGTGTTTTCTTCCTGAGCTTTGGCCTTCCTTTTATAGGCGTGAGAGCATTTAATGATGGTCAAATAGAGCCGTTGGTAGTGCTCTTGTCAGGCTTGACCAAAGGCAATATGTCTGATTAAAAATAATCCAACTTTTGACTATTTTTAATTTCTGTTTTGACTGGGCTGAAACCTTTGATTCTTGATCAGATTTCCTTTGTTTAATGATCCTTTGTACTTCAAATATAATTGTTAATATCTTTTATTTGATATGGAGTTTTGATTATGTCAAAACAACTTGGAGAATGATGATGAACTTCTGCAGAATGTTAATGAAAATTATGGAGATTAATAATCAATCTGGAGTCTTAGTATCTGAACTTTCTAGAGATTGATAATCAATCTGGAGGTTCAGTTTTGATCATTCTGGATGTCTTCCTGATCTTTTCTTGGATATGCTTTGATGTAAACATACTTCAAGATCGTTCAACGTTCTTGGCAGTTAAGCTGGAGAATGATTGTATCATTTTGGACTGATGATACACTGTTGGAGAATGATGTTAAACATGCTGGAGATTTGATTGTTAACATGCTGGAGATTGATGTTTGATCATTCTGAAGATAGTTGTTAATCATGCTGGAGAATGATAATCATTCTGGAGATTGATGATCATTTCTGGAGACTGATTATCATTCCTAGAGACTGATGATCATTCTTGATAGAAGATCATTCTTGATAGAAGATCATTCTGGAGACTGTTCTGATTATTCTGGACATTCTGATATTCAAGAACAGACTTGGTTCTTCCTTTGAATGTATTTTCTGGAGATATCCTCTAATATCATTTTCTGGAGGTATCTTCTGATAGTATTCTGGAGGTATCCTCTGATATCGTCTTCTGGAGGTATCCTCTGGTGACGTCATCATCTTCTGATGATGTCATCCTATGGTAATGACTTCATCCTCTGGTGACAGCTTTTGGTATCCTCTGGAGGCATCTTCTGGTATCCTCTGGAGGCATCTTCTTGTATCCTCTGGAGATATATTCTGGTGATGTTATCGGGTAACATCTTCTGTTTTTCCAGATTGTGTCAAGAGTGTTCTTTATGCTGATTTCTTGGCTTTCCTTGAATCATTAACATGCTGTTAATTCTGGACATTCTGGAGACTGTTCAGCCTTGCTTTGGCAGCTTGATTCATGGCCTTTTTCTTTGTGATTCGAATGGCTTCTTTTGATTGTAATTGATCACATTTGTGCATTTTGATTAAGTGAATAGTGTCTTGCTTTGTTCACTTATGAATTCATGTTCCTTAAACAAAACTTAAGTGAAATCATTAGTAGACCACCATTCATAAAACTTAGTCATTTAATTTAAAAGGTTTGTTGTCATTAAAACATATATCAAAAAGGTTTTTTCCTCAACAATGTAGCCTCATCTTCTTCAATGTTTCGTCCACCTCCACCACATAGTGTGATAAATTTTATGATTTAACCCCCCCACGTCATCAATATAAACCTCCATAATTTTGTCAACCAAGTCATATAAGAAGACATTCCTAACCGTTTGATAAGTTTCCCCAAAATTCATTAATGAAAAAGACATTACCATCCATTCATAGATCCAAAGGGCCCTAGGACATCTGAACTCTATTTTATGCGTATCTTCCCTGGGTACAAAGAATTAATTATAGCTAGAATACCCATCCATGAAAGTTAGGACAATATAGCGAGCAATAATGTCAACAAGCATATCAGGTATTGGCATTCCATACTAGTATTTTGGGAAGCAGGATTTAGATTTATGTAATCTAGCAAACCCTTACCTAGCCATTTAATTTTATTACTAGCACAATATTAGACAACTAGTTAACACACATAACCATTATGATGAACCTATCCAAGCAAAACAATATTTATAGAGTTTTTTCAACTATATCAATTTTAGACTTTAACCTGCCCCTAAGAGGTCACTGATTTTTGTAGTCCTTAACTCCTCTAAACTACTAATTTTAACCTTAACCAAGGGGTCTTGAGCCTTAAACAAGACATTTATTGTTCACTATCCATTGGCCATTTTAGACATTGGTAGTGGGTTTGATTGTTCTTTGACACCTAATCTCTTGATCATTACTCACTGTGATTTTCAAAAAGTATATACCATTCTCCATGGTGATTTTTCCATTATTTTATTTTCATTGGGGATCGGGTCATCATCAACTTGCATCATAATCGACTATTCACTTTTCTTATTGACTACCTGATTAAGCCCCTCAATGTGTTTTTGCCTTTGAGGCAATATTTGTGGGCATTTTCCCCTTAGCAAGGAAACATATCTTTTGGTCAGTTCTTGCATCAACTGGCCTACCTTGAGTGGCTTGCTAGTGTGAACACCATTCTTTTACAATGATACCTTCACCCTTTTAGACCTTTTGAAGTCGTCAGACTCAGTGAATGATACCATGACCATTATTGGGAAAGGGGATAAAATATCGACTGTCATTTTTTATATACCTTTGTCGACTAACTTGAATATACCTTTGTTAATAGCCTTTTTAATAACTCTTAGGAAAACGATACAATTTTCCATATAGTGGTTGTAAACGTTGTGTCCATTGCAATACTTCCTGATCTTTTAACAAATAATCAAATATCTAATAAGTCTATGGTATGTCAAATGTGTATTCCTATTTAAGTTACCGCATCCCATTGGCAAGAAGATCAAACCCATGTCTTAAAATAAAACTTGGCCAATTCTCTCAATCATCGTTAACTGATAATAATTGTTTTCAATACAATAATAAAATCTTATTTGTTTTGATTTGACAACGTGTTTAGCAAATGGACGGTGAAAAATAAAAAATAGTAGAAGAAGGTGGATATAGAAGATATATATCATTATTATATAGAATCAACGATTACCTTTTACAACTGTGACTTAGTAGTGTCAACTATCAATATATTAAAAAAGTAAAATGTTATCAAAAAAATTAATATTATTCTTCTCAATTTTAACTATTGCATTAATATAAAGAATAAAAATGATAATTTTATTTATTAAATAAAAAATTTAATTACTATGCACCAAAAGTATAAATATTTTTACATTTTTAGTACATCACAACTATTCATAAATATGATTTTTAATATAGTGACGATAAAAGTTAAAAATTTCTAGTAATCAGATAGTTAACAATGGAACAAATATTTTTTTATTGACACATACAAAAATACGAGACAAATATGTGTCATCGATAACTATAAAACAATACGGGACAAATATTTATTATTTGTTTATAAAATCAGTTTTTTTATTTAAATTGAATGAGACATTTGTAGAATATCAATGATGCGCCAACGTTCAATTGAATGAGAGATTTCTTGTTAGTCTACTATAGCGTCTCCGAAGTTAACTATCCTATAATAATAGTTCCAAGTGATAACCAACGATCAACACTTCTGATTTACTTTCTTGTTCGTATTTATAAGCAAAAATAAATTAACAAAAATTGATATATTTAATTTAAATTTTAGATCAAATATATTAACATAAAATTCATTTTTATTTATAAATAGAAACGGAGGAAATATTATTTAATTTGGTCAATAAACCGACCCACACACAAGTGGTCACATATCATAATGGCCATTGTCACATAAGTAGTAAGACACGTCGTTGCATCATCCTAGTAAGTGCTAATACTTCTAATTTAGAGAGTTTTTAGTGTGTTGACAAAAGAAATAGTTTGGTATGGCGTCCAAACCCATTTATCTAGAACTAGTTACGGAATTTTGGCAATATGCAAGACTTGTTGGAGGTAGCATTTCAAGTCAAGTTTAGCGAAAAGAAATTATGATTACACAAGAAATCATTGCGCAAGCAATTAAGAGTCACTTTAGTGTTCTTTTCAAAATCATCACGAAGTCTATTATGTCTAGAGAGTAAAATGCAGGCATTCTTAAATATTTTGAATGCTTTTAAAAATTGAGTCTTCTATAAAAAGAAAATATAATTTTAATAATTAAATTTTTTTAAATATTAATATATTTCGAATGAAAAATAAAAACTTCAAACTACTTTATTAAAATTATAAATAACATTTCAATACAACTGAAATCTAATATTAATATACATATTAAGGTGTAAATATCAAATTTTAGAGTGGTTAAAAAGTAAAAAATTAAAGACATTAATGTAATTTTTTAAAGTTTAGAATATATTATAAAATAAAAGAAAAAGTGAGTCCCTCACTAATTGGAATTCTGTGCTAATGCGCTGGAAGTAAATATTTATAATTGACCCTTGTAAAATGGATAGATTGAATAAATTTTGATTCAAATGAGAAGTAAAGATTTATAACTGACCCTTGTAAAATGGATAGATTGAATAAATTTTGATTCGAATGGGAAGTACAGATTTACAATTGACCCTTGTAAAATAGATAAATTGAATAAATTTTGATTCGAATGATAATATTGATCATTTTCACAATTATATCATACTTTGAAATTTGTTTCTTGAGGTTATAATATAAATTTTTTATCATATTAAATTGACACCTCAAAAAAGAATGAAATTATATATTAAGATCAACTAAAAATAGTAAAAAAAAATTCAATTCAACACATTGATATCCATAATCCACCAAATAATTATTTTTAACATTCAAATAAATTATACATCTATAATCATAATAATTTTTAATAATAATTTTATTTATTATTATAACAGACTGTTTTTTACAAAAAGATTATGTACTGTTACAAAATGGATAAAAGTGTTTTTTAAAGAAAAAAACATACTGTTTTTAATTATTTAAAAAGCATTAGTTTTATTTAATTTAAAAAAAAAATATTTTACTGTTTTTAAAATAAATAATGTATTTATTATTAATTAAATAATAAAGAGTGGTGGCCGACGGATCTCCAACAAGTACCATGTATGCGAACAGAGGTGTTTCAGTGGTCACCACAACGGCTCACGATAGATCTCAGGTGACCATCAAGATGATCAGCATTAGTGACCCACTGTGGTTGACGATGGAGTTCCTGTAACCAGTCACCACCAACCGCCTTCTATTATTTAATTAATAATTAATAAATTATATATTTAAATTATTATTTTTATTCGAAATGAAAATTACTTATTTATAAAATAATTAAAATTCAATATTTTAAAGCACAATTTTTAAAATAATAAAATTTTAATAAGTTTTTATAAAAATTTCTTTCAGAATTAATTATTTTAAACATAATAAAAAAACAGTTTTTAAAATAATATAAAATACTGTTTTTTATTAAAAAGTATATTTTTGAAATAAATATAATAATAGTTTCCTAATAGTATATATTTTAAAATAAATAAATATAATCAATTTGATTGCATTAAAAAAATATATGAATTGAATTTTGAAAGATAGATTGGATTCTTCCATATTTTTAACCGAATGAATTGGTTTTAATCCATTGACATTTTTATTCTTTAGTGGTTGAATTAAATGAATTGGTAATTGGATGGATGCGATGGATGATGGGCTAATAGATGAAGTTGTCGCCCCTAAATTTATGCTATACAGGTTCCAATGATGTCATAGTTTTGACCACAAATTTGTCATGTGGCATTTCAATTTGGAATCATGTATAAACCTCCAAAACATGATCATCAACTTCTTGAAGCAGTTAATTTTTAAGAAATGGGGAAAACAATAAATTTTCTTATGGAAGAGTTTTTTCTATTGTTCTTGAATACTTTGATATGATTAAGCAACTTAAGAAGACCAACAACATTGGTCCAAGGCTACTACTTCGCATTATCGTAGCTCCAATCTTAGATCACTAAAATCTAAAGATGATGATTCTATTTTCAAAGTGACATTGTTGTGAGAGTGCAAAAAGAAGAATAAGATGATCTCAAATCTTCAAAAGACAAGAAGAGGAAGAAGGATGTTGTTGTGTTTGAAGCAACACCAAGAGTAACCAGAAGTTGAGTTAGGTTTCCTAATGTTGGTACATCGTCTGTTTGACTTTTGTCTTTGCTCCCTCCTCCATCATAACTTTAGGATATTCAAGAAGTGGATAAGAACGATATTGTTAAGGAATATAAGAAAAAAATGTAGGACAACACTTAGTCTGTTGCTCATGTGCCTTAGAGGAAGAGATTAACCAAGGAAACAAAAGGTACTACATAACACCTTATTTTAAAGATAATTATGTAAAAATGTGATAAAATTTTGTTCTAATAGTCTCAATTATCCTATAGGTCAACCAATTAATTGAAGTATGATCTCTAACAATTAATTGATTGAAACATGCAAAGAGTGATGAATCCTAACATATGATTAGAATAATAGAAAAATTTAATTCAACAATAAAAAATAATCAAAATAAAACTACAATGGATAACTAGACACAATTAAAGGTAGTTCAATTACAAGATCCACTAAAGACCCTAGAAGAGGGTTTAGTTATTCATTTTATAAATAAAATCAAAGCAAGAATAATAGTGTTCACCAAATTAAGGGGTAGAATAAGAATCCTAAAGAATAATGAATATTTGCTCCAGCCACTTTGTCTTGTGTGCAGCACCCCTTTTTCCTTCACCTTTCCCTTTAATTATTTATTTTCTTTCCCTTATATATTTCTATCTCCCCTCCTTTTATTATTGTGCATAATTTTTTGTAACTTCATAACATATCAAATAAGATTTGTTTATTTTTAATTGCCAATACTATATATGCAACAAATTCTCTCAATTCTTTCTTTTTCTTCCCTCAATTGTAGATCACAAATACAATATATAGAAAATAATATAATATATATTTGTCTTATTTTATAATAATATCTAAATTGAATTTGCATCAAATGTAGATCCTTGTATATTTTTTTATCCAAAACTCATTAAACACATTTGAAAGAAGAGTTATTTGCCCATGAACTTTGAAACTTGAGTTAGTCATCAATGCATTTAGACATATGTTTCTAGCTTTTTATTGTGACATTTTAAAAGCTTTTTATAGCCTAGATTAAATTTTTAGTTTGTTTCCAAACTTTGGGACAAAATTGAATTTTAATTTTATTATTTGCATATCGACCCCTGCTCGCTCTATAGGCCATAACTTGAGCTCTGGGTATCAGATTGACGGATGCAAGCAGGCGTTGGAAAGCCAAAAATCAAAGCTACAACTTTTACGTTGGAACAAAAGCCCAATGCCAAACTTTAAGGAGTTTAAACTGCAGATTAAGTGATATGAGCTTTTTGAAATAGCGGGCCACTGGTTTTAAAGCCAAAAAACGAGTACCTTATATTTGAAGTTTTCTTTTATCTTTTAGACGACATGCTGTTTGTAGGACTCAAAAAGATATATAGAGTTTTTCTTATTTTCATGGAAGGCTAAATTTCTTAGACTAATCCACTGTTTCAGAGTGTCATCTAGACCTTGAGGTTTATTTTATAATGTTAATTTCACGTTATGATTATGTTTCTTTTTATTCGGTTTCATTGTTATTTTGATTGCTTAATTCGAATCTCAATAGGATTGATAAAATTAGTTTGACAAAATTTGGTTTCTACACTAAATAAATTGTAGCTTTTTCGACGCTTGATCGTTAACTGTAATATATCAATTACTGCGATGCTTAATTCAGTCAAAGAAACATAATTCACATAGAGTTGATTTCGCTTGTTTGATCAATTCTATAGTCAAATAGGAATAGAGTCACAAATTCGAAATTAAATCCGTTGATAGAATTTGTGATAGATCTTAAACTCTCGAATTTGTGGATTAATCGTTTTTTTAATCTGCTTGAACCTAAATTTGAAAACCCCTTGTTTAATTTCATTGATTCTCAATTTAGTTGATATAATCAGAAGTCCTTGCAAAACGACTCGAGTTATTACCTCTATGCTACGTTTTATTACTTGTATTTGATCTGTGTGCGACAGCGGATCAGTTAGCTAGTGACCAAAGGATTGCACGGTTCCTTCTAGAGAATGGTCTTGAGAGGTCCAACAACGAAGCAATTCATGTGGATGACTATGATGTATCTGACAATACAATTGATAATCATAGTGATTAGACAGTAAATAACAAAGCAACTGTGAAATGATGACACAGATGTAATTGAAAGGATGATTGATGCACATTGATTTCTAGTTACATTTATAATATTTTTGGTCTTTGGCTAACAATTTCCAACATCAAAGGTAAATGGAAATAACTGACACATGATCAATGGAAGAAAAATTCTCATAAATGAATAAGACAAAATTGAAAGACGTTTAGCTATGCCAAACAAGCAACGTGAGACTACTAATTGCAAACTCAGTCTTTTTATGTTGTAGTTTTCTAGATCGACTGATCGTATAAAAACTAAGAGCATTTAGCAGTGATATTCATGCATGGTAAGTTTACTATCTGCAAACCTAATTGCTTCAGAAGATCAAGTTTTTATATGGATCACAATCTTATTAGCCAAGATTCAAAGCAACAACTAGGAAAAGGTTCAACAAACATAAAATATCTTTCACCTTCCTGTTATAGTCATATGCTAAATGATACAAGGGGCACATGTTTACATCCAAAAATAATTAGTCGGATCATGCATTGGTCAATTGAATGACATGAAAGAATTTGTGTATCAATTGATGCAAAATTAATTGATGCAAAACTAGGTGACAACGGATGCAGAATCGAGTGACGACTGAATCAACTATTGGATGATGACTTAATGTTGTTATCAATTCTAAAAAGATTTAGAGACTATTATTATGGATACTAAGCAACAAACTAAGAGAATGAGAGGAATAAAAATAATAGAAGAATCTTTCACTTTTTTTCGAGAGTAATTTTGAAGAGAATAAGATGAAAATATTTATGTAAATTTCTTTATTTTGAGAGTATTATAATTAGAAGTAATAGATTTATAAATTTATACAAATTCATTCAAAATTCTCCTCAATACATGTTTTTTTATTTCTCCGATAATCGAGGATCATAGTTTAATAAAATAAAAAATCTCATGTAAAGTGGGAGATTATTCACTATTCCTCTCCCTTTACTCCTTCGTTTGTTCACAACTATATTCTTCCTTTTCCTCCAAACTCCTAAACATAATTTTAATGATTCGCGATAAAGTGTTATTGTCACAATGTTATGATGATTCAAACACGTCGTTCGGTCTAAGAAAATAAATCTGCTTAAAAATGCAACATTTTAGTTTTATGTAAACTACTTCATATATCATATTAAATGTCACTTTTGCAAAAAAATTTGGCTCATAATATTTGACATTATAAAATTTCAATGAAATTTTAATTATCTTTTTTCACTGATATTTATACCTTTATTTATTACATCTCAAATCATTTTAATAAAGCTATTCTCTATTTCATTTTAAATGTCTCATTTCGGTTGTGTACAATTCTTAAGAAAATAATTAGTACGTTGATTTCAATGATAAAATGAGTTTTATTTACTCAAATAAGCATATTAATTACAGATGAGTATATTAGTAGGAAAAAAATAATTATTGTTGTATTGTTATTGTAACATGATAAATAATTTAATAATTATTGTGTATATAGGGATGGGAATACGCTAGGCCGTCCGACAGGGGCCTATGACCTAGCCTACTTATGGCCTGGCCTGTCCTGTTTAATAAAAAGGCTAGGTTCAGGCTATTTTTAAAGCCTATAAAAATATATCAGGTTCAGGCTTATATAAAAGCCTATTAGGCTTGACAGACCGGCATATATATATATATATATATATATATATATATATATATATATATATATATATATATATATATATTATTTATCAATGTTATTTTTTATTATTATTTATTAATATTATTGTTTCCTAATTTAAAGCCTATCAATTTAATACGCTAGGCCGTCCGACAGGGGCCTATGACCTAGCCTACTTATGGCCTAGCCTAGCCTGTTTAATAAAAAGGCTAGGTTCAGGCTATTTTTAAAGCCTATAAAAATAGATCAGGTTCAGGCTTATATAAAAGCCTATTAGGCTTGACAGACCGGCCTATATATATATATATATATATATTATTTATCAATGTTATTTTTTATTATTATTTATTAATATTATTGTTTCCTAATTTAAAGCCTATCAATTAAACTATTTTAATATTATTTTATTATATTAGATTTCATTATAATTTTATTAGTTTTCATTATATAAAACTTTTTAATTTAGTCTATTTAAAAAAATGTAAAATATAACATTTAAATATTTTAACGTGAACAAGGCTTTTAAATAGGCTTTCAAGCCAGGCCAGATTTTTAAAAAGGCCAGGCCAGGCCGAAAAAAGCCTATGATAAGCCGTAAGCCTAAAAAATTAATCGTATGCCAGACTTAGGCCTTTCAAAGCCTGGTCTGGCCTGACCTATTCCCACCCCTATGTGTATATTAGTAGAAAAAGTAATTAATACTCATACAATAAATAAAAATAAAAGTATATTAGTATAAAAAATAATTAATATACTCAATGCTTTTCTTGAAAAGTGTGCTTATTCTATATGAAAAAACACTTGGGGCATATTTTAGATTTGTGGTGAGAATGACAAAACCATAATCTCGATGATAAGCACAAGGTATGAGGAAATTATTTACTGAGCAAATAAGGAAATATGAGGATTGAAGATAAGAAAATAATATTTTTAATAAGCTAGTTTCTCTTGTTTTTTGGGGTCAACTAATAAGCTAGTTCCTCAAGTAAGGCAACTATAACTCAATGTAAAAACAGTACCAAAAAAGAACTGGGCCAAATTGAAGCCCACGCAAAAAGATCAGAATAAATTAAGTAACTATGAATCTATGATCACCAAATTTAATGTACAATAACATGAACACATTATTCCTCGTCCTACCAACGAAAGTATTCCCAGATCATGTAAATATTCTGCAAACGTGTAAAATTTGATTTATCCAAAAATAAAAGTGTAAAATTTGATGTATGTAGCCAGTAAACATATTAAGGCCTTGCCGAGGTAGCCTACTCCCATTAAATGTTATTGGGAGTTGTTGATAACACCCCCCCCCCCCCCCCCCCCCCC
>JBBPBO010001984.1:15565100-15678138 GCA_037974295.1 Cicer cuneatum
CCCCCCCCAAACAATTGATTATACATGATCCCCTCTCTTTCATTTTTAACTTTTTCCATTAACTTTAAAAGTTTTCTGTTCAATCTTGGAAAACTATATCCTTTTCTAGAACACAAGTATGATAGCATTGTTCGGTTCACGAAACTCGATTGGGGCTGCAATTGTAATTTTGTCTCCTCCTTTTGTCTGTGATTATCTTGATAAGTAGTTTATAATTGAATAAAATTTAAAAATTATATAAAATTTTAACAACAATATCTTATAGTTCTCTTCGTTTTTACGATTTGAGTCTATTATTTGATTATTGTCAGTTTCATATAAACAATGAGAAATAAATATGATCAAATGATATTTTAATATCACTATACTATTGACCACCTATATATCAAAGTGGTTTAGAGTAGAATTTAAGCTTAATTATAATTTTAGTCTCCATATTTTTACTGATTCGTGAAATTGATCCTCCTATTTTAAAGATCGATAGTTTTGGTCTATTCCTATGATTTTTTAATTAAAAAACAGCAACGTGACATATAACACCTATAAAATCAAAATGAAACACTTTAAAAACTTAATTTTCAACTTTGGAAATTTTTTATATTTGTAATTTAATTATTGACATATGAATAATTAATATATCTAGATAATTATATATCATGGAATTGCATCATGTGTCATTTAAAATATGTCAAATTATTATTTTTTAGTTAAAAAATATGAGAAAAGGACCAAACCTGTCGACTTTTAAAATAGAGGGACCAATTCCGTGAATTGATAAAAATAGAAGGACCAAAATTACAATTAAACTTAGAATTTATTATATATTGAGTTCTAGAATTGACATTTTGATATTAAACCAATTTCCATTTAGAAAATAAGTTTTTGAAGTTTACAAATAAGGAATCATCCTGGTGAGAAGATTTAATTATCATGAGAAACGAGAACAATACAATTTAATGGTCTTATTTTGTTGATTAATTTAATTTAATTTAATGGTTTTGATTAGTTTTTATTAAAAAAATCACGTGACTATACATGACTAATTGTTCTGAATTCATCTCTATGTGATCGCTTTTACATACATACATAATCATATATTTAAAATATTATTTTTGTTTTAGAGTAAAATATACGTGTTAAGAGGGAAATATATTTTTGAATAATATATATAGGTTAATTTTATTTTATTTCAAAGGAAAATGTAAAATATTGTTGATTAATATAATCCATGCAACATATACCTTTTTTTCTTTGAAGTGTTCCTTCCAATAATATATTTATTAAAGTTCAATATTTTTTTATCGTAAAAGTTGTATATTTAATTATAATATTTTTCATTTTATATGATTTATATTAGTTTGGAAACATTATATTTTTAAATTTATATACTTTTTGACATTTTCAATTTTACAAATTAATCATGAAAATTATTTTATTAAAAAATTGGTTAATATTAGACTAATCATGTGTATAGTTAAATAAGATAGTCCATTTCAATGAAAATGTGAATACAGATTCATAAAAAGATGTATAACTTTGATCGGTAGTTGGATATGAGTATATACCAAAAATTTCTTAAGATTACACTCTATGAGTTTTAGTCAAACAATACTTAATGTCGTCTCCCTGAAAGTAATTGGCAATACAATATAACTATATATATATCAACCCGAAAGTAAATTGTTTAGCTTGACATTAAAAAATTAACAACTTCACATGTCTCTCAAATTTTCTTTTATATACTCTAAGAGTTAATAATAACTTAATAGAGAATAATTTTTGTGTAGACACAAGAATTTGGACACACACATAAAAGAAAAAAAAGTAGAAAAATAATAATTAAATAATGTATAGTTTTAAAATAATTAAAATAAATATAATTTTTTGTGTGTATGACCAAATAGTGTGACCAAATTCTTATGTCTACACAAGAATTACTTAGTAGAATGACTTGTCATCATGACTCAAAAAATTAATAAATTTAAATATGTAAAGATGGAAAAATTTTAGTAAAGAAAACTTTGCCGATAAACTCTAAGTTGTAAAAATGAAATGTAAACTTTTGAAGAACTAATATTGTGTATAAGTGTATGTTTGAACCGGTGGTGAATTGGAAAAATTCATCTTAATTTTGTTTAACCTTTAAAGAGTAGCTTTTGTTAAAATCTATGTAGTTTCATAGTTTTATCAATCCAAACATGTATTAAATTAAATGATAACATGTGTTCTAGTGTGTAATATATAATTCATTCATGAATAGTAGTTTCTTTGTGTATGCAAGTATAGTTAATAGATATATATGGAAGAAACACTACAAAACAAAATAGAAATTTCTTGATGCTCAAAAGTCTTAAATAATAATAATAATAATACTTTTAGATAGTAAAAATGTTATTTACACAAAACTCTCAAGCCAAATGAAAATTTGATATAAAACAATAGTTGATGCGAAATTTGTATTTAAACTTCAAGTTAATACTATAACTACAAACCAATTTTAATATAGTCTGTTGGATATGAAACAATTTCAATTACATTAACTATTGTTTCATCTAAATAATTAGAATATGAAATGAAATTTTAAAATAATTATTTGCCATGATCAAGAAATGTCAAGAGTGGTTTAAAAAATTTTTGTAAGTTGATAAATTTTGAAATATGTGGTGTACATGTAGATGAGTATGTAATAGTGGCACAACATCAATGGCAATGAGGGAATGAAAGAAGATAAAACTTAAAAAAGTGATTTTTTTATATATTTTGATTGAAGATTTATCAAATTCTGTGTTTTTATATATAGTTTAATTGAAAAATCCTTATGTGCCTCCACAAAATTTGTATATAGCTTTCCTTGTTAGCTTTAATTTGGTCTAGATTTGATTAGAATATATTTCTATGAACTCAAGATACACATTTTGGGAGTAACACAGTTTAAGTGAAAAACATTGAATTTTGGAGAAATTTTAAATAGATTTTACACCATGCCAAAAGAATTTTAGGTCAAGAGTTGTAGGTTTAGGTTGTAGGTCTTTTCCTTAATATGAAACATGTCGGTCAAGTTATGGAATATATCTGAATTTTGACTTTGCAAAATCTAACCATCCTATTTTGTCTCAAGTTTTTCCATTTTTCTTTGATCAATAGCAAATTTTCTCACTGTTTTTCATTGGAAAACTATTGCTATCACTGAAGCATCTTTCAATTCCATTCTTTCAATTTTGGAATACAAACTATAACCAAGAAAAAGCACACTATCTTTGCCCAAGTCGATTATATCCGTTCGTACTCATGTCCAAGGACCAACGCCATAACTTGCAGAACAATCAGTATTTTTTGTTTATTTGTTGATTGGATGTATTTATTTGTTTATAGTATGATGTGGTATGCACAAAAATGTGTGGAATTACCATGAGTGTATTCATTTTATGTGTATATGATTTCTATTCAATTTTCCCTATGGTTTGTATACAAAATGTGAACACAATGTTGTTTCCGTAATTTCTACCACTATGCAAGGGTTAATCAATTAAGCTAAGAATATCATTGATTATGCATTAGAAGTTAAATAAACCCATCAAATTGATTTCATTACTTTAATTGATTAGGACTAAGGATATATGAGAATTTTCAAGCGTGTCAGGCTAGGCTTGTGATCGTTCACAACATAATACATAACTGATTAAGGGTTTTAAAGTGAAACAAAACCAAATATATAAATTTGTTAATTGATTAGAATACATAATACACAGAGAAATATACAAAAGTTATGATGTAATCGATAAGGAGGAATATTAATCAATTAGGTCATTAATAATATAATTTTTCTTTATCAGTAATAAACAATGTTGAAATGACTATAATCGATTAAGCCTTATGATTTACCAGCAAGATGGCGAAAATATATAATAATTAACTAGGTAAATATTATTAATTCATTAAGCTAAATGACATAATTTTGATGTTGTAATATGATACTTTTAATCAATTAATTTAACTTAATCAATTAAATTAAGTAGTGACTAATCGATTAGGAAATGACAATGAGTTAGAACTACAAAGTTAAATATATGCTAATCAAATAGAGTTGCTAGGAACTAGGATGAACTAAATCTTGGTCTTCTTGGTTAAAGATTTGCATGTAAAGAACGTTTTGTAGTTGATGAATCAATCAATTGAGTTATTGATAAGGGAAAATCAGTTGCAAATAAGGATGCAACAATTGAGAAAGTGAAAAGGAAACATGGAAAACCATGCAAATATGTTTGGTTCTTTGTTTCTAGCATACAAAAAACATAGTTGTCACATATAAGTCATAATGAAGAAGAAGAATGTGATATAATTAATAATTGAGTTACTTATAAAAGTACCAATGTGAGGGATACAGATCAAAGTGATGGTGAATATGAGGAGTTGCATAGTGGATGTGAATGTGATTGCAGTGCATATTATGCCAAATTACCTTATGAAGATACATAAAAATTGAGGAAGGTAATGGACAAACATAACTGAAGTAGAAAGTATATAATGGATTTGTTAACTACCAAATGGTCAAATAAAAAGTTACAAAATAGCATGAAGAAAAGTCTTGCAATCAAAATTAATGGCATAAGGGAGAATGCTAAACACAATGGAATATCAGGATATCACACTCGAATGTTGTTAAGGCTATTAACAATGATAAACAAATATAAACACAGAATGAAGGAAGATGAAGAGAGAAAGAAGAGAAAGAACCTATTAGGGTTTCATAAACAAAATGAACAAAAGCTTAGGGTGATAGAGTTACCATAAGAATATATACAAGAGAACATACAAGTCTAAAATACCCTTACTACTAATATATAATAATATTATCTAACATGTGCGAGGTGCAAAAAGTAAATGATATGGTTTATGGGTCATTTAGAGATCAATATACTAGAATATATGATTATTGTCATGAGTTGTTGAGGTTAAATCCTAGATCCACTTTAAATCTCAAAGTGATGGCATTTCAAGGTACCGAAGAGGATTTAGATATGATAGGGGTGTGTGTGAGTCATATATGTTATTTAGCATGCAAGAAAAGTTTCCTCAGTTATAGGCCAATTTTTGGATTAGATGGATGTTACCTTATCATATGATAATAGTAAGGGAGAGACAACGAAGAATACGAAGAACATCTGTCCAATGTCCTGCAGTGGGAGAGACAACAAACTGACTAACAACATGAACAACATAAGCAATATCAGGTCTGATAATCGTAAGATTCACCAAATTGAGAACCAAAGTACAATACAAAGTGAGATCTGGTAAAGGAACACCATACAGGGAGCATATTTCACATTCAACTCAAGAGGAATATCTGTTGCTCTAGTATCAGAAAGACGAGCTTGTTCAAGAATGTTGGCAATGTACTTGGATCGAAAAATATGGTAGCCTCTAGGATAGTAGGCAACTTCAATCCCTAAGAAATAGCGAAAAGTTTTCAAGTCTTTCATCTCAAACTATTTGCCTAATTGCAATTTCAACTCATTGATTCCACTAACATCATCACTTGTAATAATCATATCATCAACATACAAAGAACGTATAATGCGGCCATAAGTGGTAGACCTTATAAACAATGTTGAATCATGTTCACTAGAGTGGAAATCAAGAAGTGATCATAATAGAGAATTTCTCAAACCAAGCTATAGGAGCTTGTTTAAGACCATAGAAAGCATTTTTTAACACACACTTCCCCCTAATTATGAGAAACTCCTTGTAGAGGGACCATATAGACTTATTCATGAAGCTCACCATTTAAAAAGGCATTTTTGACATCATTTTGGAAATATGTCATTGACAAATAGATACAACTACAATAAGAGTACGAATAGTGGTCATCTTGGCTATAGGAGCAAAAGTTTCTTCATAATCCATAACATATTGTTGATGGAATCCTTTAGCAACAAGATGTGCTTTATAAAGCTCAACCAACCCATCAGACTTAGTTTTGATCTTATATACCCAACGAGACCTCATAGCACGCTTTCCAGGAGGAAGAGGTACTAATTCCCAAGTATCTGTTTTGTGCAATGTAAAGAGTTCTTCTACCACAACCTACTGCCAAAGAGTGAAGGTGCAAATACGAGAAAGGGGGTTGAATTCTGTTTGCCAAAGTTGATAACTTTTTTATAATTTATCAATAAATTAAAAACTAGTTTGGTTTTTGGTGACTTACTCGGAGTAGAAGCAATCAAATTCAGAGGCAGCAAGCAATGAAAACATAATTAACTTGACACATAGAGTTATCCTGGTTCACCACTAACTTGGCTACATCCAGTCCCCTCATTCAAAAGGCTTTAATCCACTAATTCAAGTACATTGAATTACAAAGCACCTGACCCTCCAAGTCAGTCTTCCCAAACAGCCTGATAACCCCAAACTTTTGAGGAACAACACCACCTTGACCCTACAAGCCAAATATTCTCCTAACAACTTGACAACCCCAAATTGAAGAAGAAACTAAACCACTATCGGGTTGGATACAACCCCAAATTGAAGACGAAACTAAACCACCTGAGTAGTTGCGTCTGAAAAGCTGATAATAATAATAATTTTCACACTTTAAGAAAAGAACACTTAGAAAATATTTCTAACTTGAAACAAGTATTTCTCTCTTTGAACTCTAAGAATACTCTTTTCTACTTTTCGATGCTTTTCTTCTTCAGCCTTGAGTATCTATTTATAGTTAAAATTTGGGCTTCAATTTGGTCGTTGTTTAATTCTCAATTGTATTTTGTTCATATTGCATTTGTAAATTCTTCAAATTGATTATGTTCATTTTTTGTTTACATTGAGATTGTAAATTCTTCAGATTGAATCTCTTTGTAATTTGTTGTAGCTAAATCTTGATCAAATCTTCTTCAAATTTTAATCAAATATTCTTCAAATTTTGATCAAATCTTCTACAAATCTTGACCATATCTTTTTTCATACTCTTTGAAGTCAAATATATTGTTCTCATAAAATACTTTTGTTAACATCAAAACTTTAAATGTAAAACCAACTTGGTTCCAACAAAGAGGATCAAGAATAACCTCTTTATAGGAAGGGGGCTCAGAAAAACTGTGAATAGAGGTTAGGAAAGAAGCAAACAAAGCTAAGTAAGTGGAATAGACAAAATCATGTAACTGAGTAGACTTATGATGATGAGAAGGGTAACGATGAGGCAGAGACAGAGGATCAACAATCGCAGGAGGTGGTTGGACAGCTGGGGGGACAAGAGGGATGTCATCATGTGGAGTAGTGGTATTTGTCCTGCAACATTCAACAAAACAAGTAGAACCAAAGACTTTTAAAGAATAGTAATCAAGGATACAAGAATACAATTTTTCAAAGGGAGACAAACTTGATTTGACAGACGATGGAGTTCTATTAATAACATGGTGAACAATAAGAATTGTTTCCCCCTAAAACTCACTAGGAACGGAAGCAGACAACAAAAGAGAACGAGCAACCTCAATAATATGACATTGTTTCCTTTCAGCAATTCCATTTTGTTGAGTAGTGTCCGTACAAGATGTTTCGTGGAGGGTGCCATTATAAGCAAGTAATTCAAATAATTTATTATAGGTATATTCACCACCTAAATCACAATAAAAGCACTTTATAACAACGTTATGTTGAGTCTTGACCATACCACGAAACATATGATAAATGTCAAAAAATTCAGACCAGTTTTTCATAAGATAAACCCAACAATGTTGAGTGTAATCGTCAATCAACAAAACATAATATCTAGATCCACCTTTGGTGACAACCGGTGATAAAATCCAGACATTAGAGTGAACTAAATCAAAATGCGTATATGAAATAGAAACACTTTTACTAAATAGTAAAGCTGGAAATTTAGCAAGTTTACAACCACAACAATCTGAAATATCATTGGTTTGTAACTTTCCTAAAGCTGCAGTAAAAGCCAAATATTTTAATCTAGAAGCAGAAACATGTCCAAGGCAAGAATGTCGTAAATAAAAACTAGAAGATGTAGAGTTCAAGCGAAAAATAGATAATAAGTCAGCCGTAGTTATTGAGGCTGCAATATCTAGGACTTGCAGGTCATCCAAAACATAAAGTCCACCCTGTATATGGCATGTCTAAATCAGCCTCCCGGAATGTCGATTCTGCACACAAAAAGAAGTGGAAGAAAATATAATGGAATAACTGAAATCACATATTTGACTAACAGAAGCAAGACTGAAAGTGAGATTAGGAATATAATAAACATAAAAAAAAAGACAAGTTAGGTGTGGAGACAGAACTAATGTCTACCAATGGCATATGAGTGTCATCAGCAGTCATAACCAACACAGATGAGGCAGGTTTCACACACACAAAATATTTATCATGATATGCCATATGGTGAGATGCTCCAAAATCAAGAATCCATATGGAAGGAGATATACTTGACAGGCAAGAGGAGTTCAAACATTTAATTGAGGAGGCAAACATTGCATGTGATTGAGTGGCAATAAATTTTTGGAGTTGTTCTGCAATATTAGATATCTGGGAAGCAGTTTTAGATGAGTATACAGAACCAGAACTAGAGCCAATGATAGGAGGAGCAGAAACAACAACATTGGACGATGGCCCCTTAAAATTCTTCTAATGGACTCTCACCAATTTCGAACAATGTGTTTTCTAATGACCTTTTTCTTCGCAAAAAGCACATTCATTGTGACGAAGTCCAAGTATTCCTTGAGATTTTCCTTTTTGAATAGGAGCTACACAAATAGCTGGAGGAGTTGAGAGAATTCCCTTATCTCACACAACAGAGTGGGTCTTAAGTCTAATTTTTTCTACCAACAATTCACTAACTAGTCATTCAACATTAGGAAAAGCAGAGCGATGCCAAATACCCCCACGAAGGCCCTTAAAATCATCACGAAGAGCCATCAGAAACCAAACCAGACGTTGCTCCTCTCTCTAATCAATGTATGCTTTGACAGGTTTTAACTCAGTTGATTCCATCAAAGCCAATTGATCCCACAAGTTAGTCATTGCCAAATAGAATTCCTTAATGGCCACATTGTTCTTCTTAAGGGCCCCTGAAATCACTTTCCAACTGATAACATTTTGCAAAGTTAGACTTAACATACAAACATTTCAGGTGATCTCAAATTTCTTTAGCAGTATCATATTTTGCTAGTTGCACACCTATAGACAGCTCAACAGAATTATTAATCCAAATAATGATTTTTGAATTACTAACATTTCATGTTTTCAAATCTTTTGCATATTTAACTTCATCTCTTTTATCCGTAGACTTAACAGAAGTTCTATCAACATAACCCACATATCTTTTCCAATCAAAATTTTTTTCATCACATAACTCCAATAAGAGTAATTTTGTCTATTGAGGTGGACACTAATAGCTTGAAGAAAATCATCCTTAGCACCAACCATAACAAACAATGATAGGAAAATACAATGAACACAATCACAAGACAAAATAAATTAGGGATACCTGTCAATAGAAGAGTCAACCAAGAACCAAACAAAATTGTGTCAGAAACAAAACAGCAGAATCACGTCGAAAATAGAGAGGCAGAATCAGATTGGAAACAGAGGGAGAAAATCGGTACCCGCTAAGTTATGGACACTACGGTGAATATAGAAGAAACATTTTTCTAATAATAACCTTGTAACCAACCACCAACTAAGTTATGGAACCAAATTGAACTCTTAAAATAAATTAACCGACCAAATCTATTATAATATATTGAAACAGAGTCTCGAATTCTATCGACTACAACTCATCTATATGTACGTCACATATTCCAAAATTTGTCAACTCACAAAAATTTTGACGTGGCATCTCTCTAATCACACTACTTCTTTCATTTTTTGCTTGCATTATACTTTGTTTCACCAATATGTAATGTAAATCAAACTCTTTCACTTGCTCATTCAAATACAATTATTTCATACATTTAGCAACTTTAACTCTAATAAATACACTTAAAGGCTTTGATCAATTATCAAACTTTTCATTTCAATAACTCATACAAAAAAAGAACAATTCACTCACTATCTTCAATGCATTGTTTATCACACATAAATATCCACCCATTGATTTTCAACCACATTCTTGCATTTGGTTCAAGTCACTTACCAATGGATAAAGACATTATAAAATGCAACAAAATCATACTCATTTCAACGTGTGACACTGATAGCGTTTCAGTAAGTAGACTGAATCGTTGCAAGTAATAATTAAAACGGTAGTACCGAGTGTCGAACTCAAGGATTGCGTTTTACTATCGAATTATATTTAATTACTGAAATTGAACAAAAAGTTTCCGAGTCGATTGAGGTAATATTTAAAATAACAACAATAATAAAATTGAACTTTTATAATGAGAAAAATGTCAGGGATGAGTTTCACTTTGAGTCTACCCTTGGTTTCTAATTTGATCCTAGTTACTAAATTCCTTTATTGAATTATTACCGAATTCTCTTTAGTATTATTGCCCTAATGTCTTAGTGACAAAACCTTTAATTCCAAAATAACCCCTAATTCCGTAGTGAATTTAAGATTATAATTAAGCTCTACAGTACAAAAATTCTCTTTTTAAATTGTTGTGTCTGCAACTAATTCAATTGGTTTCATGACCTGCATCTATCCCTAGGCTACAATCTCATGAATTTCTCATCTCAAGCATTCGTAAAGTCCACTTCCGTTTCAAATTACAAATCATAGAACATTTTAAAGTTGATTAGGCAATAAAAAGCATTAAGCACAGAGATGAGAAAAATAATTCAATAAATTTATTCATATAACCAGGAATCAATTCAGACAAATAAAGGTTTCATCTTGTTCCACTCATCCCTAACAAATAGGATTTAGTTGCTCATTACAGAGATTAAAAAGATAGAGATTAAAAAAGAATTACAAGAAATATTCATGAATGATTCTTGATAAAACTCCTTCAATGGTGTAGAACAACCATCTCCGAGCTTCTCTGCTAGGGCACAAGTCTCTGAGCTTCTCAATTGACCAAAAGATCCCTCAAAAATCAGAAAAACTTGATTTTATGCAATTTGCAGCGCCCCAGGCGCATGCCTTGCGCTTCAGGCGCATTGAAACAGAATCAGTGGTGCCAAAATGTGCTTCAAGCGCAGCTGGCGCGCTTCAAGCGCACAGCATTTGATGTCTGGCGTTTATTGCATTTTGCTCCTCTTTCTAGTCCGAATTTGGTTCTGGTGTACTCATGAAAGTTGTAGCTATGGATCTTAGCTTTCATTTGCACTTGGTTTGACTCCAATTGGACATCTACAACTCTAGATATGGTAGAAATAATCCATATAGGTCATGTTGATTCTCACCAGAATTCAGCACTACACGGAAAATAAAGAAAATAACATAAAACCATAAAAATATCTACTTAATAAAGGAAATACGAACATAAACATGTTGTTAAATCTAAAATCTAAAATTAACAAAATATATTAAATAACTCCTTAAATTAACTAATGATTTCCTATAAATAAGACTAAAAACAATGACAAATATGCATATGATGAAGAGTTATCAGACACATTCTTAGTCTACAAATGTTTCAATAACATTGTTCCTTTGTTGTCACTATTGTTGAAGATTATATATAGGAGGTGAATATTTTTCTAAGCTATTGAATGCGTCTTTTGTAGCATTTTTTTTTTATAAATAAAAAAACACTTATCATAATCAAAATAAAATAAAGATGAAGAACACTAAAGATAGTTGTTTCAAAATGAATAATTTCTAACCATTTCACTACTTGAAATTTCCTATGTCTTAAACATCAACAAATTCTTCTTACCTATAATTTTTTATAACTCACTCTTGATATTTCTTGACCATGGCAAATAATTATTTCAAAATTTCATTTCATATTCTAATTATTTAGATGAAACAATAGTTAATGTAATTGAAATTGTTTCATATCCAAAAGACTAGATACATAATTGGTTTGCGGTCATATTTAGGCAAAAAATTGTTAATGTTTTGAATACTATTATAAACATTAGTTTTTAACAAACTACTACTTATGAATGAATGATATAGTACACACTATGACACACATTATCATTTAATAGATATTTGGATTGACAAAATTACATAGCTACATAGATTTTAACAAAAACTATACTTTAAAGGTTACACAAAATTACGGTGAATTTTCCACCAGTTCAAACATACGCTTATACACAATATTAGTTCATCAAAAGTTTACATTTCATTTTTAAACTTAGAGTTTATTGACAAAGTTTTCTTTACTAAAATTTCTCCATCTTTACATACTTAATTTACTATACATTATTTGATTATTATTTTTTTACTTTTTTACTTTTATGTGTGTCCAAATTCTTGTGTCCACGCTATAATTATTCTCTACTAAGTTATTATGAACTCTCAGAGTATATAAAGAAAACATTGATGGACATGTGAAGTTATTCATTTTTTTTTGTCAATTACTTTGAGTTAGACGACATTAACTATTGATTGACTAAAACATAGGAAATGTAATATTTATCCTAAGAAGTCTTTGGTATACACTCATATCAAACTACTGATCAAAGTTATACATCTCTTTGTGAACCTTTATGAATATGTATTCACATTTTCATTGAAATGGACTATCCTATTTAACTAGACACATCATTAGTTTGATGTTAATCAGTTTTTTACATTGAATGATTTCCATATTAATTTGTAAAATTGAAAATGTCAAAAAGTACATAAATTTAAAAAATTAATGTTTCTAAACTAATATAAATCATAGAAAATGAAGAACATATTATTGTTAAATATACAACTTTTATGATAAAGAAATGTTGAACTTTAACAAATATATCATTGGAAAAAACATTTCAAAGAAAACAAAAAATTTGAATAAACATATTATAAGTAGAAAAAGATGTTCAAGATAAAGAATGTATCACTAAAGTTACAAAATCAATCAATGACATCATATTTTAATATATGTTGCATGAATTGTATTAATCAATAAAGTTTTACCTTTTCCTTTAAAATAAAGCAAAATTAGCATATATATATAGTTATTCAAAAATATATTTACTTCTTAACACATAAATATTTTAGTATATTTTACTCTAAAAAAAAACATTACTTTTAATTTATATATTATTATTTTAAACTCAATAATGTATTAAATTCTACCACACAATATACGGGTAACATCTAGTTGAAGTTTAAAACATCATTTAAAATTTTCATTCATGAAACTAAACGTTACACCAAAACACAATACAACAATAAAACAATATAATTTTCTTCTTAAATCAGCACATAAAACAACAATGTCATTACACAATGACATGCCAAATTATAAATTACACCGATACATATTACATACCTGTTATTGACGATGCATTTGTTTTGAGAGATTTAGAGATGCGAGAGATATAAAAGAAATAATTGCTTCTTTTGTATGGAGCATCACATCAAAATGAAAGACAGATAAAATATTGATAGGTCTTACCACTTTTTTGTTTCTCCTCAACTAAGCAAACAAAGTGGCTAGGAAAGATTGCTTTTCATTTGTACCCCTTTGTTTCTTCACGTTACAATACAAGTGCATATATAATATATTAATATTAATACTACTACAATTATTAAGACAAGGCCATTTTTGTCGATTTATAAAATCATTGTACTTATCACTTTCCTATTTCTCTTCTCTTTATATTCTATTAAAAAGTAATTTAAATCTCCTCTATTTCTTACATATTTCTTTCTTCTCTCTATTTCTCTTTTTACAATTTTTTTTTGAACCAAAAAGAACATAAAAGAACCAAATTACAATCCTCCAAATTTTCATGCATTTCATACTATTTTTCAGTCTCATTTCAAATGTAGCAATATTCTGATTTTGACATTTTCTGACTTTGTTCAACAAATTTATGGGCTTGCTCATCAATTTTTTGGGCTTGTTCAACAAAATTCTTAGTTTTTTCAACAACTTTCAGTTTCTACTCTTTGATTAGTTTCTTTTGTTCATCAGGTGTTTGTAATGGCAACCTCAAACCTCCTTTTTCTTCTTCTTCATGATAAACAAATATTTTTCGTTAAAAAAAATGGAGAATAAGAAATGGACAATCATGAACCAAAAGACCCATTCTTGGATAGATATGATCATGATAAACAAACAGACTCATTCCTTGAATCAAAATTTCTAGATTCACACAGTATTTCTTACCTTTTTCACCTATTTCGCATAAACAACAATAAATTTTGAAAAAAAAAAAGAATTTTGGTAAACGGTAGATTGATTAATTAGGTGTTAAAAAGAAACTCAGGGTGGATCCACTGTATAATCTTGACTCATAAGATAAAAAATTATTTTGATAATAGTATTATTTTTATTTTAAATCTTTTTAAAATGAGTGATTGAATGATTTATTAATTCATATATAAAGAATGATTGATATATTTGATAATATAAAAATGATTGAACATTTTCATAATACAAAAAATCTCGTAAAAAACAATTATAATTTGTAAAAACTCTTATGTATTTTGAGTTTGTTTAAACATTTTAGTTATGTATTTCGTAAGAGTTAATAATTTTTTTATTTAGTCAAAATATATATACTATTGAGTTGTCACTGTCAAAGGAATTTTTTTAATCCACCACTTCACAAACTTAACAGAAAAAATCTAAATTGCATTAACAGACATAAATGAAACGAAGGGACCAACTTAATTGTTTCTAGAATTATAAAATTAAAATGAACTTTTAAAATAAATTAAAAAAGAAAGATGTATTTCAGCCTAAAAAATACTACTAACATTGAATAGATTAGTTGAAATTAGATTAAATTTGATTCAATTAAATTAAGAGATTTTCTTAGTTTAGATTTTTTTTGTTTCTCTCGAAGTTATACACATCCTTCCTTGGAGAAGCAAATGCAAGTTGAAAAAAAGGTAGACATTTGTGTTAATATTTTCCACATGATAGGTCAAAGTTTCCTCTGTTTCATTTCATTTATACTCCTACTTTGTAGAGAAAGCATATGTAGGTAGCTAGTGGAAGATAGGTAAGTACTAGCCTTACTGTAGTAACAGAATTAGAATGTAAACCAATTCCCAGGTTGTCTCTGTTAATGTTCCATACAAATGCTACATGTTCCATATGTTAAGAGTAAATTCTTGTACATATATGACTAAACTCATCATTCATTCAATCAAAATACTTTCCCACCAAACACATTTTTCAATTTCAATTCTAATGAAAAACTGTGTCGAATTAAATGCATGCATGTTACTTATTTACAGTAAGGAAATTAACACACATTAAATTTCTGTCCTGCATGCATTACTTTATCCTAAATGAGTGTCAGCTTTTTCATGCTTGGTTCTATAATCAAAAAGCAAGTGGTGAAGCTCCTTTGCTGAACCAACCAACTTGATTTCAGATAATTAAATTTAAAGGGGTTTTCTGGTCTTTCATCAGCTATGCTAAGAATCCTCAGGTACAGAATGTTGCTTTACCATGGCATTATAGGAATATATATATATATATGCTTTTCACTGCCCAATTATGTTCAAATATCGTTTGGTTAAGTTTATACTATAAATTTATTGTTTGTGATATTGAATAAGACAAACATTTTTCAAGACAAACTACATAAACGTCATTAAATTCTATTTTAATTAACAAATGTTAATATTATCTAATCGAATATTTTAATCTGGATTTGAATTATAAATCTTACAGTTATGTTTAAATTTATGGTGATATTTATCATTCATTCTACAGATAAAATAAAAGATTCAATGATAAAAAAATTAAAAAGAAACCAATTTTTTTTGTTTAAATGGAAAGTTTTTTAAATTATTAATACATTAAATATAATGTCTTGTAAATGTATAGTTTTTTTTTAAGAAAAAGAAAGTTAAATACAGTTTTGATGCTTTTTTTTAACTCATTTAGAATTTTAGTTCATGCATTTTTAATATACGAATTTTCGAAAACTCTGTCATTTTATCCATTTATGCATTTGAGGTTAGTTTTTGGTGATTTGTTAAGTAAGCTATTATGTGACAATTGAGTTGAAAACATGAAAATGAGTTATTGAGTGAGAATTCGTCAATTTACAACAAATTAAGCTGTTAAGTAAGAATTTTCCTAGACATTTTACAAAATTAATCTGTTTTTACAATATAAATTAATGTATATTTTAATTAAATGAAAATAAGTTGTTAAGTTAGAATTCTCCTAGACACTAACACATCACCAAATATGTTGACACATAAATAGTTCATTTGTCAAATTATAAATATTTAGCCTCGATATATATATAGATGGAGAAAAAAGTCGGTTATTGTTAAAATTAATTGACTGAAATTCTGGATTTATATTAGGAAGACCAAAATCATTAATAAGACAAAAAGAAGGATTAAAACTATATTTAAAGTACACGAATGTTAAATTAATGAACCACTTTCATAAATAGTGCAATGTAGACGACCGTTTAAAAGTTATCTAAAGTTGTAACGATAATCGATAAATTTTTTTTAAAGTATAAGTAAATGATTTTCTTAATTATTATGACTGATATAATGATAAATATATCTCTAAAAATATCACTCGTTAAACTGACACTAATCAAATCATTGTATCAATCATGAAAAGAAAATGAGTCGTTAATTTATACTTCTTATGAATACGTCATCAATTAAAATTTTAAATAACTTTTAGATATTGGTACAAAATTTGCAAATTTTGACTTTCCATCATTCTTCCCAATATTTGAGTAACTTGTGCAATAGAGTGTGACATTCTTTAAATAAAAAAAGAATTTCTGAATAATTATAAATTCTCATTGGTCAAATTGAATTGAAGTCAATTAATGAGGTTTGGTAAAATTTCTGACCAAATTGTGATGTATCAAGGTCTCTTTAACTGCATATCCGAGGTACCATAGTTAATGTCCTATTCTTTTCCCTTTAATAACTCAATCTTATGTTCAACTTTACCATTTATATATTTTTTTCACTAATATCACTTATCAATTCCTTTTGCTCTCTCTTCCCCTTCTCTCAGTCTCTATCTCTCCTTAATCTCTTGTGCGTCTTCATCTTTTTGTTTGTCTTATTGCTATTCTTCCAAACTTTTATTTTTTTCTTTGCTATTTTTATTTTATTTTGGTGTACAATGAAATTATTCAAGTTGATATTGATAGTTCTGTTGTGCATTTTGTTCTCTGCTTGTGTTGGTTCCAACATGATGGGGAGAAAGACCTTTCTTGTCAATAATTTGTTTGATGGTGCAAAGAAAAAGAAGACAAGCGATGAGACATTTGATGTTCACAAGTGCAACCTCAAGAGAAACCAATTTGGAAAGTACTTGTCATGTTCTAAGAAGAACATTAACTTAGATGACAAGAGATTTGTTCCAACAGGTCCAAATCCATTACACAATAGGTAGAAGCTAGAGTGAGTACTCATTGGCTTCATTTGTAGCTAGACAGTTTATAACATATGATATTTTATTCGTTGAGTTAATGTAGTTTTTTTCATCTCTATTTCAAATTTTGAATGTTGTAATTTTTATTTCAGCTTTGATATTCAGACATCCAAATTTAGTTGCACATACGAACATTGTTTGTTAATTAATTTAAATAAGGTTAATTCAGTTGGATATATAATTAATTTATTTATGATTAAAATTGTGATTATTTCAATTACATAATTAATCATAAATTTAAATTTGATTTTAATTAATTAATTATTTATTTAATAAAATTAACCACAATTTTATACGTGATTAACGGATGTTGCATGTGTAAAAAAAATTGGATGTGCATGAAATATTTTTGTATTTATAGTTTTCTAAATTTCTTTTCTCAGTTCAAAATGTTTCCCCTTCATAATTTATTCTCTTTTTTTCTCACGTGTCTTGTTAATTGTTATATTTCATTTATCATGTACATGTGAATTGTGAATAACAAGAAGTCAAGAACCTAGGACGTTACATGCATTTGTTGTAGGGGCCTAAAATTATGCAAGTGTCACCACATATGTTACTCTTTTTGGTAGTTGAAATCATCACAATTTTCTTTACACATGTGAATTTGTTGTAGGGGCATAAAATTTGTTTGAGGTGTGTAGTATTTCTGACATATGTTACTTCTTTCATATTAAAATAATTGTCATATTTATAAAAAATAATTGTCACAATTGATTTTCAATGTAACTTTAACTACTTTATTTCAATTATACTTTCTAATTAATGTTGTGTACATCAATATTAAATTATTATTCTTCATTTTACATTTATGGTAATAAAAATAATTCAGTAGTTGATATGGATAGTTTAGTAGAATTATTGTTTTTATTTATTTATTTATTTATTTATCATTTTTCTTAATTTGTGTGAAATGATCTTGTGAGGATTATTTTGCGACGGAGAAAGCATTAAAATCCATATTTGGCAAATAAATGTGTTGTGACCACGATTTTAAATAGTTTTAGTTACGATTACTAGTTACTACATTCGTCCTATAATAAATGAATTATTTAATCATTTTACAAATATTAAAAAAAATATATAAATGAAATAGAGATAATACTACTTTGACTAAATTATCCTTGTCAGATATTGAAAAATTATCTCTAATTTTGTAATGGCCAAAAGCTCCCACAAAGAGAAAAAAGGCCACAAGTGCCTAATTTGTGGCGGTATCAAGCAACTACAATTAAGTCAGTTGCAATAATTTGTGGCAGTCAAAACAGCCACAATGGCATGTTTTTGGTTTTCCATTTGTTAGGACTTATGCCGTCACATATTTATAATGAGCATCAAAACTTCCTAGCGGCAAAGGCAACCATAAAGGACAATGTTGCATTGAAAAAAAAAACACTACTTGTGGATCAAACGCAAAATCCATCTCAAGATAATCCAAATCTTACATTGTGTCGATCTGATGCGAAATTAGGATGCATTTGATCAAATGTGTCCATGCTTGACTGTCAGACAGATGTCGCAACTCACCTTAATTTCTTTTATTCTCATAATGTCATTTCATCTTTCATGCAGTTTGCATTGATGCAAATATATCTCTGCAATTTTGATACAATAGGTAGATAAAATATTGTTTTCCTTGGAATTGGTTTTCCTCTACTTGCCCTAAAATTGTTCCTGTTAGAACCAAGTTGGTTCTTTCAATTAAAGTTTTGATGTTAACAAAAGTATTTTATGAAAATCATATTTTGACTTAGAAGAAGTATGAAAAATCAGAGGATATACCAGAGGATGACGTCACTAGAGGATGTCATCAGAGGATGACGTCACTAGAAGATACCTCCAGAAGATGCCACCAGAAGATATCACTAGAGGATACATCCAAATGATACCATAAGATACCTCTAGAGGATACCAGAGGATGCCATTAGAAGCAAGAATTAGAGGATGTCATCAAAGGCAAACATCAGAGGATATCATCAGAGGGAAGAAACAATGACATCATCAGAGGATATTACTCTTGGCCCAGATCAGAAGGAAACATTGTCTAGAAGGAAACTTGGTTCATACCAGAAGGAAACATAAGTCAGACTTGGTCCAAACCAGAAGATAGCATGGTTCAGAACAGAAGACTTCGTCCAAACCAGAAGATAGCATGGTCCAGAATAGAAGACTTGGTCCAGACTTAGTCCAAATCAGAAGATCACACAGTCCAGATCATGAGACAGAATGGTACATATCAGATCACATGGTCCAGACTTGGTCCAGATCAACAAATCATACGGTCCAGAATTTAAATCATAATGCAGATCAGTGAAGACTTGATTTAAAATTCAAAAAAGACTTGATTGAATTTTGATAAAAATTTGATCAAAGTATTAAGGGGATTTGATTCAAAAAATCACTGAAGACTTGAAGGAAATTTGAATGAAATCTAAAGCTAAAAGATACGGTCTGAAATTAAGAGAAACATGATTGGTCAACAGAATTTTCAAATGAAATCTGAAACTAAAAGATACGTTTTGAAATTAAGAGAAACAGAATTGGCCAACAGAATTTTCAAAGGAAATCTGAGCAGGATTTATCTCAAATTTAAGCTTGGACAACTTCCTAATTGCAGCTATAAAATGAGGCTTCAGGCAGCAGCATTAGGCATCGAAAAACACAAGAACTCAAGCTTCAATTCAAAGTCATCTGAGAGTTCAAAAGAGAGAAACACTTGAGTGCAAAAGAAATATTCTCTTAAGTGATTTTTCGAGAGTGAAATTCAGTACAGCAATCAGTTTTCCAGAAGAAACAAAAGAGTGTGAAAGTCATTGCAACAATCAGCTTTTCAGAAGCAACTTTGCAGAGTTCCAAACCCTTGTAATCAAACCCGTTAGAGGTGTAGATTCCTTCTTCAATCTGGGGTTGTCAGATTGGTATGAGAAGACTTGATTTGTAGGGTGTTGTTATCGTTCCTCAAAAGTCTGGAGTTGTCAGACTCTTTGAGAAGACTGACTTGGAGGGTCATATGTTGTAATTCAAAGTGTTTTGAATTAGTGGATTAATGCCTTCGGAGTGAAGGGACTGAATATAGTCAAGTTAACTACGTTGTATAATTTGAGAAAAAAATTTACACTACATATTCGAAATTGTAAAATAAAATATTAACACCGCGAATCAACTTTTTAAGATGTAGCTATTTTGGTTTGACTTCGCTGACCGATAAAAAAACTCTAATAATCTAATATTATGTTAGAAAAATAAGTTTAATTTTAAATCATAGTATAAACTACTGTTGATCTTTGGTCTTTCCGACAAAATCATATCTAAATTTTTTTAACCATTGAAGTTATTATTTTATTATTATGGGTCTTACTAATATTTGTCGTAAAAACATTTATTAAGAATTTTAAAATAGTTTTGTATTTAAAAAAACAATGTTAAATTGTTTTTAGAAGTTTAATGCACCATTTTCCAAACAAAATTTCTACACTTGCTTACACATGTTAGCATACTTATTTGACAATTGTTATTCCGGTTACAATGCTGTCAAATGATAATTCCGGTACATGATGGACGCTGGAAATGTAACTGAATTATTATTATTGATAAAATGGCATAACGTATAATTGGTCTACAAATTATTAACGGGGAATCAATATTCTATGCAGTCAAAACTATTTATTTGAATTTTTAAAATAATAAATTTACTTTAAATATAAATTGTCTAATCTTAGAAATCTGACGATAGAATTACATACATTTTTTATTGCATACAATCAAAATTCAATTATTTAATACTCGAATAATTCGTTGAACATTGGAAACATCATGATACCGAAATTCTTACCCAATAATCAACTAAAAACAATGGGAGTATTTTTCTGTGGTAAAAAAAATTTAAAATTTCTCTTCTTTTTCATATATTAGTGATGCGTTACTTAAAACAATTTCTTACAGGAATTACTTTTTTTAAATATTTTTTTTTATTTTGTTTAAATAAATAATTTTTACATGTATTTAATTTTTTTTTAATTTTAATATTGAAGTACTACGTTGTTTTACTCGTCATCTTTATATGACACATTTTGTTTTTTGTTTTTATAATATATTTCAATTAATAATTTTGACGTATTTAAACATTACATATATATATATATATTGTATTATATGGATATATTATATAGATTGTAATATATATATATATATATATTGTATTATATGGATATATTATATAGATTGTAATAAGTGAATACAGTTTTATTTTAGTAAAAAAAAGAAAAATAAGAGGAAGTATAATATTGATTTGCGAATTGAGATAGAGAGATGTTATTTGAACACATTTTTTGACACAAATATAAACACAAATACTGACCTACATTTATGATAGAAAAGAGAGAGGGAGAGAGTATAACTCACATTTATGTCATCATAATATATATAAAAAGTAAGTATTGTATTTGTGTCTAAAAATGTATTTTCTCTGTAAAGAAATAGAAGACAATAAGGGAAATTCACCTGCACCATGGTGTATGCAAAATGTATATTGGAAACAAAAGAAGGAGAAAGACAAACGCAAAACGACAGTGTATATTTGTTTAAACGCCTGCATACCATTTGATTTTAATACTACTGCATGCATGGCAGAGATATCCCACAGGCATCACATTCAATTCTTCCCCGACATGAATTCAATGCCAAAATGACACTTCCTCCTTCTATAATACTTGTCATAGTAAAACACTTTACAAAAATTAAAAAAAAAAAAATGATTGTTTTATCAAAGGGTCATGTTAACAATGTCTTAAAGACACTTGCTATGGATTCAAAAAATAGAAATTTTGTATTAAGAAAAGTAAAATTTAAAATTTTAAAAAATAGAATACACACTTTAAATACACTTTTAATAAAACATTGGATTAAAGGCATTTTTAATTCATCTATTTTATTCAAAATAAATTTTTAGTCTCCATTATTTTTAAAAATCGATTTTAGTCTCTCTATTTATTAATTTTTGAAATTTTTTTGTCCCCATAGTTTTTGATGATATAAGACCATCATTAATGACATCACACTTAAATAGATATTTGTGAGTTAGATTAATATTTTCCATATCATTATTGTTGTATTTAATTTTATTTATTTATTAAAATAAATGAATTATTATTTTTATTTATATATGAAAATATTCAAAATTAAAATTTAAGATTTTAAATATTTAAATTTATTTATAGAAAAATATTTAAAATTAAAATTTTTAAATAATTAAAAGTTTTATCCAACAATAATTTAAAATTTTAAAATATTTAGATAAAATATTTAAATTTTTATTTCTTTTATATTTAATATTTTAATATATTATAAAATTAATAATAAAAATTAATTACAACAATAATCACATCAAATTTTTTCATCCAAATCAGAAATATCACCTTAGTGTTATCACATTAATGAGATTACTGTATAATAAAAATTGGTTGGACCAAAGAACTGATTTTAGAAATAGAAGATTAAAAGGTCATTTTTAAACCTAAAATGCATATAAGCCTAAAACATTTCTATATTTCTATCCTTAAGAAATGTCTTTGGGCACTTGTTAGCATTCTCCATTATTAAATTAACCTTTTTAAACATTGATTAATTCTTATTATCATAAATATATAGTGAGCAATATTAATTTTGGAATAATGAAGATAATATTAATTAAAGATATTAAAATATAGTCCTGGTCTGGGTAAACCTCATTACTTTTACTAGATTTTAATAAAATATTATATTTGCTTTTCATTTTTTACTATTATAAAATTCATTTTTACTATAAAGATTAAGAGTAAGGGTGTACGTGGGTTGGGTTTTGACAAAACCCGATATTCGATCCGATCGATTATCTTTGACTTGAGTTAAGTTCTAAACCCGTATTTTTTTATTTAACCCGACTCGACCTGTAACACCCCAATTTCTTATTATTATATTTTAATTATAAAATATAATGCACAACTATTATTATCCGTATGTTGACATGTGCGATAATTTCTTTCGTGTTTGTCCTATGTGTTCGCCCTAATGATTTATTTAAATTATTAATATTAATAATATTCAATTTTGTTTTAAAACATATATATATATATAAAAGAAAATAAGAAGTAAACGTGTGTGTTGCTACATTAGTCCATTAACTTAAGCATTAGTAGAGTGAGTTTATGATTGTAGTAATAATAACAATAATAATAATGATAATAATAATAATAATATTAATAATAATAAGGGTCATGGGCTAAGTGTATAGGTGTGATAATAAGCCTAATAATATACCTAATACTACTAGTACATATGGATAGGTATATAAGTGAATAAAGGAGGCTGTCGTGCATTCCGTATCTCTATTTCCCCGTTCTATTAGGAAGAAAAAATTGAATTGACTACTGCCCTGTTGCATCCAGCCGCAACTCTTAATATCGAAATCATACATTGATTTCAAAGACTAGGCTGTTAGAGACGGTAGACGCGATACATTACATCAACGGATCAGCTTCGTTGAGAAAAATCATCAGCCAAGGTAAAGGGTGAGATGAGGTTCGATTTTATGAGTATAAAATAACATGAGATGAACGGGAATACCGAAATTCCCATATATTCATTCGGGGCTTACTACGTACGTTCGAGCCCTATTGAGTAATAATAATTAATTAATAATATATAAATGGTAATAGTGAGGACTAAAATGTATTTTAGTAACCTATAGAATTGTTGTGAGTTTAATTATATCAAGACTGCATATTGTTTAATTTTATGAAATCTTGTGTTGATTGTGAAGGTGCAAACACGAGAAGGGGGGTTGAATTGTGTTTGACTTAACTTGAATACTTTTCCTGTTTTTACACTTTTAAAACAAAACTTGATGTATGATTAAAAACAGAGTTAGCAGCGGATATAAAATAAAAATAAAACTCATAATTTTTATACTGGTTCACCGTTAACGAGGCTACGTCCAGTCCCTTCACCTTAAAGGATTTCACTAATTCAAACCTTGAATTACAACCATTCTACTGAACCTCCAAGTCAGTCTTCTCAAACAGTCTAACAATCCTAGACTCTTGAGGAATACAGCTCCTGTCTTCAGCCAATCTAACAATCCCAGATTGTAGAAGAAATTTCAACACTATGAATCTAATTGCCAAGTAACCTGTTACCCCTTCTGATTCCCTCAGATTGTAGACTCTACTTCAACAACTTAGATTTGACACAATGGAAAGAAAATAACACGAGTACTTGCTTCTTGAAAGCTGGAACTCACAATTGACCTCTCTGAAAATTTGAGTGTTTGCTTTGGAAGTGTATGACTCTTTTGTGATTTTCGATGATGAGTATTCTGCCTTGAGCCTTCTTTTATTGATGCAGATTAGGGCCTCTTCCAATGCTTAAATTCGAGCTAAATCTTGTTGGATTCTCTGTAAAAATAACTTGACCAATTGGGCTTTATTTAAATAAAAAACATATCTTTTTTAAGCTTCAGATTTCTTTCAAAAATAACTGGCCAATCAAGTCTTTAGTTGCTTCCCGCCACAGCTCCTGAATTCCACTATACCTCACTTTTATTTTTGTGACAAATCTTTTTAATACTTTGATTAAAATAAATTAAAATCTCCACCGTTAATCCTCCTGATTAAATCTGAACCGTTAGATCTTCTGCGCTAGTCCACATCTGGACCATATTAATTGATATGCTTTGATCCTCTGATTTCGGCCATCCCTGGACCACACTTCCTAACCCTCTGATCTTCTGATCTCGGCCATCCCGGACTTGCAACTGATATGCTATAATCCTCTGATCTCGGCCATTGCTGGACCACACATTCTAACCCTCTGATTTCGGCCAATCACTAGGCCATGGTCTGATCTTCTGATCTTGGCCATCACTGGGCCATATACTTAATTCTGAACCATTAAACTGAATATGTTCCCTCTGATCTGGACAAATTCTGGACTTGGTCTGGAATGAACTGAAATTAAATCTGGACAAATAATATTTCAATCTGGACATTTTACCTTTGATTTTGGATCAGGTCTGGGTCAATTCTGGAAATCATTTCTTCTGGTCTGGACTTAGCTTCATACCCTGAATCATGCTATCTTATGGTCTGGGTCAAATCTGGATTGATTCTCTTGTTCTGGACTCATTAACTTATCTTCTGGTTGAGTCTGGAACAAGTTTGGACTGTTTATCATTTCACTGCCAGGCCATCTTCTGGTCAGAATAACTTCTGGAATAAATCTGACAATTGATTCCTTTAGGTCTGGATCAAGTCTCCCTCTGGCAGGCTTTCCTCTGGTATGGTCCAGGTCACCTTCTGACATTTCTACCTTCTAACATTTCTTCCTTCTGATCTGGGCCAGCAAAGATATCTTCTGGTGGTGTTTTGACATCCTGGTGTATCCTCTAGTAATTCCAGGATTCAATCTCTAGAATCCTTTGATCTTCTGCTTCTGATTACTTCAGTTTCTGGTGGCATTTAATTTAATAATTCAAGGTACAAAATAAGATTACATTGAGTGCTTTTGTAAACATCAAAATCCTAAGACTTAGAACCAACTTGGTTCCAACAGATTGTTATTGTGTGAATGATATGTACTTGGGGGTACATCTAGTTGGGAATTCCTAAGTGGATTAGTGGGTTATTCCCTAAGGCCGGGAGCTACCGTGCAAAACAAGAGTACCCCGACCGTCGCGTATATGTGTCTCGGGTTGAGTTGAGGGGATCTATGAGGACTTGGCCATTCATGAATTGTCCCTCCACTCTTTTAGTGGCATAATATCAGGCCTCCTAACCAAGTACTTCAGAGTAGAATGGTACCAAGTGATGAAGAAGTATAAAGTATAGGACATGCATAACATTTTCTCCCTGTGACTGTTTTATTGTGATGGAATTAGATTAACCTTGATATTATGTTCTGGAATGTTCTCATGTTCGTGTTAATTTGATTACTTACGTGTTCTTCTCGTTTAATTTATACTATTACATAATTTCGATACTCACCCCTTGTTGTTGTGTTGGGCGTTTGCGATGGACGCAGACGAGCTGCAAGCTGCAGGTGAAGATTAATACTCCCAGGGTGTAGGAAGCCGTCTAACTTGAAGACTTTTATCATCTTCCTTCTGTTATCAACATGTAGTTTCGAGGACGAAACTCATTTAAGGGGGGTGGTAATGTAAGACCCTTAAATTTAATATTAATTCTGGAATTAATATTAAGGGCATTTTGGGAATTTTTGTAAAATATTTAATATATGTATGTTTTGAGTAAATATATATATAAAAATATTTATCTTGGAAGATGAATTAAAATTATTGGAGGAAGATTTAAGTAATTTAATTTCGAGTAATTAAATTAATCGGACCATTAATTAAGAATTAGTGGCTAATTGCAAAAGGATTAAGTGCTGAAAAATCCAGCTGGAAAATCCAGCATTATTTTATCATTATTTTGAGAAGGCAACACTTGAGTAAGCTCTATAAGAACACGTGAAGAGGCAGAGAAAGAGCAGAACTTCACCTCCTCCCATTTTGCATGTAATAGTGTTGCATGTAACAGTAACCTCTTCTCCCATTTCTGCCTCCTGTTTTCTGAAAAACAGTTTCACGTTTTCAAAACACCAAAGAGAGAGTTCCTTAAAAGTTCCATTAACTGGAAATACAAACACCAAACCAGAAAACCCTCAGTATTAAAGTTGTTCCCCACACCATTACGGAGCTAGGGAACCCAGTTTTATAGCAGCAAACTCAGACAGCAGTTTCACCGGATTTTGTCGCAGAAACGGGAACGAAAACAGAGACGTGAGAAGTAGCAGACACACAGCAAGGGTAAGGGCACCTTCCAACTTTATAGTTGCATTAGGGCTGTAAATGCTTGCTGTTTCATTCTGTTTTTTAAGAAAAACTATTTTGCAATCACATTTTTGAAAAAAACGAAGAAAATGCATTTTTGTGATGTGTAATGAATCTGTGATGTTGTTGTTCTGGTTGTTACTGCAAAGCTGTTTTATTTGTGTGGGAAAGCTGAAAAACGTTTTGCTTGTTATTTTAAATATGATTAAAATGCATGTTATAGAACTGTTTTGGAAAAATAGTTTTAAAATGCAAAAATGCATTCTGTTTTGCTGCTCTGTGATGCTGCATGTGATTCTGATGTGTTGTGAAAGCTGAAATGCTTACATGATTATTCTGATGTTTGAGAAAGACTAGAATATGCTTACATGTTGTGTTGTTTGTGTAAGAATGCTGAAAATGCCTTGCATGTAGTTTGGAGATGCATGATCTGATTTTGGTGTGATCATTCTGTTTCGGTTCTGGATGATTTGGTGATTAATGATTTTGATTCTGCTTCTGTTGTGAATGATTCTGGTGATGTTGATGATTTAAAAGAAAAAGGATTTTTAATGAGGGAAGTATTGTCTGGAAAAAAAGTGTTGAATCTGTTTTGTTGTTTGGTTGTTGTTTTAAAAGAAAACAGTTTGAAAAGGGTTGAAATCTCAGGAAAATTTCACTGGTTTTCGAAGGTGTATTCGAATACAACATGTGTGTATTCGACTACAACCTGTAAAGTTTCTGTTTTACTTAAGTTTTCAAACTTGTATTCGACTACGAGCCCCTGTAGTCGAATACAGAAGAAGAAGTTATGCTTCTGATGATTCCGATAATTATCTTGTTTCTGCTTCTGGTGATTCTGATAATCATTCTGTTTCTGCTTTTGATGATTCTGATAATCATCATGTTTCCTGCTTCTGATGATTCTGATCATCATCCTGTTTCCTGCTTCTGATGATTGTGATCATCATCCTGTTTCTTGCTTCTGATGATTCTGATAATCATTCTGTTGTTTCTGCTTCTGGTGATTCTGGCATGAACCATTATGTGCTTCTTCTAATCAATTCTGGATGAAGTTTGGGCGAAGTCTGGGTTATTCAAAATTCGATTGTCATGCCATGTTTTGGTCAAATTATCTTCTAGATTACTTCTTGCTTTTGACAACTTATGGCCTGGAACAACTCTCCACATGGCAGGCTTCACAATAGTATGGCCCAAAGAATCTTCTTATATTTATTCCCTCTGATATAGTCCATCAAAGATATCTTCTGGTCACTTCTGGACAAGTATGGAGTGTGTTGAAATTACACTGCCAGGCTATGTTCTGATCAGTATAACTTCTTGATTTCTTCTGATATTTGAATCATTCTTGTTTGGAGCAATTCATATTATGGCAGGCTTCCCTCTGATGTTTTCCAGATGTTCTTCTGATTTTGTTTCTGTTTGATATAAGCCTCCAAAGTTATCTTCTGGTCGGTTTAGGACATTTTGGTTTATCTTCTGATAATTCCAGAAATGCATCTTTTGTAAATTCAGAATGTATCCTCTGATACATTCATCTTCTGATGGTTTTTACCGTAGTAATTCAAGTTCAAAATAAGATTCCATCAAGTGTATTTGTACACATCAAAACCCAGATTATTTAGTACCAACTTGGTTCCAACATCACTCTGTGTTGTTTCTGATGATTCTGGATGAATCATTCTGTGTTGTTTTTGATGATTCTGGTGTGAATCATTCTGTGTTGCTTCCGATGATTCTGGTGTGAATCATTCTGTTGTTTCTGCTTCTGATGATTCTGGTGTGAACCATTCTATGTTGCTTCGGATGGTTGTGGGTGAATCATTCTGTTGTTTCTGCTTCTGATGATTCTGGTGTGAATCATTCTGTTGTTTCTGCTTCTGATGATTCTGGTGTGAATCATTCTGTGTTGCTTCTGATTGGTTCTGGGTGAATCATTCTGTTGTTTCTGCTTCTGATGATTCTGGTGTGAATCATTCTGTGTTGCTTCTGATGATTCTGGGTGAATCATTCTGTTGTTTATGCTTCTGATGATTCTGGTGTGAGTCATTCTGTTTTGCTTCTGATGATTCTGGTGTGAATCATTCTGTTTTGTTTCTGATGTTGATCATTCTGGTTATGTTTCTGATGTTGATCCTTCTGGTTCTGTTTCTGATGTTGATCCTTCTGGTTCTGTTTCTGATGTTGATCATTCTGGTTCTGTTTCTCATGTTGATCATTCTGGTTCAATTTCTGATGTTCTGATGTTAACCATTCTAATTCTGGTTTTGTTTCTAATGTTCTGATGTTAATCATTCTGATTCTGGTTCTATTCCTGATGTTCTGATTTTAATCATTCTGATTCTGGTTCTGTTTCTGATGTTATGGTGTTGGTGATTCTGATTCTGGTTCTGTTTCTGATGTTCTGAAGTTAACCATTCTGATTCTGGTTCTGTTTCTAATGTTCTGATGTTAATCATTCTGATTCTAGTTCTATTCTTGATGTTCTGATGTTAATCATTCTGATTCTGGTTCTGTTTCTGATGTTCTGACAATGATCATTCTGGTTTTGTCTTCTGTATACGACTATATGCATGCTGTATTCGAATACAGAATGTTAAAATTGCAGATTTTCACTAGTTTCAGCTTCTGTATTCGAATACAGATCCCTTGTATTCGAATACAGATTCGTGTTTTTCCAGAAACTCAGTTTTTAGCTTCTGTATTCGAATACAAGGAAGCTGTATTCGAATACAGATTCGTGTTTTCCCGAAAATCAAGTTTTAAACTCTGCGGTGTGAATTTTAAAGTGTTGGGGAACTTTGAGAAGGATTAAAATGATTTAAAATGGAGTCCTTGATATAGTTTTGAAGAGGAGAGGATGATGTTTTGAAAATCCTTAATGATGTAGTGAAAAATGTTGATTTGTGCACTGAGACTGCCTCTGTATTCGAATACCAGAGGGCTGTATTCGAATACAGAGTATTAATTCTGCACTGATTTGGCCCCTGTATTCGAATAAAGAAAGGCTGTATTCGAATACAGATTCGTATTTCCCAGAAAACTCAGTTTTAAACACTGTTTTGTGAATTTTAAGAGTTTGGGGAACAATGGAAAGACTTGAGATGATTAAGTATGGAATTTGTGAGATAATGTGAATTGTTAATGATTACTTGAATGTTTAAGCATTGATGTGTTGATAATAAAATTGGTTGTGTTGAGGTATTTTGAAGAATGGTGGAAATGCATGAAATTCATTGATGTCGCATACTGTTTTCAGTGAAGAGAAAATATTGCAAGTTCATGCATTGCATAGTCAAGTGGTGACCGCGATGGGCCACAGAGTTGATGCGGTGACCGTGATGGGCCGCGAAGTTAAGTACTAACCGTGGGTTATAGAATAGTTCTGCGTGTATTAGACGGTCTGTTCTATCCGGGGTCAGAGTAGTTCCGCGTGTATTAGACGGTCTATTCTACTCGGACTACGGAGTGGTTCCGCGTGTATTAGACGGTCCATTCTATCCGTGCGATGATTTAACTTCTGTGTATTTGGCCTGTGAGAGGCTAATACATGTAATTGTAGTGACCATGATGGTTATAGAATAGTTCCGTGTGTATTAGACGGTCTATTCTATCCGGGCTTAGAGTAGTTCCGCGTATATTAGACGGTCTATTCTATCCGGGCTACAGAATGGTTCTGCGTGTATTAGACGGTTCATTCCATTTGTGAAGTCGTGCTGATCTGTTGAGCGACTGCACTGGTGCTGATCTGTGAGAGATTGCACCCTGGTCTTGAGGGTCGTTAAAGTCTGACATATATAAATCGTGCTGGTCTGTGAGAGACTGCATGTGTGCTGGTTTGTGAGCGACTGCACCTTGGTGATTCCAAGAAAATTGTATACATGAGCATATACATATTGCATTGGGGGATTGACCGGTGGGTCACGATTGGATTATGATGATGAGTGGAAAATTGAATGTGTGTGAGTACTGTTCAGAATCTGAATTTCTGATTTAATGATTGTGATTTGTTGAGGTGTTGTTTGTACTTACCACATATTTCATAATAATTGGCTGCTGTTTTGAAAAGGCATATATGTCATTAAATTTCAAATGAGCATTATTATTTTCCTCATCATTGTCATATATTATGCCATGAATATATGTGTTGTTGTGAGATATATGCTATGTGCTTATTTGTTAATTTTGGTCAGTGACCCTTGCTATTATATTGTGGACTTTGGGCTTTGCCCTTAGATGTTACCCAAACCCGTCCTACCGACAGATACACTAACGACGGAAATGTCGTTAGTTTTCCCTGATCTTTATGTACGGAGTCTACGTGGACAACGCAGAGGGACGGACGGTTGGCTGAAGACGAGACTTATAGAGGATACGGTGGAGACCGTGCTACTGTAGCTTAGTACATGATCAGTCTAGACTTTTGTATAGGGTCTTGAGTTTTGGGAAATGTAATTTTATTTTGGGAATTAATGTACGACTTTTCCGCTGTATTATTCTGCACTCTGACACTGTTTAGTGGCCACAGGCCGGGTGATAACCTTTGAAATGAATTGATGAAAATTTTATTTCAATTCCCTTTACATTAATTTTGGAAAAACTCATTTTAATTATTTAAAAAAAAAAATACACTCGCGCTGTTTTTTAAACTCGGGGTGTTACAGTATTCAATTGGCCTATCTGATTGATGCAGGTAGTGATGGCTAGTGGGAGGAATGACGCTGCAATTGCTGAGGCTCTAGAGTCCATGGCAGGAGTTACAGTGTAGACTCTACAGGCTTTGGCTGAATCCCAAGCTACTGCGCAAGCCTCTGCACAAGCTGCTGCTCAAGCTGCACAGGTTGCTGCTCAAGCTGTTGCTCAAGCTAATAGTTACACTACTGATCAAGGAAATGTGCAAATAAATGAGTTCATGGTAATGGATCGATTCCATAAGGCTAATCCTCCATCATTTGAAGGTCACTATAATCCAGATGGAGCCCATAAGTGGTTGCAAGAGATTGAGAAAATTTTTAGAGGAGTGGCATGTCCCGAAGGCCAAAAAGTGCATTTGGGAACTTTTATGTTGATAGAAGAAGCTGAACATTGGTGGGATAATGCGCGCTAGCGTTTAGATAATTTAGGGACTGTAACTACTTGGACAATATTCAGAAACATGTTCCTAGTCAAGTATTTTCCTGAAGACATCCGCAACAGGAAGGAAATGGAATTTATCAAGTTAGAACAAGGTAATATGTCAGTGGCAGAATATGCCGCTAAGTTTGAGGAGTTGTCCAGGTACTATCCACTCTATGTAGGAGAAGCAGGAGAAAAATCTAAGTGCATCAAGTTTGAAATGGGACTCAGACCAGAGATCAAGAAGCAGGTTGGAATGCAAGAGATCTGTGACTTCCCTACCCTAGTGAATAAGAGTAGGATCTATGATGAGGATAATCGTGCTGAAAAGGCACATTATCGAAACACGGGAACCATGAAGGACAAGAGGCCTATGCATCATAATAGGGGAAAACCTTACTCTTTCCCTCCTAATAAATTTGAAAGTCGTTCGAATTATCACCAACACGGTTCTCCAGCCGGAAGAGGAAATGGTAATGGTAATGGAAAAGGAAATGAAAACAGTTATAGTTATGGGGGTGGTAGAGGAAACCCGAATGGAAGAGGAGTTAGCTATGTGAATAGCAACAACCGGAGTCAAGTCTCGAGCAACAACAGTAGTAACAACAGTGATCCAGCTACTCCTATTCGATGTCACAAGTGTGGTAAGCAAGGTCATATGGCATTTGAGTGCAGAGATGCTGCAGTTACTTGTTTTAATTGTCAACAACAGGGCCACATCAGCACCACATGCCCCTATCCAAAGAAGACTCCCCAATCCAGAAACCAGAGTTCCCAAGCCAGCCGACCTATGTCTAATGGAAAAGTCTTTGCCCTTAGTGGTGCAGGAGTAACTGAGAAAGATAACTTGATCCAAGGTACGCGTCTCCTTTGTTTGTGCTATTTGATTGTGGTGCTACTCATTCCTTTGTGTTCGGTGATCGGGTTGGCGGTTCAACCCGCACCCATGTACACCCCTAATTAAGAGTGCGCCTTTTCACTATTATTTAGTGGTCTATATTAAATATATTGCATTTAAAATTAAAAAATGATAAATTATTTTAGAATATTTTATTAATTAATGTGCGCGTTGTCAATTCATTCAAAAGTAGTAACTCATAACATTGTCATACAAAATACAAATCATTTCATCAAAACAAGTAACCTACTGCCTATTGGACTCATAGATCATTCATCATCTAATAGTCTTACTCTTTAATCAAGAGTAGTATCGAAAATAATAATAATAATAATAATAATAATTAGGAAGAAAAAGATGTAGGGAGGAAAAGAAAAGTGAATAGCACACGAATGGAAGAGAAATAATGCAAGGAAAAGGAAAATTTTCAAACCGTAAGTTAAATTAGTAAAGTGGAATCAATAATAAGGTAACATAATAATTAAAAAAATCCCTTGTGCTTAATGTATTTTGGGATGGGACGGATGTCGCGGCCTAAATTTCGAATGTTTCTCGAATTCAATGGAGTCGCCACCAAAGTTTATTTAAAATAGGGAAAACATTGGGAAACCCTTAAAAAGAAAAAAAAATGGTCTTTGAAACCAAATTTTGAGTTCGGGAGTCGATTATGCGTAGGGAAGGTATTAGCACCCTACGACATCTGTTAAAATACGGTTACCTATAATTAATTGTGCAAAATTAGTATTAACTTAAATATATTTATTTCTTTTTATTATTAAATATGAATATCAATTATTTATTTTTAATGTGATTTTGAAATAAATACGTGTTTAAAGAAAAGAGGAACAAAAAAGAAATTTTTTATTAATGTGGTTGACAAGAGTGTGATCTTGCTCCTACATATCTCCCGGTGCGATGGAGAAATCAAAGCTACGTAGTTCTTGGTTAGAAAATGCGGAGGTGTTGATTGTTTTTAAATAAATCGTGTTTAGTTATTAAAATGTTAATTTTGACGAAAATAAAAGGAGTTTGTTTGATTTGAATGATTAAAAAATGTGAAATTTAAGACAATCAAGTTGTACAATTCGTGTCTCAAAACTCAAGGAGTAAAAGGATGTCTCATCCAGTTAATCCATTTAAAAGTATTTTTATTATTTTCTGTTTTAAAATTGAGTCTCAAAGCCACCAAGTAGTACAACTTGTGTCTTAATAACTCAAACACTACAAAAATGCCATATCTAATTAATTAATTTTTTAAAAAAAATATTAAATTAACTTATTTATAAAAATGAGTTTTAGAACTATCAAATTATACAATCTGCGTCCTGACAACTCATAAATTAAAAAGATGTTACATCTGATTAATTAGATTTGAAAAATTGATTTTTAATTAATTTATTTATAAGAATGAGTTCTAGACTATTTGCACAATTTGTGTCCTAACAATTAATAGATTAAAGGATGATACATTTAATTAGCATTTTAAAAAAAAAAACAATTAATTACATGTTTTTAGAAGGTTTAATATTTATTATAAAATTAATTATATAAAAAAAATGAGATTTATTTAAAAAGTAAAAAAAATGGATGCTAAAAAATATAAAAATATAAAGAAAAAATAATCCTAAAATCCAAAACTATATATATATTTATATAAAAAAATGATTTGATTTTAAAAGGGGAAAGTAAACAGCTAAGGCTAGGGATTTGGGGATGAACAAACGGGAAAAAGGATTTGGGGCAGAACAAACGGGAAAAAAGGAAAGAAAGGTAACGCAACCAGAGAAGAAGAAAAACGAAAAAAATAACCGAGGAGAAGGAGATTGCGCAAACAGGTTCTTGACAAGGTTGGATTATCTTAGCTTCCTGTTCCATTAACCTTTCTAGTTCTGGGGGAGGCTCACAATTGTCTTTACAATCCTCATCAGCATGATTAATTGGGAGTTCAAAATTACAAGAAGGAGTTCTAGCATTGCTTTTTTCAACGTATTCATTTTCAACTCTGCATTATTAAAATTAAGAAAAAAGGAAAGAAAAAAAATATGAATAAAGGTTATAACTTTAAGAAGAAAAGGAAAAGAAACGGTTGTAGAATGCCAAAAGGCATTTATTGATAATAAGTACGGAATTGAAATACATGCGCCTTAATTAATTATCCTTATAGCCTTAGGCATAGCAAAAGGAGTTGAAATACATAATTACTTTGAGCATGAATTAACAAACACGGGAAACTCGATGATCTTCCAATTGTTGAGGATATTATTCGGAAGACAAGGGTACACTAATTTGAGGGTATCATCACCAGCATGCTCTTCTTCCACCACAACTACTTGGTCAGCATAAATTATTCCGGCACTTTGAAAGGTTTGACGAATGTCACAAATAGGAATCTTCTGTGAATGGTTTTCTAAACGAGCCATCCTGCTTTCCTTTTTTTCTTTCATTGCCTTTTCTTTATCAACTTTGGTAGGTACATATCCCAACCCGTATTGATCATTCTTTTCTGGTATATCTAACAATTTCCCCAACTTAGCAAAAGCTCCTCCTTCCAACATGGATTTGGTAGACTTCCATGATGGGGTAGACAACTCTGGTTCTTTTAAGCGAGATCCTTCACCCATGAAGACAACATTGGCAATTTCTAATGCTTGAAAGGAGGTTTCTATGGCTTCCTCTGTATCTTCAATGTAGCCTATAGAAGATAGATGGCTAACTATCATATCTTCTTCCCCATATATTATTACTAGCGTATTGTTCACTATAAACTTCAGCTTTTGATGGAGAGTGGATGTCACCGCTCCAGCAGCATGAATCCACGGTCTCCCTAAAAGACAACTGTATGCTAGTTTAATATCCATCACTTGGAAGGTTATCCCAAAGTTATGGGGTCCAATTTGAACCGGTAGGTCAATCTCGCCAATAACTTGTCTCCTAGGCCCATCAAACGCTTTCACCACCATACCACTAGGCTTCATACATGCTCCATCAACAAATAGTTTTGAGAGTGTCGCTTTCGGCATGACATTTAATGATGAACCATTTATCAACTAGCATTCGTGCCAAGATATGATCATGACATCTCACAGAGATATGTAGTGCTTTATTATGCCTTGTCCCTTCAGCTGGTAATTCGCCATCGCTAAAACTCAAACAATTATTAGCGGTGATATTACCGACAACACCATCAAACTGGTCAACCGTGATATTGTGAGTAACATGGGCCTCATTGAAACTTTCATCAGTACCCTTCTATGTGCTTCAGAGTTTAATAACAAAGAAAGAACAGATATCTTGGAAGGGGTTTGATTTAGCTGGTCCACCACCTTATATTCACTTTGCTTAATAAATTTCAAAAATTGTTTAGCTTCTTCTTCAAACACCGTCTTTTTGCTAGTCTCTGGACCTTTTATAGCATGATTCATAGCTTCTTTACCATTTTCCTCATGGTCCTCCTGAAATGTTGGTGACATCAATTTCCTTAGGTTCACAGCTATCACCTAATTGATGATTGGACAAATGAGACGTGACTTCATAATTCCATGGTACCGCCTTGGTATTTCCATAAGGAAAAAGGGGTTGGTGCCTGAACAATTATTTGATATGGTCCATTTGGAGTTGCCATAAGATTTTCTTTCCTATAGAGGATTTCCAATGGTCTTGGGAAAGATATATTATTCTCCATGCACGGCTCTATGGTCGACACATGATCATCTTTTGCACAACCTATCTCATTGTCAATCGTCTCAATCAAGTTTAACTCAGCAAAGATCATTTTTGTTGGGATTTTCACATGTTCCATACTCTTAATTACACATTGATTTATGTCATCTTCAATGACGTTGATAGAGGAATTTCTGTGGCCCGGCAAGGGATTACTCCCCACATTAGGACTGTCTTCCTTGAAGGTAAGCCATTTTGTATTAATCAATTCTTGCACTTTAGATTTTAGTGTTTGGCAATCTTCGACGGAATGTCCTACAGCTCCTACATGGTACTCACATTTGGCATTTGGGTTGTACCATTTTGGAAATGGTGGTTCCATAGGTTTCATGGGTCTCGGGACTACCATTGAGTTCTGGAGTTGGTGAGGCAACAATTGGCTGTATGTCATGGGAATCGGGTCAAAACGAGTTATCTTCTTTTCTCGATTAACTGATGGTTTGTATTGATTCGGGATTGGATTTTGGTTCCATTGGTTTTGTTGGGGAAACATGAGAGGGGGTGGCTGGACCATGGGTTGTTGATAATAAGGTGGCCTTGAAGGGTGATATTGGGGGTGTGGAGCTGGTGAAGTCGTAGCCACATATGGATATGGAATGTATGGAATTTGGGGTATCGGTGGCTGGAAATTTGGAGGTCGATAAGAATTCATGGATGGAGCATAAGAGACTTTTGGGTTTGCCATTACAGCGTTAGCATCCCCTTCTTTCTTCTTTGTGAATCCCATATGGGGCTTCTTTACACCACGTGTTCCACACACAATCTTACCACTCCTCATACCACTTTCTACTCTTTCTCCTATCATGACCATGTTAGAAAAGTTTGATGACATACTTCCAATCATCTTTTCATAAAAGGGCGACTGGAGAGTATCCATAAACATACCAACCATTTCTCTTTCAGATAAAGGAGGATCTACTTGCGATGCCACTTCTCTCCACCGTTGTGCATATTTTTTGAAGGTTTCATTGCCTTTTTTCAGTGAATTTTGCAATTGCATCCTTTCAGGGGCCATATCAATGTTGTACCTGTATTGTTTCAAGAAGGCATCAGCCAAGTCTTTCCACGAACGGATTCGATTTCGCTCGAGATGCATATAACAATTTAGTAATGCCCCACTCAAACTGTCTTGAAAAAAATGAATGAGAAGCTTGTCATCATGAGCATGAGAAGCCATTTTTCTACAATACATGCTCAAGTGATTTTTAGGGCATGTGGCACCTTTGTACTTTTCAAATTCAAGTACCTTGAATGTTGAAGGGATTGCTACATCAGGAACCAAGCACATATCAAAAGCATCAAGACCATAGGTATTACTACCTTCCATTGCTTTTATTCGCTCTTCTAAAACATGTAATTTTTCTTTCGATTGTGTATCTACACCAATAAACTGAGGTTGTTGCCAATTTCCGTTAGCATCGAAATGGGGTGCTTGGGGTGCACTTAATGGAATGTTTTCTGAGGGTAGAGTGTTTTGGGGTGGCACGTAGCCGAGAGGAGATGGGATTTATGGTTGGTTTAAGCTTTGGGAATTGATGGCTGGGTGATTTGGGTTATTGTCCATGGGGTTGATGACTAAAGGCGAAGTATAACCAGGTGGGATACCATACATAGGAAATTGCATAGCCGCTGCACGGAATTGATGAGTAGTTGGGGTAAAGCCTAGTGGGTGAGAATGAGTGGTTTGGTGTTCTTCATTTGCAGTTGGAGGATTCCCAAATGTATTCTCCTTTTTTGCCAAAGCCTGTATAGCATCTAGGATTCGATCAACCTTGTCCTTCAATTGGCTAACATCTGCTCTCATTACTTCTTGGTTTTGCTCAAGTTCATCCATGATCTTGGAGTTTGCGCAAGTCCGATAAGGGTGTCGAGGAAATAGCTTTATTGATTTTTTTTCTGTTTTTTTAAATAAATAAAAAAATTATGAGTATGTATGAATGGAATGAAGATGAAATTATTTAGTTAATTATTTATTTTTTTACATTATAATTGTATGTTGAGAAATCATAAGCCTTTCGAATTATAAGTGAAGAAAATATGGGGATCGATAAACAAAACAAGAAAATCCTTCATTGATGGGAAAAAGAATACATCACATTTAAATTAAAAACTACAACATCTATGGTATTTTAATCTTCTCTCTCAATAGGAAAACCAATCTTTTCCTCCAATTCTTCTACCAGATTTTTGCAATATTCAACGAACTTGTAGACTTTGACTGGGGTATTGAGTGGATGCATTACTGCATCAATCTTTCTTAGATGCTTTGGAATTTTTATGATTGCTTGATTAGCTAGCATTGCCAATTTTGAAAAGCAATCTTTCCAATGCTTGCCTTTATCTTCCAGCTCTTTATAGACCTCTTGATTCTTTAATTGTCCAAGCAATGTCATAAAACGATCCTCCCAATATATGGTTTCATCCTTTAAGTCATTATAGATCTTTTCTTGATAATCAATGTAATTCTTCAACTCACTAGAAGTCTCAATTTCTATTCTTAGCGCATCTTGATGTTTTGAGAGCAATTCTTCCATTTCTTCCTTGTGTTGCCTCTCATTCTTTACTTGACTCTCGTAGTCGGCTACCATCTCTTCAAGTTGTTTCTTTAAATCTTCAAATTCCTTCTTTATATTCCTTTCAGAGCTTGCTGATTTCACCCATAATTGCTTCCACATATAGGCTTCTTCAATAGCTTCATTCCTTTCTTGCTTCCGCACATCTAGTTCTTCATTTGCACCTCTCAAACAATCTTGTATGTCCAGTTTATTTTCCTTTTCAATTTTCAACCTCTTGTTGCTTCTCTCAATAAACTGATTCTTACAAGTGTTTTCTGATCGTAAATTCTCGTTCTCTTGGGAGACTTTTTCTAACTTCACTTTTAGCTCTTTTTTCTGTTCTTCAGACTTCAACAATAATGCTTTGAGTTCTTCTACTTCTTTGTTTGTAACAAGAGTAGGCTCAGGTATCTCCTGATCATTCGACGGTGTACTGTGGAAAGGCAGCTTGATTTCTTGGACCCTTTTCTTTACCCATTGTAGATAGGGTTCCTTTGTGCCACAACTTCTACGTCCGAGTACTCTTCCTTTTCTAATGATCACTTCCCAAGCTCGACTTATCCTCCGCAACATTGGTGGGTCTACTATACCCGTATTGTGGAAAACAAAAGCTTCTAATGACTTATCATCTGGTTTCTCCAACATAGGGTAGCCAAGCTGTCTCAGAGCTATCATCGGATTGTAGTTAATACAACCTTTGGTTCCCATGATAGGTACATTTGGAAAGTCTCCACATTGGCATATTACTTCTTCTACCTCTTGTTATCTATGATACCATGAAATTATGTCCGCGGTAAGGCTAGCTATACTCTGAGCCCATTCACGATTATTTTTAATTTCAACATGATACCCTTTCTTGAACATGTGAGACATGAACCAAGTATACAGCACTAGAACACAACACAAAATTGTACCCCCTTTCTTCTCGTGCCGCATATGCAAAGAGTAGTACACATCAGCAAGGACCGCGGGAACTAGATTTTGTTTATTTTTGTTAAAAGCCAAGAAGACATTGTTGGCAATAAAATCAACAAAATTATCGAGGTTTGGGAATAAGACACTACCATAGATAATGAGAGCCAAAACATCTATAAAAGTACCCCATTCTTTTTTAACGGCTAAATCTTGTGCCTTTTGCTCCAGATATTTTCTCGAGAAACCATGAATAGCCTCTTTTTCCTCTTTTTTGCCTGCCAACTCTGTTATGTCGATTTTTAATACTTCAGCAACTACGCTCAAATTTGGTGGTTGCCCAGTATATCGATAAGGATTCCCTTTCTCTAGGGAGTAACCCAATATTCGCTCGAATTCTTCTAATGTTGGGGCCAACTGAAAGTCTTGAAAGGTGAAACATCTTAAGAGAGGGTCATAATACTGAGCCAGTGCCATGAGGGCCCCTGTTTGCACATTTACTGCCAAGAGGTTTAGGATTTTCCCATATTTACTAAAGAAACTCTCACGTTGTATGGTTTTCATTTGATTGCTGATGTCTCTTAAACTTTTCAAATCAGGTTGCTTGAACTTTAAAAGTAAAGTTTTTTCTTTTTTCCGATCCCATTATCCACTTAACACGTGACTAAGGTTTGTATGATTCCCCAAAAATCCAAAAAATTTATGCAAAATATTTTTTATTTTTAGAAAAGAAGAAAGAAAAAAAAATCATGAGATATGAATGAAACTATGTAGAATAATTATTGTGAATGTATTTATATATATATATATATATATATATATATATATATATAAAGCTTTGAATGTATGAGTTATTTTTAGTTTATATGGATGTTCTTATGATGAAAGGGACTATTGGTTTATGTAGTGAAACTCTCACAAGGGTGGCTCTATGATTCTAAATGTGGTTCCTAGAGCCAATAATCCTATATTCGAATATTGTCAACAACAATAGGTAAACTATTTGGAGTGACGATACCCTTGATAGGATCAAACTCTAGGTGAGATCTTCATGCTAACCAAACAGGATGTACATCCAGAAGGCTATCACTACGAAACAGGATCGAAACTAAACTTAAGTTTTGTTCAAACCCAGGGTATAAGGTTCCACTCATAAGTGTATGTAGGGTGTAGAATAAACATAATTCAATAACTCTACATTGCTAATAAAACATATATACATGCACAGAAAATAATAATAATAATAATAATAATAATAATAATAATAATAATAATAATAAGTATAATAAATAAATAAATAAAATAATTAAATAAATGACTTACTAACTTAAAAGAATATTATAATGACAACTAATAATAAACCCATAAAGTATTAGAAAATGAAAATCAAACAAATATAGAAAGAGTTAAAAATTATGCACAATTAATCATGTTAGGCTTGACTCTCTAAGGGTCCCCAATGGAGTTGCCAACTGTCGGGCCTAAATTTCGAGTGTTTCTCGAATTCAATGGAGTCGCCACCAAAGTTTATTTAAAATAGGGAAAACATTGGGAAACCCTTAAAAAGAAAAAAAAATGGTCTTTGAAACCAAATTTTGAGTTCGGGAGTCGATTATGCGTAGGGAAGGTATTAGCATCCTATGACATCCGTTAAAATACGGTTACCTATAATTAATTGTGCAAAATTAGTATTAACTTAAATATATTTATTTCTCTTTATTATTAAATATGAATATCAATTATTTATTTTTAATGTGATTTTGAAATAAATACGTGTTTAAAGAAAAGAGAAACAAAAAAGAAATTTTTTATTAATGTGCTTGACAAGAGTGTGATCTTGCTCCTACGTATCTCCCGGTGCGGTGGAGAAATCAAAGCTACGTAGTTCTTGGTTAGAAAATGCGGAGGTGTTGATTGTTTTTAAATAAATCGTGTTTAGTTATTACAAGGTTAATTTTGACGAAAATAAAAGGAGTTTGTTTGATTTGAATGATTAAAAAATGTGAAATTTAAGACGATCAAGTTGTACAACTCGTGTCTCAAAACTCAAGGAGTAAAAGGATGTCTCATCCAGTTAATCCATTTAAAAGTATTTTTATTATTTTCGGTTTTAAAATTGAGTCTCAAAGCCACCAAGTAGTACAACTTGTTTCTTAATAACTCAAAGACTACAAAAATGCCATATCTAATTAATTAATTTTTTTAAAAAAAATATTAAATTAACTTATTTATAAAAATGAGTTTTAGAACTATCAAATTATACAATCTGCGTCCTGACAACTCATAAATTAAAAAGATGTTACATTTGATTAATTGGATTTGAAAAATTGATTTTTAATTAATTTATTTATAAGAATGAGTTCTAGACTATTTGCACAATTTGTGCCCTAACAATTAATAGATTAAAGGATGATACATTTAATTAGCCTTTTCTTTAAAAAAACAATTAATTACATGATTTTAGAAGGTTTAATATTTATTATAAAATTAATTATATAAAAAAAATGAGATTTATTTAAAAAGTTAAAAAAAATGGATGCTAAAAAATATAAAAATATAAAGAACAAATAATCCTAAAATCCAAAACTAATATTTATATATAATGATATAAAAAAAATAGAAACAAAAATGATATTAAATATATATATATATATATATATTTATATTTATATAAGAAAAATAATTTGATTTTAAAAGGGGAAAGTAAACAGCTAAGGCTAGGGATTTGGGGAAGAACAAACGGGAAAAAAGGAAAGAAAGGTAACGTAACCAGGGAAGAAGAAAAACGAAAAAAATAACCGAGGAGAAGGAGATTGCGATGGAGAAGAAGGCCGAGATAAGAAGAACGCTGAGATGGAGGAGAAAGCCGAGATGGAGAAGAAGGCTGAAAGGAAAACGAGGGGGAGAGGAAGGCTGGAAGGATACCGAGAGGGAGAGGAAGAAAAACGGAGGGATCGGAAAGTACGATTGACGTTCTGGCGCCGACGTCAGAGAGGTTTGAGTTCTTAGTCTTATCTTTGTTTGTATTTTCACATATCAAAACATATTTTTTGTATAACAACAAAAGGTTTCATTTTTCAGTAATAACCCATTTTATAGATATTACATTTGGATAAGAAAGACAATCATTATAGAATAAAGATGAACGAAATACATTAATCCTTATTCTGTTTGCTTTCTTTAGTACTCTGCTTGTTTTCTTCTTCTTATTTCTAAGTATTTTGGTTACTATCAGTTTTTTTTATCCTCTCTCTGTTGATGCATTTTTTCTCAATTTATTGAGTAAAGTGATGAATCTTTGGGTCCATGAAATAATAATCAGTCTCAGTTTTTACATTGTTTTTGCAACAAAGACAAGCAACCTTTGCTAAGTATAGAAACCTGTAATGCATCTTTCTGATTGAGTATAGAAGTAGTGAATATAATAAACTTTTAAGGCAAAAGATAGAAACTGATCTAAGAGAATGGGCTAGCTGTAAAACACAATCTTTGTCTTTATTTTATTACATTTATACCTTTTTCTAATATTATTTGTTTATTCAATTGATTAATTTTGCTGATAAGAACATGTATTAACTTATTTAGCCATTATATTACTATTTAGCCATTATGTTTGAATCAATGAGTAAACAAGAAATGACAGTATTAACTTATTAATTAATTGCATAGGTGTTGAGTAGAAACAAGAAACAGTGAGCAAAATAGAATTGAAAGAGTTCAAAGAAGCTACCTGGGCCAGAGCCAATAAAGAGAATGTTGATTCAAAATGCTAAAAAAAAAAAAATTACTTCACTTCACTGCTGGTTGCTTAATACAAAAAAGATTGGTGGCAAGGCAGCTCGATCAAATTTCCAAATCTGGCCTTGTAGTTCTTCTCTATTATCTGTACTGTTGTTAAGTAGCCATCTTATCTGTTGGTAAAGTAGCTATCTTAACTGAGTTGCTGGTTCTCAAAATACTGAGTTACATGTGTGCTGAGTTGTTTCCGGAGAATGCTACATTGGGTTTATTTTTCTTTGTTAATTTGAATTGATTGAAGTTGAATTTTGTATTTTGATTGTGGTTACTTTATTATGTATTTTTGGATTAGAATGGACAAAATTGAGGTGCTACAACGGATAATTCGGAGGTTCACCCAAACCCCATCCTTTTTTTTACCCTGTCCTTGTACTGTCTTTTTTTTCCTTGTTTTTTTGGACCGAGTCAGACCCAACCCGTTGCTTATAGGTCATGTCAGGTTCGCGGGACGAACTTGGTCTTGTACACCCCAATTGAATACAAGAAGAAATATCAATAAAGCTACGAGGATTAGCTAATAAAGATGAAGCTACCCTTGCTAAAACATGAATTGTCTCATTGACTTGTTTCCTAACAAACTCAACACAAGAGTTTTTGAATATTGATGAAATAATGGTTCTACAATCGAAAATGATAGCTCCCAACTCAAAAAGCATCCTCTTTATTTGCATATAATTTGTCAACAACACTTTTTAGAGTATATCTCAAAATCTATTTCACCAAATTATAGATGACACACCCATCATAGCACAATAAGGAGTTGACTTGCTTCTCCTTCACTAACCTAACAAAAAGGAAAACCCCATCTCATTTTAGCTAACATAAATTTCCACTCTCATCTATAATGCACACAACAATACCCATATGAAAAATGAGGCACGTTGCATTTGAAACGTCCACAAGCCAATTTTTTCCAAGTGATACTACTAGAATTTGGAGCAGTTGGTGCATGTTTATAAACATCATTAAAAAGAGGAGTTTGAAGGATACATTGAGCCATCACAAGATCAAGGAGGAACATTATGACCGGCTAATTCCACATTGAGATAATCATTCACAACACGAGGCTTCGAGAGGCTATCTCCATTGTTAAGCCAATTATCATTCCACACAGGAATATTAACACCTGTTCCAATACACCAACGGGGGTACCCGTAGACAACAATGATTTTGAAATCCAAATGCTTCTCCAAACACTTCTGTGTCCAAGTAAATGACAAGCAGCCTACAAGGCAGTTCACTAGTCAGCATGCCAGCCAACCAGTAAGTATTCCCAGTTTGACAAAGTCAATCACAAGTGCATCCAAGCTTATTCCATGTTCTTATTGATACTAGGCTTAGTTTAGCATTATTGGCCTTAGTTAGTGTTTGGAACATAATTTGTGAATTTAAAAATTGTTGAAGTTCCACGTTGGATAGAAAACATATGTGGGTTTGCTTCCATCACTATATAAAGAGTGTCAATTTATTGTGAAAAGCACACCAAAGTTGGATGCATTTCCCAACTTTTTCTTTTCTCCCTCTTATATTCTACTCGATTGTTACCGAGCAACTTCTCCCATTTCTTTTTGTTTCTTCGATATTTTAAGCGGTATTGTACCATAGTCCCTTCGATATTTTAGAGCTGTTGTTATGTCGTAGTTCTGTTGAATTTTGAGTGGTCCTAATACCATTATCCTTTTAGAGCAGTTTTATACCGTAGTCCCGTCGATTTTTGAGTGGTCATAATACCACTATCCTTTTAAAGTGTTTTTTATGCCGCAGTCCTTTATAGTGTAGTCATTTTGATTTATTAGTGGTCATAGTACCATACCACGAGACTTTAATTGCCTTATTAAGAGTGACTTTAACCATCATATTGAGAGTGACTTTAACAGCCATATTGATGGTGTAATTCTAGAACGGTTTTCTACGGTGCAGTGGAACTTCGATACAATGAATCTGAGCTGTTTTATCCTAGGGACATCGTGGTTGATAGTCTGCCTTGCACCATTTGGGCAGTGCCGCGAAACTTCTTGAAGAGAGCGACCTAGTCCGCGACTTAACTCAGTAATATCTTCGGTGACACAAATTGTGATTTTTAAACATTTTTTTCAAACTCAAAAAATAACAGTTAATTATAAGGTTGCTATTAGTCTTTCTGTTTTGGTTGGTATAAGTTTAGCCTTATATTTAGTTAGGTAGTTATAACTACCTTCTTCATTGTTAAGGTATCTCTATAAATAGAGGTCTCCTTCATTGTTAAGGTATCTCTATAAATAGAGGTCTCCTTCATTAATTCCGTTAAATCAAACCTAGAAATAATTGCAAGCATAATTTTACCAATAGTTTTATGAGCTCATACATCATGTATATATACAAACTAGAAGAAAATGAAATATATTATTTGTTGTAGTCTTTAATTTCTCACTTTCTCTTCTTTGAGAACATGAACCTTTATCTAACATAAATTCTATATATATCAGTGGCTTGGCAAAGACAATGCTTCAAAAGAATGGTTGTCTTGGTCATTTCTTCGTCTTCGGTCGAGGAAAGCTGGCCTCATTGGTGTTGTAACCATTTCAATTTTGAATGTCAACAATGCCACAATCTCTGACATGGGTGGTCTCAAATGTGCATGAGGTTGAAGGCATAAGAGAGCCACATGGGTTGCTTGCATAACATCCTTTTCTACAAATCCATCTTCTCTAAGCTTTGGATCAACAAGATCCAACAAACTTGATTTCTCGTATAGTTTCCATGCCTATATGATGATGAATATTCCTTTCAAGAATTAATGTGTACATATATATATATAAAAATAATTGGGATGTATAGTATAAAGTGAGCAAGTTCTTCATTAGACAAGTTTAGTAGGTACTGGTGTTTAAAAATCATCCAAAACTTTAATAATTAGTTAGGGACGGCCCTAAGTTCGGCCTAGTGGAGGTGAGTTGGAGCCCCAACTTTGTTTGTCATATTTATTTTGAAATACCATATATATCTATAGATACTACATAGTTTGGTTAATGTCGTTCACACATTTGGAATCAAAACTCACACAACAAAATATAAAAAATTGTTAATTTACATTATTTTTAAGTTCAATTATTCTAGCAAGTGAATGATCAACAATTTTAAAAGTTGAATTATCGTCATACATAAGAGTTGGTTGTTTTTTTGTGTGTAATTTGTTTAAGTTTAAGAGATTCCTTTTATGCATTTGATTAAGAAATATTGAATAATTAAATATTTGTTAAATGAGTATTATCAAGAATTAGATATGAAACTGTATGAGATGTGAGTGGTTAAATAATTGTTTAGTTATTTATATAAATAATTTTTTGTTCACATTGAAAATGAGAAAATCATTCAATGTTTCGAAATAAGAAAAACCACAAAAAGCTATTATGTTGACGTATAGTTATACTTTATAAAGATAAAATTTTATACATATTTAATACTTCAAATTTTTATATATATCGACTCTACTACTCAAAAAAATTTGGAATCGTCCATGTAACTAGCGTTACTTTTTAGAAGTAGAAGTTTATATCCTTTTTTATTAAAACTTGTTAGATGATAAGGTGATTGATGTCATGTTTGCAAAACAAGAGAAAATATTCATATATATATATAAACTCAACTCAGTGTTTTTCCTTGTTTTTATCAACATGTTACTCAGGTGGAGTTTTCAACAATTTTCAAATATTGATCTACTATAAATCACTTATAGTAGATTTTTTCATAAAAATAAGAATATAAGAACTTACATATTCAGGGAGGTACTGCATATCTGATGGTAAAGTATGATCTGTGTTTTTCTTACTACAAATAATTTCAAGAAGGAGAACTCCAAAACTATATATATCAGCCTTTTCTGAAAATTCTCCTCTGATAGCATATTCAGGAGCTCTATAACCTCTAACAAAAATGATAAAGTGAAAATGTCATCATCAATAGAAAATTTGTTGAATTAACAATGACTTTGATAAAATTATGATGACACTGTAATTTTGTAAAAACTACAAAATATAGTTTTTGTTAAATTGCAGTGACTCACCGTGATTTTAGTAATCTCATCGTCAATCCAAGAATGCACTAAATTGTTTGGAAATTGAATTCGTGTAGTATAAAAATATTCATTAATATTTAATCAATAGTATGCAATTTTTCTATAGATATAGACATACAATGTTCCTGCAAATTGTGTGCTAAGATGATAAGCTTGATCTTCAGGGAAAAATCTGGCTAGCCCAAAGTCTCCAATCTTTGGTAAAAACTTGTCATCAAGAAGAATGTTGCTTGCTTTGATATCTCTGTGAACAATTCTTAAGTGTGAATCTTCATGAAGGTATTGTAGCCCCCGTGCTACTCCAAGTATAATTTGGAACCTAGTGCTCCAATTCAGAAATTGATCATTGTTTCCTACATTAAATAGGTAATTAATGGATCTTAACTCAAATTAAACTTGATTGTAATTTTGATAAGTATAGTTGAACCCTTTCTTCTTCTCTAAACAACAAAAATTATTATCATATTATTTATATTTTAATAGGTTGGTTTATTTGATGTATGAAGCTCTTTAGATGACTTATATAACTCATTTGTCTAACGAAATAAATCTTTAGTCACATTATTGCATATTTTGAAGTTTTCGCATCAACATTACAATTGCATGGACCACACCTTTTACTATATCATGACATCATATTATATATATATATATATCGGTATTGAAGGGATAAAAAATATTTAAAGAATCAAAGAAAGGTTATAAAATCAAAGGGATACCATATATGAATAGGTCCAAACTTTTGTTCTTCACATATTCATAAACTAGTATCCTTTGAGGTCCATCTATGCAACATCCAAGAAGACGAACCAAATTTTTGTGTTGGATACTAGTGATCAATTTCACTTCTGCCAAAAATTCTTTTTCACCTTGTTGGAATTTGTTAAGAGACAATGTCTTAACAACAATCGTCCTTCCATCTTCCAACTTTCCCTATCAAAATACCAATAGATGTTATAGTTGTTGTTGTTTTTTTTTTTTTTTGACGGCAATATATGTTGTAGTTTAGAATTCCATTCTACAGTGTGAAATATATCACTACTAGAAAAAAATAAAAATAAATTGAATAGTGATATTTATTGTAGAAAATATAAAATTCGTTCTATCACTAACTCTAAAAACGAGAAAATTCGAGAGAAATTTCTCCATTGTAAGTTTTATATAGTATTTTTTTTAAAGGAAAATCTAACCTATTCAATTAATGACTTAAATATGACATCATTTACAAATTATATATCAAAGAATATAGTTTGTTGGATCCAATAAACATACCTGATAGACAGGCCCAAATCCACCACTACCAAGAAGATTATCATGAAAAAAGTTATTGGTTGCTTTGTTCAATATGTGGTAGTTAAAGTAGGTAGTGGACCGAAGGCTAGCGCTAAACAAATCCATGGACCCTATATATGCACTGTGTACAACTTAGCATGTCTTATATCAATTAATAAATTAAACACACATACAATTCAGCACTATACTATATCAAATGTCAATTAATTACCTGATGGCTGTTGTGTGGATGGAAATACCATTTTCATCACCTCTGCAGGTTCTCCTATTTCCCCAAAACACCATACACAAATAAAAGAGTTATATATTTTTTTTAAAAGGTAAAATTTAGTAATTTGTGTTGGAAATGAAGAACATAGAACTAGTACGTGAATTGAAAAAATAGAAGTATCACATAAGAGAGATTACACATTTTAGTAGTGTTTATAAGGTGGAAGTATGATACTTAGAGCGTGCCCCAAAGGGTACCTTAATTTTGTGAAGGGGCGAGAACCCGATATACTAACTGGATTGTTAACAATATATGATGTTTTTCTCAAACCTATACCTTGAGTTGCAACTTTCTTTCTCAGTTTTGATGATCTTTTGGCACGCTTCCGAAATACAATCCAAAGAATCACTAATATTGTAATCACTACTATTCCTCCAAGGATAAAGAACATTGTTTCACGTTTGTGCTCATTAGAGGTTTTTTCCCCTGCAGTTCACAAAATATCAATATATTTTTTGGACAAATCAATGTAACCTCAACAACAACTACTACTACTTGTATCTTGTATCACAAAATTTCAATTTTATTGACTAAAGACTTTTTGATTGATTAATTACCCTAACTCAAAGCATGCAATTTTCCTCTAAATACTCCATTTATGAATTTGCAATAAAAACAAATAGTATGAAGTAAAATCAGATTTGTGGAATAACCTTGGAGCACTCGGCGAGGCATAATTGGGGAGGAAAGCAAGCTAAGCTTTGTGGAAACAGCATGCAAGCAGTTTAATTTGTAGCTAGATTTTGTTTCTTAATTTGGGAACTATATATTTATAATTTCTATGTTAATAGCTAGAAAAAACAAGGAGAAGTATTCTAAGGTTGTCCCATAGAATTGATCGAAACAAGGTTATAATGTCGGCCAATACAGTTGGATATTACATACGGTCGAATACAAACATCACAACATTATGATTACAATTTATTAATATTATATTTTTTATAAAAGAATTTTGTCCATCGGAAAATCGCCGCATCTAGCTATATATGATGAAGCTAGTAGTTATTCTCTTTGTTTATTGTTATATATATAATATAGTTTCCGTATGTTTTTATTAAGAAAATAGAGGTAACGGGCATCTACTGAAATTTCATTATTATTACACAATATGTCACATTTACAACAGGAAGTTGTCCAAAAGGAGTGTTCTGTTTTTTATTTTTTTAAATTATATTATTTAATTAATATTACGTGTATTAGTTTCAAGTTTACATTTATGACAGTGTAATATATTAATGGTGACTTTTTAATTTTATAAATCTATCATTGGACTTGTGAATTGATTCACCACAAAACAAGAAGTTTAAGTTTTGTAAGTTGATGACTATTTTGTGAATGGACTTCTACATAGTTGTTATTTCAATTAGGAAGTATTAGGTTTTTTTTCAATCTTTTCCATACATCATATATAAACAATTCTAAACCTTTTAGAACACTAAGAATAATTTCATTCATTTCAAAAACATCATGCATTCAATATCATACACTGAATTGAAAATTATTTTATGTTTCAAATTAGATTTGCGGTCGAAGTTTTATGCAAGAAACAACATAGAAGAGATATATGTGTTGGGGTGTCTATTTCAGACACAAATCATCGAGGAGATGACGAATGATGTTGTGTTAAAGGGTTGAAGATGCGATCAATTTTGGCCAGAGATATAGTTTTTGTAGAAAGTATCTTGCAAGGAGTTAAGAGATGTTCTTGTTATTGAAGATAGAGTTCATATTACTATGGAGGATTGTTCCAAGAATTTGGTTCAAGAGCTAGCCTTTAGGAAAATGGAATTGATGTAGATGTTGTAACAATTCTTGATGAATTTTGAAAAAGTTTGAAATCAAAATAGAGGAATGAACTTTCATTCTTTGAATGAAGATCATATGTACTTTACATGCGATGACGAAATATAAGAACCAATATAAATGAATGTGAGATTTTTTCTTTCCTTTAACTAATTTAATTTCTCAATTTTGTTTAATTCGAAGTTTGGTGACAAATTTAATGTTTTCTATTTTGATTGATAGAAAGATTAAGCTCTTAGAAATTTTTGTTTTGGATTAATATTTTATTTAAAATTGTTGAAATAAAAATCTATTTTGAAATATTCTCAGCATTAATGATTTGATTCATTATTTGAGAGTTCCATTTTTGTTTGTGTTTATTCAATCATTAAGTGTTTAATACACTTCACAATTTTTTTTTAATATCAAGAATTTTCGAAATTCAATCAAATGCTTACGTAAATTTATCAAGGTTCATTTGTGTTATTTGATAGCATATCATTAATCTTTTAGAAATCGATTTCCAAACTATATATTTTCCGTTGTACGATTGATAAACTCAAAAAAAATTATAAACTTTATTTAATCCCAGTTCTATAACTAGGGCCTGCTAGTCTGGGGTGTTTGTTTGGTCTATATATGATTTAGGAAGTATACAATTGCATAGACCAAACATCACTATGTATCACTTTCTTCATCTTCTATGAAGGGTTGGAAAATAATCTCAATCATATACTACGTTTAAGAAACACCAAGGAAAACTGGATATATTGATTAGACATGAGGTTCAAAACAAGAATTTTGAAGCATATAAGGGACAAGGAAAATAAAACCAAATTACAAAGGAAAGACCAAAAACACATCAAGAAAGAAAGACTAGAGAGTCTAGATTGACATCGATCAACTTGCTCACAAAAGCAAATGAAACAAATGTCTAGATCAAGCATCATTAGATACTAAGGATGAAGAAAATAACCACAACAAAACCAAAGACTCATTAAAAGGAAACCAACACATTTAAAATTAAATGCCAAGATATTGTTTGGTTTAATTGGAATAGAAAGTGAGAGGAGAGAAAAAACTATAAAATGAATCTTTCTGTTGTAAGTAATTATTCCCTTAAGTCAAATAGAAAAGTGAGATGAAATAAAAATATATACTTGTAAAATGACAAATATAACCTTAAGTAAAAATTTGATATAATAATAGAAATAAATGCACTTCCATTAATACAAAAAAATAAGATATTTATCTTCATTATCTGTTTTATTTTAAAATGTACTGGCATTCAAACGTAATCAATAAAATTTAAATATTTAATTTATTTATTAATTTACATTAGAAATAAAACATTAGGTACTTATTTTCATTTGTCCTGTAATTCTTGAGTTTGTCTTGAAATAACATTGAATCTTTTAAGCTAAATTTGCTAGCTTATTGGGATAATTAAGTCCCAATTTTAATTTCTCCGGTCCAATTTGGGTCTACAATTTTCAATCTATTAATAAAGGTTGATAGCAGGATCGTATATGAGATTTTGAATGTCCTATATGAATTATGAATTTAGTGTCATATTTTTTCATAAGTCATATATATTTATCGATTAGTAAATAGAAACAACCTTCGACATAAAATATGGGTAAAAAAATTAGTCATTAACTCTTTTGATGCACTCTTAAGTAAAATACAATAATGTTCAAGAAAAGTTAAAAATCACATAAGCATCGAAAAATTCAAAACAATCTAAAATCACATTATCCATAAAAAAAAAATCCAAAACCGCAATTGAACTATAGGAAAGTTAGTGGTTGTTTACTACGTGAAAACATTTTTTTGTTTCATTCCTTAAAATGTGTATTCATTTTACTTTTATAAAAAACTTTTTAAATAAACAATTATCATAGAGATAAAATGAAATGAAAGTAAATCAACTTTCATTTCTAAAATAATGAAAACAATTTTTTGACATTTTCATTGTTTATAGAAACGTAGTCAATTATTCATTTCAAAAGTCTCTTATCTTTTTATTAACTAGTAAAATTAACACAAATTTTAAGAACTAAAAATAAAAAATATTTTTCAAAGAAAACAATCTTATGTTATACATGTGTCTATTAATCGAAATGTGTAATAGTAACATCAAACACTAACAAAAATATTCTTCCACCTATTAATTTTTGAATGATAGTGAACCTATGCTTTTATTTTTGTTTAGGTTTCTTTTTTATAGTGCCTCAAAGTTAGATTTGAATTTTATAGTAGACAAAAATGACTAAAAATCCAATATAAATTGGAACACAAGAGAATATTATAAGACGACGAAACTATTTTTTATTCAAAATTATTTTAATATAAGAATATAATCTTCTACTAAATACATGAACCTAAAGAATGAGTATATTAATATATATATATTAAAAAATAATTTGATACTCTTAAAAAAAACTGAATCATTTCTTAAACACACGAGGATCCTCTTTGCATAGGGATCCTCCACCTACTTAATATTTATGAGACAGGAGAATATAGAAAAAAAAAAGTTATATAGGATATATTATATTAAATTTGGATGAGAGAAATCAAATCCGTTTGGTATCATCTGTTAACTGGACCCAAACAAATAAAGAAGAAACTTCGTATGGATGAAGGAAAGTGATTAGCATGACCCTTTGCATATATAATTGAAGACATCATTTTGGTTCTGCATGCCTAATTAACTTCTAATCCTAAATGCATGATTTCTTGTATCACTACAACAATAATTGCGTTTAACATATTGAAAGCAGCAGCGGAGCAGCCTAATCTATACATTAATATTATCCAGCAAAGATAAACATGAACTACTGTTTTACATTGACAGGTCAACAAACAAACCTTATAGACTAACATATAAGATATCCTTTTGTAAAAAAAAAAAAAAAACTAATAAACATACTAATAGTAATCAATTTGGTTTGATAGATGAAGTGAGTAAATCAATAGTTTATTATAATTATTTATGATTGGTTATGTATGTCCACATAACATTAACAATTCATTTAATTATCAATAGTTAATATTACTCACATTATATTAAAGTAGGTTTGCGTACTTTAGAGAAATCAAATCTGATGCTAATATATTCTAACGGATTTCTTAAACAATACAAAATATTGTTCCTAATTTAATAAGTAGACTATTTGAAAAAGTTGATTTACAACAAAAAATGAGGTAGAAAATATGGAATACATTTCTAAGTTTATAACTAATTATTAGAAAGAAAAAATACATATTACAATCCTTTCAATTATTTAGCTATATCAATTTAATTTGTAAGTTTTTTTCATAACACATTTGTCATTTAAGTCATAAAACGTGTATATTTATTATTACTTTTTTTTTCTTCATATTTTTGTCCAACTTCATATTGAGGGTGAGTCTGCTACTTTGGAGGAAGAAGAGGTTAGCAATCCATGAGGTAGTGTTTAATCATTTTGAGAGTCATTTTCAATCGGTGAACATTCCACAACCAGGAATAGAAAAAATACAATCTCCTACTATAGAAGAACATGATGCTTTTATGATGTAGAAAAAAATTTCCAAAAAGAAGGTCAAACACGTTATGCGGGAGTGTGATAGTTTTAAAAGTCTAGGACCCGGTGGAGTAAACCTTGGTTTTTTAAAAGAATTTTCAAAAGAGGTGAAAGTGGATCGAGATTTCTATTTGAATTTCATGTTAATGATAAAACGTTAAAATGCTCTAATTGTACTTTCATTGTTCTAATACATAAAAAGGACAATTCGTTACGGTTGTCTAATTTAGGACAATTTCTTTGGTGAGTTGTGCGTATAAGGTGTTATCAAAGGTGTCTACAAACAGGTTGAAATATGTGAGTCGTAATGTGATTCCAGAAATGCATACCACCTTTGTTAAAGGGCGGCATATTATGGATTGGACTTTTATTGTTAACGAAATAGTGGATGAAACCAAAAAGAGGAGAAAAAAATAATTTTTAATGTTCAAGGTTGATTTTGAAAAAACATATAATTTAGTGGAATGGAGTTATTTAGATGCATTGATGGTGAAAATAAATTTTGGGTGAAAGGGAGGAAATGTAATATGGGATGTGTTTCATTGGCATCACCTTCAACGTTAGTAAATGGTTGTCTTAATGCATAATTTAATTTGGATAGGTGTTGGAGGCAAGGTTGCCCATTGTCTCTATTTTTATTTTGTTAAGAAGTTGTAGAATTAAATTTGATACTATGCGCTTCAGTTAATGATGGGTTGATAAGGGTGCACGGGTGAGAAATAATAACTTCAGAGTATCCTATAAGCAATTTGTGAAGTACACTCTTATTTTTGGTGAAAATGTTGGTCAAATATCATAGCTATAAAAGCTAATATACTATTGATCGAACTTGTTTTGGGTATTTAAGGTGAACTTCCACAAAAACACGATAGTTGGTGTCAATTTTGATGCTTTGTAGTTTGAAGAAGCTATTTTTGTGTTAAATTTCATAGTGGGTTAAATGACATTTACATATTTGGGCTTATTTATTGGTGGAAATTCAACGTGATTGTCCTTTTGTAATATGTTGATTGATTGGATTAAAAAGAGAGTATAAAGTTAGAAGATTCATTATCTATCTATGGAAGGTCAATTGGTTCTTCTCAAAGGTGTCTTGTCTTCCTTATTAGTTTACTTTCTTTCTTCAAGCCGCTATTAGGTACTAATTTTTGCATCCAATCTATCTTTAAATTATTTTTGTGGCGGTAACGAGGGGATTCGTAAAACTCACAAAGTAAAATGGGAAAAATGTGCTTAGATTGTGAAAATGGTGGTTTGGGACTGAGGTAAGTATAAGACTTTAATATTTCTTCGTTAAGTAAATGAGGTGGCGGTTGAGAGCTGATCAGAATAATTTGTGGTTTAAGGTTTTGGACAAGGTCTAGTAGATCTTTGAGTTGGTGGAAGGATATTTTGGATATGTGTAATGTTTTAGTAGGGGGAGGGAAAATTGGATTAATGAAAATCTAGTTCGTATTATAGGAAATGAGAGGAACACCCCATTTTTGTGTGATCCATAATTAGAGGGAGGTCCTTTGTGCTAAAGATTTAGTCATTTATTTGGGCTGGCAGAGGATAAAAATATATATCAATTTCTCATATGTAGAGATGTGAGTGAGTGGTTGGTGGTAAGGGTGGAGTTAAAGTAGAACTTGATATTGGAGTGTATGTCTTTGTTGCTATATATTGTTGTGCAGGAATCTGTTGTTGATAGGTGGTGTTCATGTATGAACAACACAAGAGAATAATCACTAGAGTTGGTGGTCTGAACTCTAAGTTTGGTTCTTTGATCTTTCCACCATGAGTTAAGTACTCCTGGTTTTCTCTTATGTTCTTCTCCAAATCTACCTACCTACAAAAATACACTGATGCCAAAGTAAGATAAGGTGTAAGTAGGTAAAAATTGAAATGTGAGTGATTTTACGAACGATCATACTTCGGGTGACCCCTTATTTATAATGCTTCCAAATTCCTATGTGCTTCAATTTATTGCTACAAGTGGGAGTTTGTACTTGATTCAAAAGAGACCTACGATATATGTAACAGTCAACACATGTTGGCCCTTCTAGAATCCTCATTCATGTATATGTTTATCTACTTAGAGGTATCAGTGTAGCCTTTACTCCAAGTCATCCACTTTGACCAGTGTATGCACATTGGGTTTGTCCTTGATTGGGCTAAGTTGTTAGGTTTCTCTTATCTCTCTAATGTGAACATTCATCGTATTTTTATTGATAGCAATTTGTCTTGCTAATCATTTTGCATGTTCTTGTGATTTATGCACTGACACATGTCCCTGTCGCTTCATATATGTGACTTTAGTGACATGATAGTTGCTTTTTTGCATTTCACCACATTGGTTCAATTAACTAATTATATGTGATGTTGTTCAATTGTAATAATTTATAATTGCACAGTCATAACTGTTTGCTCATATCATATGTAATCTTGCTAACTCCCGTGATTTTTGACTTTGTTTCACTTGCTTCCTTCGTCGCACTAAGTTCAAACCTATCTGAGTTTTGCTTTCATGTTCCTCCATTTTGGTTCTTCTTTGTATTTTTCCTCATATATCCCTTTTAGTGTATTTTCCATGTTAAAATCGTAGAAGCAAACGTTGTTGGATCTCGACGGGAGATCAAATTATCTTTGATGCAACAAAAAAGGATAATGGAAGCTCCTCATTATAGGATTTGTACAGGTCAGTGTGAGGTAGGAATGAGCAGTGTGTACATTTCTCCTAGGTGTGGAGGTCCTATTAGATTAGGGTTATTTAGGACAAATTGAGGCAGTTTTTTTAAAAAGTTGAGCAATATCCGTTATGATGAATATATAGTCGTTTGATCTTGATTAAATTGCGATTATATACCAAAAGTGATATGCACGTGTCTTTGATGGGTTTATCATGCACTAATGGATTATGAGGTGGAGTCTAGTGTGGATTGGCCTTTGCTCAGGTCGTAGTAAAATTATATTACAAGACTTCAAAGTGAAACTTGCTTTCTTTTTAATTTGCTTTTTTTAATAACATGAATGTAACATATTACAAGAAAATATAAAAACTAATAAAAGTTAATGTAAAGCTAGACTACTTTGAAGCTATCACAACATTAGTCAAGTATTATGGTAAGGTTTAGGTTTTTCTTGATGAAGTCAAGCCTATCTTCAGCTAGTGGTATCGTCACCAAACTTTGGAGTTCAGTTTCTATATATTGAATGTTTAGTACCCCTTTTTGAACAAAGTCCCTAATGAAATGGTGTTTGATTTTTATGTGTTTAGGTCTAGAATGAAGTATAAGGTTTTTGGTTAGACAAATGGCATAAGTGTTATCACAATAGACAAAAGTGTTGGATTCTAGGATTTTGTAGTCTTCAAGTTGATGTTTCATCCAAAGTAGTTGAGAACTGCAGCCAACTGTTGAAATGTACTCAGCCTCTGTTGTTGACATGACAATGGTGTGTTGTCTATTACTTGACCAAAATATTAAGTTGTCACCTAGAAAGATGCAGTTTCCACTAGTGCTCTTGCTCTCAAGTTTATCTCCAGTATAATCAGAATCATAGTATCCACTCAATTAGTACTTAGGAGATTTCTTGTAGAACAAGGTAAGGTTGGTAGTGCCTTTTAAGTATCTAAAGATTTTCTTAACAACAGTTAAATGTGATTCTCTAAGGTTAGCTTGAAATCTTGCACATACACATACACATACACTAAACATGATGTTAGGTATGGAAGCGGTAAGGTAAAGTATGGATCATATCATTCCTCTATAGGTTTTTGGTAAACTTTTTGGCCTGAATCATATTTTTTTCAAGTGAATAGGTAGGTGCATTGGTGTAGCCATAGGTTTGCAATCACTCATCTTAAACTTCTTGAGAAGCTCTTTTGTATATTTAGTTTGATGAATATATATATATATATATATATATATATATATATATATATATATCTTTTACTTTGCTGAATTGTATCTCTAAAAAAAACTTAAGTTCTCTCGTCGTACTTATTTGAAATTCAAGCTTTATCAATTTAGAAAATTCTTGGCAAAGAGTGTCATTAGTAGATCCAAAAATAATGTCATCAACATAAATTTGAATAATAAGAATGTCATCTCCTATTGATTTTCTAAAAAGTGTATTATCTACTTATCCTTTTTCAAAGTTATTTTTAAGCAAGAAGTTACTAAGTCTATCATACCATGCCATATGTGTTTGTTTTATACCATACAGAGATTTCCTAACATCCATTTGAAATAATGTAACTTTACTATTTGCAGCAAAAAAAAAAGTTACGAATAGCTTCTAACCTAGCCACTGAAGCAAATGTCTCAATGTAATCAATGTTCTCTTGCTGATTGTAGCCTTGTGTGACATGTCTTACCTTGTTTCTAACCAATTCACTTTTTTCATTTAGCTTGTTTCTGAAAACCCACTTAGTTCCAATAATGTTCTTCTTTGGTGTAGGTACTAGATCCCAAACATCATTCCTCTTAAATTCATTTAACTCTTCTTGCATTGCAAGAATCCATCATTTGCCAATGTTTTATTAATAAAGGTAGACTCAATTGATGAGAGTAAGCCAATGATTAGAGTTTCAGCATGAGATGGCTTATACTGGTCCTCAAATGATGACTTGCACTTCCAATGATTAGAGTTTTAGGATGAGATTACTTGTACTTCCATCCAGATCTTTCTTTTGACTTATCTTGACTGTTTCTGACTTGATCAGATTCATCTTTTTTTAATTTGCTGGTATCCTCTGATTTTTCAGGTTCTTCTAGTTTGTCTGCACCTGCTTCCTCTGGTTCCAGTAAACCTGTAGTATTCTCAACTTGCTTTGACTTTTTAAGGTCAAGCTTTTTGTCATATAACATGATATATATTAAAGGCTAAATAGCACCCATGGTCCCTTAACTTAATTTCAGTTAACGTTTTAGTCCTTTATCTTTTTTTTCCCGATTTGGTCCTTTATTTTAATTTTAAGTGAAATAAGGAATGGAAATATGAGTTTATTTGAAGATTTGAGTTACGAATCTGATGAAATTTGTATTATATGAAAGAATATAATTAATTTTATGGGTTTTTGTTGAAAATTTTGATTAATTTTTGTAAAAAAAAAAGGATAATATTTTTGACATTTTAAAACATAAAAGATCAAATTGTCACTTAAAATTAAAATAAATGACCAAACCGGGAAAAAAAAAGATAAAGGACTAAAACGTTAACTGAAATTAAGTTAAGGGACCATGAGTGATATTTAGCCTATATTAGATAATTGAAGAATGGAATCAATACAGCCAAAACATCCGTTTTGTTTCTGGTGGTTTTTGCTTGTTTATGAAAACCAAACTTGTATGCTACTTCTGCTGAAGTGTTCAGATTCTGTGGACCTCCTGGTTCCTATAAATTTTTGAGAACCTACAAAATACTTATCTAACTTTGATTTTTGAGAACAGGCTTCTTGTTATCACAATAAACATAATATTAGACAAATAATTAAATTTAAAGAAAGATATAACATATATGTCAATAGTTTCAGTTTCACTCTAAAAACTCTATTAGTTCTTCTTTTCTGGTTTACAGATTCTGAATTTGCATATTCTCTTATTAAAGGGTCTGGATGAAGCAATTTGAATTCCCATCCAAATTTGTAGTATTGATGAATTTGATTGCAGTGTTCAGAGAAGTCTCCTGATTCTGATTGTTCATCTGACACTTCTGTTTCTGCTGATGTATCAGGTTCTTCTGGTAATTCTGATTCTGCTGATACTTCAGATTCAAATGATTCTAGTTCTACTGATACTTCAAAAGAAAAGTGATTGTAAATAGAAATTTAAAATGATTGGTCCAAAACTAATTTTTGAAAAAGTTGATGTCCAATTTGCAATTTTTGAAAATTTTTAGACCGGTTGCAAACTTTTAAAAATTATTGACACCAATTTTCAAAAAATGGAAAAATACTTAGAAAATAATGAAAACTAATGTAATTATTTTTTCAAAAAAACCTATAAGGACAAATTTCTAAATTTTAAATAGGATAGTGACCATTTGAAGATTCATATTTTATATGATAAAGAAAGAATTTTAAATTTTAAATGGTATATCAATTTTTCTTAACTGACTAGTTTTAACAAAATACCTAATAAATTTATTAATTTTAAAAATGTTCCAAATATTTTATGCAAATAAAATATTTATATTGTAGAATTTGAATTATTCTAAAAATATACATCTCTTGTTAAAAAACACTCTAAAGTTGTCAAATCAAGTGATAAACGTATTACGTTATATTGTTATTAATATAAAAAATTGAATTAGCAAAACTAAAATAATACAATCCACGATGTTCAGTGATGAAATTAAATATAGACATTATGTTTTCCCTCCGCCATGTCAATTCAATTTTTGTTAGAAAATAGTGTTAATTGTTAATCTTTTATTATTATGCTGGATGTATTGGATTGTTAATCTGTTAAATATATTTTTTGTTTTTCAAAATTTATGTAATAATAGATTAAATAAGTTTAGTCTCTATAAAATTTTCAAATTTATTTTTAACCCTTATAAAAAAAAATTACATTTTTTAGTCATTATGAATGTATAATCATGCACGCATTTTGAGTCTCTACTAGAACATCAACATATATTTTAAAATAATTTTTTGCAAGTATGTTTAGAATATCATGAAAATTTACTTCACAAAAGTTTAGAATTTTTTTACGTAAGATTAATTGAATATGATTTTTTTGAACTACAAACTCTAGATAAAAGTAACAAAAATATGGACTTAGTAATTGAATTTCGAACTCATTGTTTGTGGAGAATTTTGTTATACATTCCTTTGTGACGTTCCAATAGAAATTAAAACGGCTTGTATGATAATTTTATAGTAGAAATGACAATTTGATCTAATCATTCTTCCAATCCATCTAACTACAAATTCATCCAATCAATCCATCTAACATTTTTTCAAAATTCAATGGATCACATAGTTTATTTGTTAAAATCCAATAGATCACATCACTATCTATTTTTTTCTACAATAAATAAAAATCATTATTAATTATGATTATTATTGTAGGTATATAATTTATTATAATATTAAAAAAATTAATAAGTGGATTGGATGGATATCCATCCATTAAAATTTGATAATGGATGGATTGAATGGTGTTTTTATTTTTAATGAACGAATTAGATTGAATTTTTTTAAAGAACTTTTAGTGGATTGTAAATTGATTAATAGATCATTTTGATTCATTCATTACCATTCGTATCCATCTAATCCATCCATTTTGCCACATTTTATTTTATAGCAGCCAAAAAATGTATTTTTTTTACCAGGGTTAGAAACAAAATTTTTAAATTTTATAAATGACTAAAAATTTACTCAACCCTATAAGAAATAAGAGAAGTATTATTTTTTATTATGAATAAGGGTGTATAAAAAACGAGTTAGATTGAATTGTGTGTCTGATACTCGACCCTAACATTATACCATGCCAATTTTTTAGACTTGATGTGGTACGGGTTCAACATGAACGGGATAACATAAAGACAAGAACAAATTAGTTCCAAGACAAGTCACCAAATAGTAATACATAAATATTAATCAACAAATAAATTTAATCGATTCAAAAATTAATTTAGTTAAGTAATGCGATTAAAAAGTTGATTACTAAATAGTATACATAAATATTTTGTTGTGGAAAAAATTAATTTAAGTAAGTAATAAAGTCACGACACTTTGATTTCGATCTTATTTTACTGCAACACAAGTTCTTGAAATGCATAAATGAAATGGTAGAGAGAGGACAAATCATGTATAAAACTATAAGCGTAAAATTAATGAATAAAAAATAATAATATCCCATATCTTCCAAAGCTTTTAGGGCGGGAAGGGTAATCCAAGTAATAGTGGAGCTTTGTAGGGCAAAGGGTGGCACAGCCACCTCAAAATTTCAAACAATTCTTAAAATAAATAATAGTTTTTGAAAAATTAAAAAAAAAATACACTATAATTTTCAACCTAAATTCTAATTGTGAGTTGAAAGTCTCATCAAACAATAAATCAAACCAATTATTCAAATAAGCTCTAAAATTTAAACGAAGTTCATTAAATTAGCTTTATTTTTTTTAAGTTTAGGTTCAAATTGAATCAAACTAAATAATTCAACCTTTATTGATTTTGATATGATTTCTATTCTTTATAATCGAACACCAATATTTGAACGATATTATTATATTTTATTTCACAATATATCTATAGTATTATATTAAATATTTATATATTACTCATTTTATTGTAATTTATGTACTTTATCATTTTTTTAATAGTATAGAAAATATAATGTTCTAAAAAAAATAGATTTTTTAAAATAAGTGTCTTCACTATCTTGATTTAAAAAAAAACTTCAACTCAATTGATCTAAACCAAATCAATATATTCTTTATCGGTTTGTTTTGAATTTTGTGAAAAAAATTGATAAACTTCAACTAACTAGAGATTTTTTTTGTGAAACTATTTTCTCTTAAAAAAAACAAACCAATTGATATATTACATATGTAGTTCTATTTTTCTTAAAATTTGTGCTACTTCTCGTTTTAATTCTTCTTCCCTTTACTGCCATGTTTGCAAATTTTTCATGTGTATATATTACATATTTACAAATTAAAATTTTAATATAAAATAAAATATTATATTTAATTAATTAATTAATTAAAATTTTAAAATTCAACATCTTAAAATTCGTCATTGAATTTCAGGATTAACTCAAACTTGAATTCTATTTTAATTTTGTCTCTAATTTATCCTCTAATAATTATGTTTTTATATTTTTCGATTTATTATTAACCCGACCCGATCTTTGATAGATTAGGTGAGGTTTTATACACTTCTAATTCTTAATATGTTTATACATCTTTTTTGGAGAAACGATAATATTTATATAATTATTAATGTATAATAAAATGCAGAATAAAAAAGAAAAACATACAAAAAATGAAAACACAAAGGAGACATGTCGAGTCAAAGGTGACCTTACAATAGCTGAACTACTAAAGAAGGAAACGATCTTATATTAATACATCTATTGACGAATCGCATCCAGCTTCGACAGAAAGCAACGTTTGACCAATGCAAGACCCATTCTTCGGCAGAAAATAGACACGATGTAACCAAGAAAGTTCTCTAACTCCCCTTAGATAAAATTTTAAATTATTGATTATTTGTATGAATTTTTCACCAAAAAAAATAATGATTATTTGTAAGTGGTTGCATATTTTTATGCGTATCTAATCTCCATGCACAAACGTCCCCAATATTTTTTTTTAAGAGTCATACTAACACTAACAATAACAAGTGTTTTTAAGATATTTATCCAACTTACAAAAAAAAAAGAAAATAAAAAAATATATTTTAAATAAAAAATTTACTTTTTGCATTTTTAAAGTTAAAATAAAAAATTTTAATAACTTTTTTCTATATTTAGATTTTTAACTAGTGTATGAGGGACACTTGTTAGTATTTTCTTTTTTTAATGGTAATATTTTTTTCAAATAAACCAAAAAACCATATTAATGAAAACTATTCACGATACAAGGTGTTTAAAAAATACAAAAAAACAAATTTAACTCGCACAAGAGAGATTCGAGACCAAATTCAAATCACTGCCACACCACTACAAAACAAGCTCCGAAAGAAGAAAAAATGTAACACTCAAGTCAATCATAAAACTCAAACTTAAATCATTTGATATATTTATTTTGAGCCACCACCAAGACTATAATTTAATAGATTCTACAACAAACTCCAAGTCAAGCTCTTTTCGTTGAAAGATAATGTCATTTACAGTTTTACAAATAGCTCAAACATAAAGTAAACTATTATAGAGTACTCGAAAGCAAAAAAGAAAATAAAAATATATCGAAGGAAAGAACACAACGATCAAGGAGTACCCAAAAGTAGAAAAGAAAATAAAATCATATTTAAGGAAAGAACGCGACAGTTGGAGTCCAACCACCAAAACCACCCAACCAAAAAGACAAAAGACAATGGGACACAAAGGACCCATGAGGGGTACCACCAACCTAGCAACACCTCCCAAGCCAAACCTCTAGAAAAGGACCGATGCAGAACAACCGAGAAGAGCAACGAAAACCGGAGAACCAAACACCAAGTAAATTGGTCCTGACAACTCCACCTCCCATTTATAGGAACCACTTCCACCAGGATAAGTTTATCTTATGCACCATTTTCTCAATAGTTACCATCTTTTTGGAGAAGATCGAAGCATTTCGGGCCTTCCAAATGAACCACATAACCAAATGTTAGATTAGAGCCAAACCTAGCCTAATCATAGCTCTGCCCTCGAGATTCCCAAAAACTACAAACACATAGAGCAAGTTCGGACGAATCACTAACTCTCACCCCTAACAACCTAAAGATATTATACCACACCTAGAGGGAAAACTCACAAGTCACAAACAAATGACTAGCTGACTCCATCGTCACCTCACAAAACATATAAAACGTTGCACTAGCCTCAATAATTATTACCCTTCACCGAAAAATATTTTGACGAGTTGGGACCCTATCCAGAAGTAACTACCAGGAGAAGACAATGACCTTAGACGAGATCCAACTTTTCCAAACCTTTTCCAAGATATGAACATCCTCAGCTACACGATCTCTCCCATCCAAAGAGACAATCAAGAGCAGAGAATAGACCGATGAAACTGAGTATACTCCTTTGGATTTATACTAATATTTATAAACAATTGCTAGGGTGCATGAGAAATTCTCACATGAGATCTATGATAGTCGAATGTTTGAAATTGCTCAAAACTTTGACCACGTCAGATGTTGTCTTCTTTAAGTTAGAGTTGAAGATTATTCATATTGTTATGACTGAGACAATGACATACATTTTTTTCAGTTTCAAATATAAACAAAAGTATAGTCTAAGAAAATTGATATATTTGGTCCCAAATCAGAAAATTAATGTATATATTTAGTACAAATTTTGAATTAAATACATTAACTTTTTATCCATATTTTCTTATGTTTGAGATGGAGGGTATCAGGATTGATTTAAAAAAGATAAAATATGTATAAATTGAATTTTAAAGCACTAATATTTATTTTTATTGTTTTATTTAAATAAATATCAACCAGAGATACTATAAATTTTGAGACATGTAATATCATAAATTGTTTCGAATGATTTAAAAGCATTACCGTTGACTAAATGGGACTTTTTCCTATTTACTGCCAAGCCAACCTATTTATATTTGATCCATGCTTACACGTCATGTTTAAGTCCAAACTAAGACAACATTGCTTTATACATTTCATAAGACAAGCATTACCTCACAAACATTACTTACTCTTTCTGTAAACTAAGACTAATAATTGTGTTATGAATCAACACATATTATTTTTGGGTATTTATTACTATTGTTGAAGTTAATAAGATATATATTTTTTTTTTACTTTTTCAAAAGAGGGTATAGTTATCCATTAATTAGTGGTACACTACATAAACAAAGTTTGATGCTTATCTAGAAATGGGCCTAATAATGTGTTAGATTAATAAAACAATTATTTAAGAATACTATTATAACCACAAGATTGGACAGCAGCCAATTTGATTTAATGTTTGAAAATTGAAAGGCATGTATAGATTTAGAAGCACACATAGAGCCAGACAAATTTGTTAAAAATTGAGAACCCAAATTATATGATTCGAGAAAACTTTGATATTATCCCTCATTAGCTAGCTGTCACGGTCCCCACATTCAAGTAGCCAAGTCCACCAATACGATCCCTCTTCCCCTCTTACACTTCACACGCTTCTAATTTTTTTCCTAACCACTTGCACCACTTTCAAATCCAATCATCTTCTTTTACATTCATTAAAAAAAAATCATTTTCTTCTCTACAAAATATTTCACGAATGACTTTTTTTTAAGTAATTAATATTAGTATTTAGTTGTTAATTCTATTAGGAAAAATGAGATTATATAGATTAAAAAATATCGTAAACAATAAAAATGAGGCTAATGATTTTACTACTTTAATCATATTAATTAACTATTGATTTATTTTTATTATTATAAATGCAAAATGATAAATGATAATTTGAATATAAATAATATTAATTAAATGATAATTAAAAATAATAATAATAATAATATAACATTGACAATTGAAAATGATATTATGTTTGAGACAATTTTCAAAAAATATAGCAATTATTATTATTCTACGATAGGAGAGTATCAATCTTGTTAGTTGATATATAAAGTGTGAGTAAAAGTCTCACATTAGATGAAAAAGTTGATGTTAAAAATATAAGTGAAATGATCCTATATATTAAATTTCTTTGATGAACACTTCCGTACTCTAGAATTTTCTTAGATATAGTATTCAACATTCAATCATTTAATGTTATATATTTTTTTATATTAAATTAAATTTTAAATTGATATTGCCACTGGTACCCAATAAAAATATAAAGTACTAAAGAATTTACCCAATAAAACTCTAAAGTACTAAATTTACCAATTTTTTAAAGTTTTGTATGATGTTATAGTGATCAAGCACTTATATAATTTCTCTTAGCGCAATCTTTAATGCTTCACAACCCAACAAATTTTCATACACTACACTTCTATATATAGCTTCAAAACTTTGCATGCACTCATCAAATACTTCACTTGGCATCTTATGTCCTCTTAATATCTCTCTTTCTCTCTCTCTCTATAACATTGGTTGCAATAGTAAAATCTAATCAACCAACCAAATTAATCGTTTGGAAAATATTTTGAAATGAAAATGAAAGGTTCTATTGGTTTTCTCCTCCTATATGTAACCACTTTTTTGGTGATTGCATCCGCTGGTAACTTTTACCAAGACATTGAAATAACATGGGGTGATAATCGTGCCAAGATCCTTGAAAATGGGCAATTTCTTAGCCTCTCCTTAGACAAAGCCTCTGGCTCTGGCTTTCGTTCAAAAAATGAATACTTGTTTGGAAAAATTGATATGCAACTCAAACTTGTGCCTGGTAATTCTGCTGGCACAGTTACAACCTATTATGTAAGCATCCATTGTATTACTTTCTTTTTGTCAAGTATTACTTTTATTTTGATGAAACATAATTTTTAATCAATGTCATCATTCAGTTATATTTACATGAATTTAATTTCTATGTCTAAATAATGTAGCAAAATGTTACACAGATGTCTACTTAATTAGATAGTTGAATTCAAATGGTTAATAAAATTTAGTAAAAAGACACATATTCGAGAAAAATCTAAATTTAAACCTAGTTAAATAATAATTTGTCAGATTTTAATTACATCATAATCAAATTCATAAATAATGAGTTCTTTTTAAAAAAGAATTGAAGGGTTAATAAAAAAATATGTATAAATATTTGTATATAGTAGTTTCTGAAAATATTTAAATATGTAAAATATCGCAACATTTCGTGACGGTAAGAATTGATTGAACTTTTCGTCTAAAAAAAAGGTTTTATTGAACTTTTGTATAATATTTTTTACAGTCTAATATTTATATTATTAAACTTTACTTATAATTATAGGCTACTAAAACACTGTAAAACTTTTCAAATTGTTATTATATAGTCTTCTTTTATGGAAATGACCATGCATGTTATTTTTTTTTATACTTAATAGTTTCATGATATATATATATAATAAGGCTGAAAATTAATATTTTTTGACATAACATTGAAATGAAATTTTCAAATACTAAATATGCATGTTTACTTGTGATTGGTGCAGCTATCTTCTATGGGGTCTACACATGACGAAATAGACTTTGAATTTCTTGGTAACTTAAGTGGTGATCCGTATATTCTTCATACAAATGTATTCACACAAGGGAAAGGGAATAGAGAACAACAATTTTATTTGTGGTTCGACCCCACCAAGGATTTCCACACATATTCCATTCTTTGGAATCCTCAAAGCATCATGTAATATTACTTACTCTTACTCTTATTTATTTTTAATTCATATTTCATCGATCAATTCACAAATATAAACAAAAATTAATATTTACATTTTGATTTTTGTTTATATTTGTGACCAAAAGTCAAAAAGAATAACTAACTAAAAGAGATATTAATTTCTTAATTCTTATAATTTTGTTTTAATTTTATTTTTTAATTTCATTTAGATTCTCTGTGGATGGAACACCAATAAGGGAGTTCAAGAATTTAGAATCAAAAGGGGTTGGTTATCCAAAGAACCAAGCAATGAGGATATACTCTAGTCTTTGGAATGCTGATGATTGGGCCACAAGAGGTGGGCTTGTGAAAACGGATTGGGCCCAAGCCCCATTCACTGCCTCATATAGAAACTTCAATGCACAAGCTTGTGTTTGGACTTCTTCAGGCTCTTCTTGTTCTTCCAACAAATCTCCAACATCATCATCAGCCCAATCATGGTTGAGAGAATCACTTGACTCAAATGGGATAGCCAAAATTCATTGGGTCCAAAAGAATTACATGATTTACAATTATTGCACTGATACTAAACGTTTCCCACAAGGTCTCCCTTTTGAATGTCTTGCTTGAAAACCATTACATGTATGTTTGGATTGACGCACAGAGTTACGGCGTACTATCTCGTAATTTTAGTAAAAACTACACTTTGAAGTTTCAACAAAATTATGGTGTTGTCGTAATTTCACCAAATCCATTGTCAATCCAAATGGGAGCTACATGTCATATTATAAAGTTTACATATTGAACTTGTAATGTATACGTGAAATTTATTTTTTTTCTTGTGTAAATTTTTATGTGCATTATTACATTGTTTATGTGTGAAAAGAGGCATGCATGATATTGATAGCAACAAATAAATGGTGAAATTGTATATTATTTTGTTCCAATATCAATTTGTTTGAGCTTAAATATTTTTGCACTTTTCCTGTTCTAATTTTCTTTTATTACTTAATTAATAAACTTGTTTTGCCTATAACGGATAAGAGGATAAATAAATTTTAATAGCTTATTTTGTCTATTTTTTTCTCTTTCTATCACATCTTTTCTAACAATTTTGATGTTTATCTATTTTTCATTTAAGGTGTCCACTAACATTTTAGAAAAATAATAGCTTGCTTAGTATTTTTGAAAAATCAAGCAATATCCTTTTGATGAATTCAAGTTGAGTGAGATATATAAAGGAAATATACTAGACCAAATTAAATATGAAATACTGCTACTATAAAAACATTGCATCAAAAATTAAAGACAAAAAAAATTAACTTTTTTAATAACTGTCTCATCACAAAATTTAGTGACAAAAGATAAAGATAATGACACATATTCTTAGAGACATTTTTTTTACAAAAGCAAAATTTGAATTAATATTAAAAACAATATCCAAGCAAAAGATCTTCTTAGAGACATGTGTTGGAACCAAGTTGGTTCTAAGTTTTAGGATTTTGATGTTTACAAAAGCACTCAATGTAATCTTATTTTGTACCTTGAATTATTAAATTAAATGCCACTAGAAACTGAAGTAATCAGAAGCAAAAGATCAAAGAATTCCATAAAATGAATTTTGGAATTACCAGAAGATACTCCAGGATCACCAGAAGATATCTTTGCTGGCTCAGATCAGAAGGAAGAAATGTCAGAAGAAGATCTGGACCATACCAGAGGAAAGCCTGCCAGAAGGAGAGTTGTTCCAGACCAAGAGGAATCAAATATCATATTTATTCCAGAAGTTATTCTGACCAAAAGATGGCCTGGCAGTGAGAAATTAAAACAACCCAGACTTGTTCCAGACTCAACCAGAAGATAAGTTAGTGAGTCCAGAACAAGAGAATCAATCTAGATCTGACCCAGACCATAAGATAGCATGATTCAGGGCATGAAACTAAGTCCAGACCAGAAGAAATGAATTCCAGAATCAATCCAGACCTGGTCCAAAATCAAAGGTAAAATGTCCAGACTGAAATATTTTTTTCTCAAGTTAATTTAAGTTCACTCCAGACCAAGTCCAGAATTTGTCCAGATCAGAGGAAAAATATTCAGTTTAATGGTTCAGAATAAATTATTTGGCCCAGTGATGGCCCAGATCAAAAGATCATACCATGGCTCAGTGTTGGCCGAAATCAGAGGGACAGGATGTGTAGTCCAGCAAAGGCCGAGTTTAGAGGATTATGGCATATCAGGTGCGAGTCCAGGATGGCCGAAATCAGAAGATCAGAGGGTTAAGAAGTGTGGTCCAGGGATGACCGAATTCAGAGGATCACAACATATCAATTTATTTGGTCCAGATGTGGACTAGCGCATTAAGATCCAATGGTCCATATTTGATCATGAGGATTAACGATGGAGATTTCAATTTATTTTGATCAAAGTATTAAAAAGATTTATTACAAAAATAAAGTGAGGTATTGTGGAATTCAGGAGCTGTGGCGGGAAGCAATGAAAGGATTTGATTGGCCAGTTAGTTTTTGAAAGAAATCTAATGCTTAAAAAAAGAGATGTTCTTTAATTAAATGAAGCCCAATTGGTCAAGTTATTTTTGCAGAGAATCTAGCAAGATTCAGCTCGAATTTAAGCATTGGAAGAGACCCAAATCTGCATCTATAAAAGGAGGCTCAAGGCAGAATACTCATCATCGAAAATCACAAAAGAGCCATACACTTCCAAAGCAAACACTCAAATTTTCAGAGAGGTCAATTGTGAGTTCCAGCTTTCAAGAAGCAAGTACTCGTGTTATTTTCCTTCCACTGTGTCAAATCTAAGTTGTTGAAGTAGAGTCTACAATCTGAGGGAGTCAGAAGGGGTAGCAGGTTACTTGGAAATTAGATTCATAGTGTTGTGATTTCTTCTACAATCTGGGATTGTCAGATTGGCTGAAGACAGGAGCTGCATTCCTCAAAGAAGTCTAGGATTGTTAGACTGTTTGAGAAGACGGACTTGGAGGGTCAGTATAAAGGTTGTAATTCAAGGTTTGAATTAGTGAAATCCTTCAAGGTGAAGGGACTGGACGTAGCCTTGTTAATGGTCAACCAGTATAAAAACTGTGAGTTTTATTTTTACTTTTTATCCGCTGCTAACTCTGTTTTTAATTATACATCAAATTTTGTTTTAAAAGTATAAAAACAGGAAAAGTATTCAAGTTAAGTCAAACACAATTCAACCCCCCTTCTCGTGTTTGCACCTTCAATTGGCATCAAAGCTCGTCTCAAGGCTGAGCACTTAACAGTGTTTGAGGAAAGGTCCAAGGGGTTCAACATAGCAGATTCCAGAGAAGAAATGAGAGGCAACATCAACAGACCACCACTGTTTGATGGAGAAAGGTTTGAGTATTGGAAGGACAGAATGAGAAGTTTTGTCATATCTCAAGATCCCGAACTATGGAAGATGATAGTCAAAGGATACACTGCACCTACTGATCCAGAAGATCCAACTAAAAAACTAGACATGGATGATATGAAACCAGATCAGTGCAAATTACACAAACTTTATCACAAGTCCAGAAACATTATGATCAATGCCATCACATTCAAGGAATTTGACAGATGCACAGATAAAGAAACAGCAAAGAGCATATTCGACAGTTTGGTTCTGACCTATGAAGGAACACAACAGGTTCAAGAAGCAAGGGCTAACATATTGGTCAGACAGTATGAGCTGTTCAAGATGGAAGAGGATTAAGACATTGAAGCAATGTTCAGCAGATTCCAGACACTAGTATCAGGTTTAAAAGTATTAAAGAAAAGCTATACCACTGTAGATCATGTCAGGAAGATTCTAAGAAGTTTACCAAAAAGGTGGAGACCAAAGGTTACTGCAGTACAAGAAGCTAGGGATCTGAATACCTTGAAGCTTGAAGATCTAATCAGCTCACTCAGGTCTCATGAAATAGAACTAGAAGCAGATGAACCAAAGAAGAAGAAGAATCTGGCTCTGAAGTCGAAACAGAAGAAAGCTGCAAAGGCAGTATCAGAATTAGAGGATAGTGACAGTGGCTGTGATGATATGGCTTACTTAACCAAAAAGATGGTTAAAATCTGGGAAAACAGGAAGAGAAGAAATTCCAAGAAGAAACATAACAGCAAAGATAAGGAAGAATCTGACAAAAAGAACATCATCTGTTATGGATGCAATGAACCTGGACATATCAAGTCAGAATGTCCAAATCTGGAAAAAGATAAACAACAGAAGAAAAGTTCCAGATTCAGAAAGAAGGGTCTGATGGCTGCCTGGGATGTATCAGAATTAGAGGAAGAATCGTCTGATGAAGAAGAGGCAGAAACAACAAAGATGGCTCACATCAGGTTTGCTTCTAGACCTCATAAAGGAATGATTTCAGGAAGGAAAACAGGTAGAAGGAAGAATGATCGAAGCAATCATTCAGGCAAGTCTGGAAGCACGTCAGAAGAAGCAATTTTGTCTCTGATGGCTCATACCAATTCAAGTTCTGGATACAGCTCAGGAACAGAATTAGAAGATGAAGACAATGAGGTATTTTCTGATCTTTCTAAATCTAAATTAATTGAGACTTTAAAAGACTTGTTAAATGCAAACAATAAGATGTCTTTAAAACTGAAAACTCTTAGGGAAGATAATAAAAATCTAACCAAAGAAGTCCAAGTTTTAAAGAATCAAAATTCTTAGGGAAGATAGGTCTTGGTTTTACAAAAACGATTCCTGAAAGTAAAGCTGTTCATTTTGATGTTTTATGCATTGTTTGTGCTAAGAAAGGTCACTATGAATGATCTTGTCCAATGGTAATATCTGAACAAGATCAGAGAGCTATTAAGACTAACAAACCTGGACCCAATCAGTTATGGGTACCAAAAGATCAAATTGTCTGTGTTGTAGATGTTCTCAGCAACCAGAAGGAGACACCAACAATGGTGCCTGGACAATGGATGTTGGCAATGCACAAGCAGAAGAAGGTTTATGTTCCTGCTACAACCAGGCAAAAGCAATATGAGTCTGATGGAAGAAGAACTGGTCAACACAATACCTATCAGAACCAGAACCAGAATCATAAGAGGAACATGAAACATCAAAGATATCACACGAATCAAAACAGGAACTGGAACCAGTATCAGGAGCATAGAAACTGGAACCAGAACCAGAACTGGAATCAGTATCAGAAGTACAGGAACTGGAACCAGAACCAACACTGGAACCAGAACCAGAATCAACACTGGAACCAGAACCAGAATCAGTACTAGAACCAGAACCAGAACAGGTATCAAAGGTTCAGGTATGATCATCAGAATTACTCTAATTATCAGAATCAGTATAACTACAGGAACTATCAGAATCACCAGAACCATCAAGGTTATCAGAATCACCAGATTCACCAAAGCCACCAGAACCAAAACATGTTCCAGAATCACCAGAGGAACATGGTATATCAGCCAAAGCAGAAAGAGAATAATCAGAATCAGGAGAGTTCTTCAAACACTCCAATAAGATTCATCAAGACTACAAACCTGGAAGGGAATTCAAATCCCCTCATCCAAACCATGTAATCACAGAACATACAGATTAGGAATCTGAAAATCAGAAGCAAGAGGATTTTCATAGTAAAACTGAAACTGTTGACATAGAGGTTACATCTTACTGTAAATACTATTATTATTTGATATTTATGTTTACTGTGATAACAAGAAGCTTGATCTTAACAAATCAAAGCTAGATAAGTATTCTGCAGGTTTTCAAACTGTTAGAGGAATCAGGTAATTCACACGAATTGAACACTTCAACAGAAACAGCATTCCAGTGGTTTCAAAAACAAGCAGAAACCACCAGAAGCAGAATTAATGGTTTGGCTGTATTGAGTTAAATTTTAAATTATTTGATTTGCATTATGTAATATGACAAACTGCTTGATCTTGACAAATCAAAGCAAGATAAAAATAGTGCAGGTTCACCAGAACCAAAGGGAGCAGAAGTAGAAGCAGAAGAAACAGAAGTACCTGGAAAGGTAGAGGATACAAGCAAGTCAGCAACACATGAAAAATCTTCAAAAGATAAATCTGATCAAGTCAGAAACAGCCAAGATAAGTCAGAAGAGAAATCTGGATATTTACCAGAATCTGAAGCTGTTACAGATCATCCAGAACCAGAAGCTGATGCAAACCAACCAATGTTGATGAAGCTTTGGCAGAGGAAGGTTGGATACTTGCAATGCAAGAAGAGATGAATGAATTCCAAAGAAATGATGTTTGGGATCTGGTACCCAGACCAAACAAAAACATTATTGGAACCAAGTGGGTTTTCAAGAATAAACTCAATGAAAAAGGTGAAGTGATAAGGAACAAAGCCAGACTTGTAGCTCAAGGATACAGTCAACAGGAAGGTATAGATTACACTAAGACTTTTGCTCTAGTGGCCAGGTTAGAAGCAATTAGAATTCTTTTATCATTTGCTGCTAATCATGATATAATGTTGTATCAAATGGATGTTAAAAGTGCATTCTTAAATGGATATATAAGTGAGGAAGTCTATGTCAAACAGCCCCCTGGATTTGAAGACTCTAATTTTCCAGACCATGTTTTTAAACTTAAAAAGTCTTTATATGGTTTAAAACAAGCACCAAGGGCATGGTATGACAGACTTAGTAACTTTCTGCTTAAGAATGAATTTAATAGAGGCCAGATAGATAATACACTATTTAGGAAATCCATTAAAAATGATATTCTGATTATCCAAGTCTATGTTGATGATTGAAGTAGCAATATCGATTTACAAGAAAAGGGGGGTTTGAATTGTAAATTCGCCCTTTTAAAATTCCTGTTAAAAACTTAAGAAAATAAATCAAGATTGATCTTGGTTGTGAAAACAGAAGAGGAGAACGTTCTTGGTTTTCACCAGAAAACAAAGAACGTTCTTTGTTAGTTAAAATCAACAGTTCAGTTTATCTATTTAACTTGATAATTAACAGACTAAAAGTAAATAGAGATAAGGGAAGAGATATCACACACAGATATATCCTGGTTCACCCAACCCGGGCTACGTCCAGTCCTCACAACGGTGAGATTTTCCACTAAGTGTTTAAAACAAGAACCTTCTTGGTTTTTCAGCACCTAGGTTAGATCAACCTTGATCTTTGTTACAAACTTTAATCTAATTCCACCCAGAAAGAGATTAATCAAATCACCTACCAACCTTGATAGAGATTTCTTACAATCTACCCCAAACTATACTTAACTCTTATAGTTTGAGTTTTACAATAATGATGAGATTGTTTAGAATCTGAGATGTCTCAACTCTTGTTTGAGATTCGATTCTTTACAAAGAATTCAATATAAATGTATTAGAGTAAAAAGAATTTAATCAAACTGATTCTTGTAAGTGATGAGAGATTTTCAAGTATGTGAGTGATTGATGATATATCTTGGCACTTGAATGTCTTTGATTTTTGGACATAATCTGAGTATGCTCAACTCGTGTTTGAGATTAGATTCTTGACAAAAGAATTCAGTAGATCATTCTGATATGAAGAAGAAAAACAGAACTAAATCTTTTGTTTATGATTGAGAAGTTTTCAAGTATGTAGATGTATGTGAGTGATGTTTTTTTCTCTGTACTTGAAGCTGTGTTTTCTTCCTGAGCTTTGGCCTTCCTTTTATAGGCGTGAGAGCATTTAATGATGGTCAAATAGAGCCGTTGGTAGTGCTCTTGTCAGGCTTGACCAAAGGCATTATTTCTGAATAAAAATAATCAAACTTTTGACTATTTTTATTTTCTGTTCAGACTGGGCTGTGTGTTGCGTTTTGGATCAAATTTTCTTGAGTGATTACTGATCCTTTAACACTTCTGATAAGTGATAATATTGTAGGCTTGAACTGGAGCTTTTGAATCACTTAAAACAGATTAAAAACGATCACAAAGCTTGTTGCATAAAAAACTGTAGTTGCTGGAGATTGATGATCAATCTGGAGCTTTATCTTTTGGGTTTCCTGGAGATTGATAATCAATCTGGAGGTTCAGTTTTGATCATTCTGGATGTCTTCCTGATCTTTTCTTGGATCTGTTTTGATGTAAACATACTTCAAGATCGTTCAACGTTCTTGGCAGTCAAGCTGGAGAATGATGTTCATTATGCTGGAGAATGATTGTATCATTCTGGACTAATGGTACACTGTTGGAGAATGATGTTAAACATGTTGGAGATTTGATTGTTAACATGCTGGAGATTGATGTTTGATCATTCTGAAGATAGTTGTTAATCATGCTGGAGAATGATAATCATTCTGGAGAATGATAATCATTCTGGAGATTGATGATCATTTCTGGAGACTAATGATCATTCATAGAGACTGATGATCATTCTTGATAGAAGATCATTCTGGAGACTGTTCTGATCATTCTGGACATTCTGATGTCCAAGAACAAACTTGGTTCTTCCTCTGAATGTATTTTCTGGAGATATCCTCTGATATCGTTTTCTGGAGATATCCTCTGGTATCCTCTGGTATTCTTTGGTTGAGGTATCATCTGGTATTCTCTGGTTGAGGTATCCTCTGATATCCTCTGGTTAAGGTATCCTCTGATATCCTCTGGTTGAGGTATCCTCTGATATCCTCTGGTTAAGGTATCCTCTAATATCCTCTTGTTGAGGTATCCTCTGGTTGAGGTATCCACTTATGGCAGTTTGGTGAGGTATCCTCTGATGGCAGCTTGGTGAGGTATCCTCTGATGTCAGCTTCGTGAGGTATCCTCTGATGACAGCTTCGTGAGGTATCCTCTGGTATCCTCTTCTTGAGGTATCTTCTGGTATTCTCTGGAGGCATCTTCTGGTAACGTCATCATCCTCTGATGATGTCATCCTCTGGTAATGACTTCATTCTCTGGTGACAGCTTCTGGTACCCTCTAGAGGCATCTTCTGGTGATGTTATCGCGTAACATCTTATGTTTTTCCAGATTGTGTCAAGAGTGTTCTTTATGCTGATTTCTTGGCTTTCCTCGAATCATTAACATGCTGTTAATTCTGAACATTCTGGAGACTGTTCAGTCTTGCTTTGGCAGCTTGATTCATGGCCTTTTTTCTTTGTGATTAGAATGGTTCCTTTTGATTCTAATTGATCACATCTATTCCTTGTCATGTACTCTCAGTACTGATGTAAATTCCAGATGCAATAACTTTAATTAAGTGGTGGAGAAAGTTTGATCTTATTGCTATCACATACTTGCGAACATTCTCTGTTTTCCAGAATATGTCAAGAATGTTCTCTGCTGCTGTTTTCTTCGATTCTTGCTTTGTTCACTTATGCATTTATGTTCCTTAAACAAACTTAAGTGAAATCATTAGTAGACCACCATTCATAAAACTTAATAATTTAATTTAAAAGGTTTGTTGTCATTAAAACATATGTCAAAAAGGTTTTTTCCTCAACAATCTCCCCCTTTTTGATGATGACAAACCTTTTGAATAAATCTTTTATGGATGGATATAAATAAAATGCAAGAATGTTCTTAAATATGTAATTAAACTCCCCCTAAACAAATGCAAGAGTTTAATTCTTATCATTCTAATTAAACTCCCCCTAAACATAAGAGGTTAATTCTTAACATTCTTCATTAACTTCTATCATTTTATATCCATCATATATTTCTCTCCAGGATCACCAGAAGATATCTTTGCTGATCTGTTGAGCGATTGCACGAGTGCTAGTCTCTTGAGCGACTGCACTAAGTACTGATCTGTTGAGCGATTGTACTTTGGTATATAGGTGCTGGTCTGTTGAGCGACTGCACTGGTACTGGACTGTTGAGCGTCTGTACCCTGAAATGGGCAGCCACATGCTGATCTGTTGAGCGATTGCACGAGTGCTGGTCTGTTGAGCGACTGCACTAGGTACTGATCTGTTGAGCGATTGTACCATGGTATATGTCAAACGTGCTGGTCTGTTGAGCGACTGCACGAGTGTTGGTCTGTTGAGTGACTGCACTAAGTGCTGATCTGTTGAGCGATTGCACCTTGGTCTTGAGTGCCGTTAAAGTCAAACATGTTGTGCTGGTCTGTTGAGCGACTGCACCTTGGTGATTCCAAGAAAATTGTATACATGAGCATATACATATTGCATTCAGGGATTGACCGGTGGGTCACGTTTGATTATATGATGAATGGTTGGAAATTGATGTGTGTGAGTACTGTGTAGAATCTGAATTTCTGATTTTAAATGAATGTGATTTGCTGAGGTGTTGTTTGTACTTACCACATACTTCATAATAATTGGCTGCTGTTTTTGAAAAGGCATATATGTCATTAAATTTCAAATGAGCATTATTATTTTCCTCATCATCATATGTTATACCATGGATATAATTGTTGCTGTGAAATATATGTTATGTGACTATTTGTTAATTTCGGTCGGTGACCCTTGCTATTATATTGCGGAAATTGGGTTTTGCCCTCAGATTGTTACCCAAAACCGTCCTACCGACGGATACACTAATGACGGAAACGTCGTTAGTTTCCCCTGATCTTTACGTACGGAGCCTACGTGGACAACGCAGAGGGACGGACATCTGGCTGAAGACGAGACTTATAGAGGATACGGTGGAGATCGTGCTACTGTAGCTTAGTGCATGATCAGACTAGACTTTTGTATAGGGTCTTGAGTTTTGGGAAATGTAATTTTATTTTGGGAATTAATGTATGACTTTTCCGCTGTATTATTCTGCACTCTGATGTTATTTAGTGGCCACAGGGCAGGTGTTCTCTTTTGAAAATTTTATTTTATTTCCCTTGACATTAATTTTGGAAAACTTCTTTTACTTAATTATTTTTTAAAAAAGAAAAAAATGCACCCGCGCTGTGTTTTAAACTCGAGGTATTACAATTGTGGTATCAGAGCATTTGGTTAAAGTTTTGGGATAAAGCTCTGATTTAAAGTATTTGTTTTGAGTTATTAGCTGATCATGCATAAGAGCAAGTAGTTAAAGTGTCAAGTCTTGTGTAAGTTGTGGTGTGACTGAAGTGATGATGGTTTTGTAGGAAACAATGCCTCCACGAAGAGACGACACCACAAGAGCCAATGTCAGCCGGGAAGATAGGATGGCTGAAGCAATGAACAACGTGGCTGCGTCTGTTGCTGCACAGACGGTTGCCAAGACTCAACGTGATCTAGAGAAGAGAGAAAGAGAGATTCGCGCTGCTGAATCTAGAGGACTAGAGGATTTTCGTCGCCATAATCCTCCCAAGTTCAAGGGTGATGAGGGTCTAGAAAGAGCAGACTAGTGGATCCATGAGATGGATAAAATCTTCGAGATGATTAACTGTCGGGCAGCGGTGAAAGTCAATTATGCCACGCACCTGCTGATAGGGGATGCAGAGTATTGGTGGAGAAGTACAAGATTACTGATGGGGTCAGCTCAAGAGGAAGTGAACTGGGAGTCGTTCAAGAAGAAGTTTTTGGACAAGTACTTCCCGATGAGCACTAGGACCAAGTTGGGTGATGATTTTCTGAAATTGTACCAGGGGAATATGACAGTGGGAGAATACGCAGCTAAGTTTGAATCGATGTCCAGACATTTCAGATTCTTCCGGGAAGAAGTTGATGAACAGTTTATGTGTCATCGCTTTCAGAATGGACTGAAGTATGAGATCCAAGATTCGGTCCTACCCTTGGGAATTCAACGTTTCCAAGTGCTAGTGGAAAAGTGTAGAGAGGTTGAAGAGATGAAGAACAAGAGGGCCAACAGAGTCGGGAACTTTAACTCTGGAGGGCCTAGTCGAATACATAATCAGAACAATAAAGGGAAGCAAGTTGCCAAGCCGTATAACCGGCCACCAAACAACAAGAGATGCCATAATCGGCCGGGAAACCAGAATTTTGGACGGCAATTGGGACAAGGAGTCCGGTGTTATCGATGTGGGAAGGAAGGACATATTGCAACTGCTTGTACTGCGATGGATTTGATGTGCTTCAACTGCCAAAAGCCAGGATACGTGGCGAGGGATTGCCGGGTTCCGAAGGTGGAGCCAACTGTGAACGCAACTAGGGCTACTCGTCCTACTGCTAGAGGTCGCGTTTATCACATGGGTGCTGAAGCTGGAAGACAAGCCCAAAATTTAATCCAGCAAGATTGTGAGATTGCAGGTAACACACTAACTGCACTTTTTGATTCGGGGGCAACTCATTCTTTCATTGCTATGGATTGTGTGCATCGTTTGAAGTTGTCTGTGTCTACTTTGCCTTTTAATTTGGTTGTTTCTACACCTGCTAAGACTTTGACTGTAAACTCTGCATGTTTACACTGTACTGTAACGATTCAGAATAGGGATTTCTTGGTCAATTTAATCTGTCTACCCCTACAATCACTCGAGATCATTCTCGGCATGGATTGGATGACCTATAACTACGTAGTTTTGGATTGCGCTTGAAAATTGGTTCTTTTCCCCGAACCTAGAGTCGCTCGGTATTTGGTTGCTAACCAACTCGGAGTATCATTGAGAGAAGGAACTCAAGAATTTTTATCATTGGCTAACGTGGAGACCAAGATGGATGTGAACATAGAAGATGTGATGTTAGTCAAAGAGTACCCGGACGTATTTCCAACGGAAATTCCAGGATTACCCCCGGTAAGAGAGGTGGAGTTCTTCATTGACTTACACCTAGGAACTGGACCTATTTCAATTGCGCCGTACCGGATGTCGCCATTGGAATTAAGCGAGCTTAAGGGTCAAATTGAAGGATTATTGGAGAAAGGATTTATCAGACCAAGTGTGTCGCCCTGGGGAGTTCCGGTGTTGTTGGTTAAGAAGAAGGATGGAAGTTCACGTTTATGTGTGGATTATCGGCAACTTAACAAGGTGACTATCAAGAATCGTTATCCTTTACCACGCATCGATGATCTGATGGACCAATTGAGGGGAGCAGCGGTGTTTTCAAAGATCGATTTGAAATCGGGATACCATCATATTCGAGTAAGAGAAGGAGATATTCAAAAGACTGCTTTCAGGACTCGTTACGGACACTATGAATATCTAGTTATGCCTTTTGGAGTTACGAATGCACCAGCAATATTTATGGATTATATGAATAGGATCTTCAGCCCGTTTCTGGAAAAGTTCGTGGTGGTATTCATCGACGATATTTTGATTTATTCAAAGGATGAAGAAGAACATGAAGAGCACTTACGCCAAGTTCTTGAAGTCTTACGCGAAAAGCAGTTGTATGCCAATTTGTCGAAGTGCGAGTTTTGGCTAAAGGAAGTGAATTTCTTGGGACATGTGATAACGAAAGAAGGAATCGATGTCGATCCGGCAAAGATTGAGACAATTCTTGCCTGGAAACAGCCCTAGACTGTCACGGACATAAGAAGTTTTGTCGGACTAGCAGGATACTACAGAAGATTTATTGAAGGATTTGCTAAGATTGTAGCTCCTTTGACACAACTCACCAGGAAGAATCAGCCCTTTGCATGGACGGAGAAGTGTGAGGAAAGTTTTCAGTTGTTGAAGGAAAAGTTGACAACCTCACTAGTATTGGTGTTGCCATAGCCGGAGGAACCATATGAAGTTTACTGTGATGCATCTCACCAAGGTTTGGGATGTGTTTTGATGCAACACAAGAAAGTTGTAGCCTACGCCTCAAGACAGTTGAAAACTCACGAGCGGAACTACCCCACTCATGATTTAGAGCTTGCTGCGGTAGTATTTGCGTTAAAGGTCTGGAGGCACTACTTATATGGATGCACATTCACGGTGTTCAGCGACCATAAAAGTTTGAAGTACCTGTTCGATCAGAAGGAATTGAACATGTGCCAGAGAAGATGGATGGAGACTCTCAAGGATTTTGACTTTTCATTGCAGTACCAACCTAGAAAGGCCAATGTGGTGGCTGATGCATTGAGTCGGAAGAGTGTGTCAGTATCTTCAATGATAATGGCCAGACAACAAGAGCTGTGGAAAGCATTTAGATATCTACATTTGGACGTAAAGTTTGCACCAGGAATGTTAAAGTGTGGAATGATAACAATTTCGAGTGGATTACTGGAGGAGATTGCAAACTTGCAAGATGACGCAAGAGGAATCTGATAGCGCAAGGACAGACAACTGAGTTCAGCGTCGGCACAGATAATATTCTGAGATGTAATGGAAGACTTTGTGTACCGGAAGTTGCAGAGATGAGAAGAGCGATTTTGGAAGAAGCTCATAAGAGTAAGTTGAGTATTCATCCTGGAGCGACCAAGATGTACCAGGACTTAAGACAGAATTTCTGGTGGCCAGGAATGAAGAGGGATGTGGTAGAATATGTATCAGCTTGTTTGACTTGTCAGAAAGCGAAAGTGGAACATCAACGACCTGCTGGAATGCTGCAACCTTTGGACATACCGGAATGGAAGTGGGACAGCATTTCCATGGATTTCATAACAGGACTACCCAAGACAAGGAAAAAGAATGATTCTATTTGGGTAATAGTGGATCGATTAACAAAGTCTGCACATTTCTTGCCGGTAAGGACCACTTATAAGGTAGATAAGCTGACGGAAATCTACATCGCTGAGATTGTGAGGTTACACGGCGTGCCATCAAGTATAATATCGGACCGTGATCCAAAGTTCACATCTCATTTTTGGGGAGCTTTGCATGAAGCTTTGGGGACAAAACTGAAATTGAGTTCCGCTTATCATCCACAAACAGACGGACAGACTGAAAGGACAAATCAGTCCTTGGAAGATCTATTGAGAGCATGTGTGTTGGATGACAGAGGAAACTGGGATGAGGTGCTGCCATTGATTGAGTTCACTTACAACAACAGTTTTCACGCAAGTATTGGAATGGCACCCTATGAGGCTTTATATGGACGCAAGTGTCAGACACCTTTATGTTGGTATAAGGACGGAGAGAGCATGATTGTTGGACCTGAGATGGTGGAACAGACCACAGAGAAAATCAAGAAGATACAAGAGAAAATGAAGGCTTCGCAAGATCGTCAGAAGAGTTATGCGGACAAGCGTCGCAGACCTTTGGAATTCGAGCAGGGTGATCATGTATTTCTAAGGGTCACGCCTACAACTGGTGTTGGCAGAGCTATTAAGTCAAGAAAGTTGACTCCGGAATTTATTGGACCATACCAGATTACTGCACGTATTGGACCATTGGCCTATCGGATTGCTTTACCTCCCATACTGTCCAATATTCACGACGTATTTCATGTGTCGCAGTTAAGGAAATACATTGCAGACCCGTCACATGTGATCGAGCCAGATACAATTCAGCTGAGGGACAACCTGTCTTTTGAAGTATTGCCTGTAAGGATTGAAGACAGAAAGATTAAACAGTTGAGGAATAAGGAAGTCCCACTAGTCAAAGTGATTTGGAATCCGACTACTGGAGACGTGACTTGGGAACTGGAGAGTAAGATGAGGGAACAATATCCTCAGTTGTTTACTGATATGTAGTTTCGAGGACGAAACTAATTTAAGGGGGTAGTAATCACTACTAGAAAAACAGGATTTAGCGTCGGCCAAAAGCCGACGCTAAACCCCCAAAGCCGACGCTAACTCATTTTTAGCGTTCGATTAGCGTCGGAGTCGGGTCTAGGCTAAAACAATCGAAGCTATTGCATAGCGTCGGCCACATAGCGTCGGATGGTGTATTAGCGTCGGTTTGGCCGACGCTAAACCGACGCTAGTAAATAAAAAACCCATCCGACGCTACAGTCAACAAAAAGTCAAAAAATTCTCAACGTTGGCTAGGCCGACGCTAAAGTCAATATTGAAAAGTCAGCAATTTGAAAAGTCAGCAATTATGTAGCGTCGGAGTAAGCCGACGCTAATGTCAATATTGAAAAGTCATATATTGTGTAGCGTCGGAGGAAGCCGACGCTAAGTTGATATTTATTTAAATTTTTTTTTTGTTTTTTTAGCACCTACTGAAATAATATTTAAAATTTTTATAAAAAAGAAAAACTTAACATAAAAATCCCCTTGGATTAACAACATTAACACCATAATAATAATTCAAAAACGCCCTTGCATTAACAACATTAAAAAGGCAACATAAAGTATAATTTGTTATCATAATCCAAAATATTAACATAATATCAAATAACCTAACAAAGTCACCTAATTCATAATTGTCAACGAATGACTACAAAAAGTAAGCATAAGTAAATATCAGATCAAGGTTCTTCTAGTGACACGTCGTCCAAATTATCATCGTAATGAGGATGCGAAGGAGCTGGATCACTCGCATCAGATGATTCACTAGCTGATTGACGCTGCAAAGCGTCAAATTTATCTACAAAAAATTGTTTTAATGCATCAAAATCATTCTCTAACTTCTTTGAACGCTCCTTAGCCTCTTCGGCGACTTGGGTAGCCACTTGAGCTTGGGCCACTGCATCCTGAGCAATTTGTTCAGCTCTAATTCTAGCTGTCCTCTCCGCTTGTAAAGACATCTGAGACATAGAATTACAAGGATTCTGGAATTGTTGTGTAATCGATGTACTCCCATGACGGATGTTAGCAGATAAGTCTCCCGTACCATAAACTCGACCACGAGTGCGACCCCCCTGCAGATTGTGTCCATAATTTAAGTATTGTCGATCCATCTAACTCTTTAGCACCATCTACACTTGTGTCGCCAAGCTGTGTTTGTACTTCCTCCATTTTTTGTTTAAATGTTCCCTGATCAATGGAAAAAATTAATATCGTAATATACCATCTACACTAATACATGTATAGTAAAGAATATAAAGAATTTGCATAAAGAATTTAGATAAATAAAGAACATACATAAGTAGATTCTGCGCGACTATCAACCCAAGCGCCATTTTTCCTCTTATGGGTTGTCAAAAATAACTCATCTGGAAGTAAATCTCGTTGAAGATTATTGCTCTGCAAATAAAATCAAGATTTTTGGACCACAATTAAAATAAAATCAACACTATTAGATCACAACTCACAAGTAAATATCATAAATTAAATTGAAATAATTTTAGGTAAATGTCAATTTAATACTTACGAGTTCAAGTGCAACATCAATATGAGCCTTGCGGCCTGAGGTGTGGACAGCTCCACCTCTTGCTGAAGCTCGATTGATCTTATTTTGACTGGCGATGTTCTTGAATGATGCACCTTCCCAATATGCTTGAAGACCAGTCCAAGCTTCCTCACCTATCGAATTAGGTATAGTGTGCTTTAGTATTCATTAATTTTGAACTATTAGCATAACAATAATAATGAAGGAACTATTAGCATCGATAAAGAAGTAGGTTGCTGCAGCAGCGATAATAATATAGGATTTTGATATTACCAACCAACTTTGCAAGAAAACAGAAAACCAACTTTGCAAGAAAACATCAAAAAACCATGGGAGAAAACAGCAAAAAAAAACAGGAAAAAAACAGCAAAAAGCAGCAAGAAAACAGCAAAAGACAGGAAGAAAACAGCAAAAAAACAGCAAGAAAACAGCAAAAAACAGCAAAAGCAGAAAACAGAATAGGCAGTAGCTATTAAGGAGACCAGAAAAGGCAGTAGCTATTAAGTTTACTTTTTTTTTTTGTTACAACTTGTATCCTTTTGGACCATGCAAAAAAGAAATAATTAATACCCATAAAAAAATTTCCTCACCTATCCAATTAGGTCGAGTCCCTTTCTTCCTCGCCTTTGTCAGCATATCAGATAGTCTTTTAGCTGCTTTTTGTTCAAAAACACGTTTCACAGCATCATTATCACGAGGATCCCACGACACCTTCTCCTGGGAATAAAAAAAAGTATATATGTAGTAACTACTATCAACAAAACAGATAACATAATTGTCCTTATATATGCTACAAAGACGAATTGAACATATAATTATATTAAAATGCTTACCATAAATTTTTCAAACCAATCTTTTTTAATAATGTCAGTGGTTGCACTCCAACCATAGATAGGCTCACGAAACTGTTTTTGTATTGCATACCTAATGGCATCTGCAACTGTGTTGCTGGGACTGAGTCTGCATTAATGTATTAAAGAAACAGAGTATTAAGCGATAATGTAAATAAAATGAGTCTACACTTATGAGTCTACATTTTTTTGATTGATGCTGAAGAAAATAAGCGATAATGTAACTTACCCTTTACCATAAGGTCGTATAATGACTTTTCCATCATCATCTGTCACAGACACGAGATGAGGAACGTTCTGGTGACCCACCTCCTCACCCTCTTTGTTGTGGTCCCCAATTTCAACCCTATCCTCATGATCATTAGAAGTTTCTGGCACATTCTTCTCAACCAACGTGTCACGTGGGGAATGTTGTGAAGAGACATTCGTAGTCTGAATATTTAAACCTGGAGTCGGCATAAACACAAATACCTCAGGGGTTTTAGCATGGATGGGAGATGGTGTCGGGTGGCATGGAGGAGTTACAGTATTAGTCAATGGAGGAGGTTGAGACGGGGCTGGAGACGATGTATGAAGTGGCCTAATGGTAGACAAATTGCGACGTATGACATCCCGCTGCTCATTAAGTTTACCCGGTCGTATCATCTTTGGTTTACCCCGAGTAGGATTGACCTTTCCTTTATCACCGCCACCTTTGTTATTCATCTGTTGTCATAAAATCAAAAAATGTCATTTAATTAGAAAATGGTACAACATGTAAACAATATGTAAACAATTTATACAAGAGCTTCATAAAGGAATAATCCAGAAAGGACTTCAGAAAGGAAAAATTTAAACAATGCAAACAATTCATTAAGAACTTAAGAAAGGAAAATTTCATACAAAACAATATGTAAACAATTTATCCGAATTCAGCAAGTTGCTTAAGTACAACATGAACATTGCAATCAAAATACATAAAATAAACTCTAATATTGTACAATACAAAATACTATTATTACATCTTCGATCATTATCCTTTCTCCTTTCACCACAATCTTCAGTCAAAAATCTCTTCGAACACATTCACTTGTGAGTTGTCACGTAAACAAGATATTGATTCAATTTCTGCAATTGGTAGAACATTTGACATCCCATCAGACTGATAAGGCATTTCATCCTCTATGTTGTCAATCTCCACATGACCTCTTGGTTTTGTGGTAATTGCCACACACCATCCACGCTTATCTCTACACATTTCTAGATAAGGGACATAATTCACTTGTCTTGCTTTTTGCACAAGAATGAAAGGATCATAAAGACGATAACGTTTATCCATCTTAATATCGACAATTTGATATTGTGGATGAATCTTTGTACCCCTGTTTTTTGTAGGGTCAAACCATTCACAATAAAATAATGCAACCTTGTCCTTCAGACCAAAGTAATCTAGTTCTAAGATATAATTGATTGTGCCATAATAATCATCTTCTCCTCCTTCAATAAGACCCTTTACATGCACCCCACAATTGATTGTCTTTTTATTATTGCTGTAATCCTTAGTGTGAAACTTGTACCCGTTAACAAAGTAAATGTTCCAAGATACTGCCATTGACGAAGGACCACGAGATAGTGCTATTATGTCTTTGTTGGTCACTTCATTTTCCTCGTTATTTACATATGCTTTCAGCCATATGGGAAACTCTGCATGTATACGACTAGATGTGTCTTCTTCGTTGATTGAGTGATTCTCCAAAAATATGCTGTCAACAATCACATAATTCATAAGTAAATATTTATTATGATTTGCATCAATATAATGTTTCAAGCGTTCTGATGAACACTTACTCAAGATATGGTTTAATTTCATCACAATTAATCAACACGTGTACATGAGCAGATTTCCATTCGTTATCTGTTAGATAAAGAGTTCCAGACTTCCCACTAGGTCGACCACGTTTCACCAAGATGGATAGTGAAGGTTGGAGATCATCACAAGCATCAAACACCATTTCATCCATTGCATTAAATTGGTCGTCATGACGCACATTCCTACTACTAGTCGAACCACCCGTTGTTTCAACCATTGGCTTCACTTCTCCGTGTTCAGTCCAAATCCAATAATTTGGTTGAAATCCATCCCGGTACAAGTGAAGTCTAACAGTAGTTGCTGTAGATATCTTGATACACTTGCATTTTACACACGGACACCTTATCCCTCCCTCAGATATACAAATCGGTTGTTTCAAAGCCCTCTTCACAAAATCTTTAACACCATTAATATACTCTTTTTTCAATCCATGTCTATTTGCATGTACCCTATTGTACATCCAACTACGATCCATTTACTATAAGACAATAACAAAGTAACTTGTCAATCACTAAATAAGTTTGAAAAAATATCACTTACACATAGCTTTTCTAAGTAACATTTGAAATTCAACTTCCATAAATAAAAATATCAAGTCAAAGATACATATAAAACACAGTTTTAGTAATGGATGATGTATGATAATCAGGAAAAAGAAACTTATAGCATACACAGATAAAAAGCACAAACATGATAGATCGATGTTTCATGTGACAGATAAAAAGCACAAAGGAGAAAAAAGTCCCCCAATGCAGGGACACAAACATATAACCTCAAAACTAAATAAAATTACAAATAAAATTCTATGGGATTAAAAATGGGATTTAATAGTAGTATGGCAGTAACTTACAGCAAGGTTCCAAGGCCGAAAAAAGCAACAATTGACCCCGGCTCAATTTTTGCAATGTTCCAGAAAGCTCCAAGGCCTAAAAAGTGAAAAAAATAATAGGAACCATAAATTCATAATAAAAAGTGAACTACTAGGTAGGAACCGTAAATTTTTGGTACTCTCAATTCTCAAATCCCTTTTAAGTTTCTTCTAGAAGCTAATTCAAGCAATTGAAAATGCAACAACATTTCAGTGATTCAATAACATGATTCTCAAACTTTTTATGTCATTAGCATCCAAAGAGAGAAAGTCCAAGATTGTCTAGAGTCAATCAAGAAAGGAGAAGCAGATTTAGTGAACTTAGAAGCAGGTCTTGCTTATATTGCATTCATAAACTATTCAATGAAAGCCATAGCCAATGAGATCTATTGTGATCATTCCAAAATCTATGAAGCTGTTGCAGTTGTAAACAGAAGGGTATGTGAGAACAATGAAAAGATCAGTTTAATGGATTTCAAAGGCCACAAATCTTGCCATGGTGGTTACTCCACAGCAGCAGGGTGGAACTACCCCATCAACCACATTAAAAATTTCTTGAATGATGAAAAACTGAATGACAGAGAAATTGCAACTAGTTTCTTCTCAAGACTTTGTGCACCATCATTATTTCACATGTTTGTGTGTTTGTTATAGGTGTAAGAAATTTCTTTGTTGGTTCATAAAAAGAAAAGATATGTCTTTGTAGGAAAGACATAAGAAACTAAACCTCATATCATTATGCTAAGCGGTATCATTATGCATACAAATTTATTAATTCGAATCTATAGATATTGCAAAAAAAAATTAATCAAATTTCTTCCAGCTCTCAGTTTCTTACATTGCTTGGAACTAAGAGAACCAAAGTTAGTAAAACCTCAAGTCTATATAGAGTAAGCAAATTGGACTTGACCATTCTCAAGTAATATACACTTCGGTTCTTCTTGTTCCAAACAATGAGGATTGTCAACAAAAAGGACTCCCAATGAAAAACTGACTGAAAGAGAGCAAGTTGTACAATCACCTTAACAGAGGTGCGACTTGCTGGTTTCCCTAACTCTGAAAAGAAGGCTTCTTTTGTGCGCTTTCTTAACTCTGGCAGAACAAAAAATACATAGTTAAAATTGCGAACATATTTTGAATATATTAAGGAACCACAAATATATATCATTCCTTGATATTATTGATTATTGACGACACAACTTTTTGAAGTATTTATGTGAGATTAATTAATATACACTATTTGTAAAATATTTTACGGCAAATCACAACTATGAATTTAGAAATAGTTAAGTTTAAAATTAAACCGTTTCAATAATCCAATTATTAGAATTGATTGACGGTTGATGGATTATATAAATTAAATTCATTTATTATTCATAAAATTTTATTTAAATTGATTTAATTCCGTAACTCAGAGAGAGGTGGTTAAAATAAATGTGATGTGCATGTGAGTGTGCCTGAAAGCAATATGTGACAACCCAAAAGATTAAAAACCAAAGAAATTTAAAGTCACTGTTACTGGACCATGCTGCTTTAAACTCTCCCAATAAATATTTTTCCAATCCAAACGTAACATACAGAATGAAGCTCCTCTTTTGTCTGTAAAATTGGGCATGTTCTGTTTTTTTTGGTAAATAAATTGGGCATGTTCTAGAAGTCAATTTGTGGATGGGAAAAGTATTTCTTGAGATAACATTGAATTGGAAATATACGCAACACCTAGCTCAACTGTTAATATTAATATTGTTATATTGAATATTATGTCGTGGTTTGAATTTAAAACATTACAATTCTGTGTGAATTTCTTTACTATTTTATCTATAAAAATAAAATAAAAATTCAAATTGAAAATTGATGGAGCAAATTGGATATTGAAGAAAAGAAACATAAGCATCAATCAAGATATTTAATTTCATAATCGTAAAGCAACTCCCTGTGGCTTCTGGCAGTAGTATTTCATTTACATTAGTTAACAGTTTAATATAGTTGAATCTTTCATTTACATTAACAGTTCTAACAAATATGCAGAAGGAAAAGTAAATGCAGGTATAAACCAAGAAGGAATCAAATATTACAACAACCTGATCAATGAGCTACTTGATAATGGTAATGCATAATCAATACTTTTATTAGTAATATCATATTCATGATGTTCATAGTCATAGTAATATTACCTGATGGAATTATTGATCCAGGTCTCATACCATTCACAAATATAGAGCAGATAGGTATATACAAAAGAAAAAGCTACTCAGAGAGAGAACTTTGACAGGGATGGATCCGTTTGGGGGTTCGATTAATGGTTAAATTTTTCCTCTAATACTTAGCGCATGATATCCTGAATAAGTATTTGACATGGTAATCATATACAAAAATCTGTGTAATTAATAGCAGATCGAAGAAAAGAAAATAGAGGAACGCCAAAAATCTGCTATGTGGAATAGCAGATAGCATTGCAGGCAAATATCAAAACTCGCATAGCAGTTGAAAGAAATCAATTATATATAAAAACAAAACAATGGTATGCTGCATAATAAAGGTTTTTGGACTAATATATGATAAATTATGCTAGAGAATGTGGGCAAGTAACACATGCTTAAGCAAACATTATTTGAAGTTCATCTAGATAACTCATTTTTTTATAGACATATGTTAGTTATTATGTTAGTATTTTCTCCTTAATTTAGCTAACACATTTATGAATCACTTATCACCTTATTGTTTTTCATGCAGGGCGCTGAATTCGAATAAATTAAATGGAAATATTCCACGCTTTCTTGACAATCTACCCAACCTTCATTGGCTACATCTTGTTGATAACCAGCTGGAAGGGCCTATTCCTATCTCTAATGATCAACGACAACCAGGTCTTGACATGTTCCTTAAGGCCCAGCATTTGTATGTCTACTCTCCTTTTCAATTTCCAATTAATATTACTACACTAAAATATTTCATTTCACTGAATATCTAATATTATGTCTACTTCTTGCAGTCATTTGGGGAACAATAAACTCTCAGGTCAAAGATCTAAGAGTATGGCAGCAAGATCTAAGAGTATAGGAACTAGCAAGTATGCAAGGTAGCAAGATCTAAGCTACTTTTCTGCTAAGTGATTGATCTAAGCTACTTTTCTGTGAAAATTAATCTGCACCTAATTTCCTTCTGTGACCGGTTGAAGACATTGATAACATGCTTTAATAGCTTAGCTTCGAAACATGCAGTAGCATATCCTGGTTCTATTCTGAATGCCAGATTCACGAACATACGATTTCACTTTTCCATTAAACTCAACCAAACCTTTAGTATGCAAGGAACCAAGATATATGACAGTAACTACAGTTGAGGTGCAGAGGCTGATTTTAAGTCATGCAAGTTTAACTAAAGGTTTTAGGTTTTTAGGTTTTTTTAAAATTAACAAAGCCACAGAGAGTGAGATAGAGCCACAGAATGATTAAGCTTGCAAAACGGATTTTCTGACATTATGAAGAGAACCTACGTTCGAGTGGCTTGCCTTGACGGCGACGGTTGACATTGGGTTCGCGAGCTACCTACGTTTCACATTGGCTGAGCTTCACGGCGGCGAGAGGCTGAGCTTCGTCGGCGAGGGTTTACGGAATCGAGAGCTTCAACGTCGACGGTTCACACCGGTTCGAGAGCTTCGAAGGCGACGGTTCAGACGGCTCAACAGCTTTGACGGCGCGGGTTCCCTTCAGAGTTGAAATCGTCGCCGGCGAGGGTACAGATTTGTGAGGGTTTTACTTGAGATTTGAGGGGTTACGGACTCGAGGGTTTGGGGCTAAGGGATTTTTTGAGAGGGTACAGACTCGAGGGTTCGATGGCGTTAATTTGGTGAGATAAAAAATATGTTTTGTTTTATTTTTCTGTTCACAGATCAACAGATATTTTAAACAATTTACAATTTAGCGTCAACCTATCCGACGCTAAATATCAAAATAAAAATAAATAAAAAATTAAATATAACCTAGCGTCCGTTTTATTTTATTTAGCGTCGGCCTAGCCGACGCTAATAATTAAAAACATTAAAAAATTAAAATTAATGTATTAGCGTCGGATAGGCCGACGCTACACCTACGCTAACTAGCGTCGGAGTCGTGGCCGACGCTAACTATGGCAGCTAAAACAGCTTTTTCTAGTAGTGAATGTAAGACCCTTAATTTTTAATTAAAATTATGGAATTCATTTTAAGTGTATTTGGAGATATTTGTAAAATATTTGATATATGTATGTTTTGAGTAAATATATATATATATATATAAATATTTATTTTGGAGGATGAATTAAAATTATTGGATGAAGATTAAATTAATTTAATTACGAGTAATTAAATTAATCGGTCAGTTAATTGAGGATTAGTGGCTAATTACAAAACAATTAAGTGCTGAAAGATCCAACATTATTTTAACATTATTTTTGGTGAGGTGGCACCACAAAAGCCTATAAATAGGAGTGAGAAGGATGGTGAAATCAGAACACCATCCCTCCTTCCTCACTGCCCATACTGCATGTAACAGTGCTGCATGTAACAGCACTCTTCCCTCCCATTCTGTTTTCTGCCTTCCTCCATTTCCAGTCACGATTACAAAGAAGAAAAGAGGGAACTCTTCAAAGTGCCATTACTTGGACATCCAAGCACTGAAACACCAAAACCCCAGTACAAAAGTTATTCCTCATACCATTACGGAGCTAAAGAACCTAGTTTCATAGCAGCAAACGCAGGCTACAGTTTCACCGGTTTTTGGCGCAAAAACGGGAACGACAGCAGAAACGAGAGAAACAGCAGAACACGCAACAAGGGTAAGGGCACCTTCCACTTTCTAGTTGCATTAGGGCTGTAAGTGCATAACTTTCATGGCATTACTAGTGTTTTCATTACTGTTTTGAAACTGGTTTGACTGTTGCTTGAAAGAAATGAAAAATGCATTTTTTTTGATGTTTTAAAAGCTCTGTGATGATTGCTGTTTGGGCTGAATGCACTAAAAGTTGTGTTGTTTATATGGGAAAGTGGAAAAATGTCTTGTATGTTATTTTAAACATGATTAAAATGCATGTTCATAAAACTGTTTTGAAAATGGTTTTGGAATGCAAAAAATGCATTATGTTGGTGTTTTGCTGCTCTGTAATGGTTGCATGTTATTCTGATGTATTGTGAAAGCTAAAATGCTTGCATGTTATTCTGATGTGTGGTGAAAGCTGAAAAGCTTCCATGTTATTCTGATGTGTTGTGAAAGCTGAAATGCTTGCATGTTATTCTGATATTGAGAAAGCTGAAATGTTGTGTGATGTTCTGATGATTGATCATTCTGATTCTATTTCTGTTGTGAATGATTCTAGTGATGTTGATGATTTAAAAAGAAAAGGGATTTTTAATGAGGAAAGTATTGTCTGGAAAAAGTGTTGAATCTGTTTTAATGTTTGGTTGGTTGTTTTTAAAAGAAAATAGTTTGAAAATGGTTGAAATCTCAGGAAAATTTCACTGGTTTTCGAAGGTGTATTCGAATACAACATGTGTGTATTCGACTACAACTTGTCAAGTTTCTGTTTGACTTAAGTTTTCGAACTTGTATTCGAATACAGAGGAAGGATTTTTGCTTCTGACTTAGCATCTGTATTCGACTACGACCATGTCGTATTCGAATACAGAAGTGGGATTTTAACACTGTATTCGCATCTGTATTCGACTACAGGCATGCTGTATTCGAATACATAATGCAGATTTTCACTAGTTTCAGCTTCTGTATTCGAATACAATGGGTCTGTATTCGAATACAGATTCGTGTTTTTCCAGAAGCTCAAGTTTTTAGCTTCTGTATTCGAATACAAGGAAGCTGTATTCGAATACAGATTCGTGTTTTCCAGAAAATCAAGTTTTGACACTGTGATATGCATTTTAAAGTGTTGGGAAACTTTGAGAGAGGTTAAAATGATTTAAAATGGAGCCTTTGAAATAGTTTTGAAGATGAGAGGATGATGTTTTGAAAACCTTTAATGACCTGGGAGAGAATGCTGAATTTTTCAAGGTTTGGTCTTTTGTATTCGACTACAGGCATGCTGTTTTCGAATACAGAATGTTAAAATTGCAGTTTCATGCTTCTGTATTCGAATACAAGGGGTCTGTATTCGAATACAGATTCGAGTTTTCAGAAATTCCAAGTTTTCAAGAGTGTTTTGTAAACCCTGAGTGTTTGGGGAATATTGGGAATGTTGTAGTGAATTAAAATGGAACTTTTGGTGATATTTTGAAGTGGTGGTGATGAAGTTTTTGAGACTTTACTGATGTAGTGAAAGATGTTGTTTTGTGCACTGAGACTGCCTCTGTATTCGAATACCAGAGGGCTGTATTCGAATACAGAGTGTAAATCTGCATTGTTTTTGGCTTCTGTATTCGAATACAGATTCGAAATTTCCAGAAATCCTCAGTTTTAAATACTGTATTTGAATTTTAAGAGTTTGGGAAAACATTTCAAAATGTTAATGAATACTTGGCTGTTTAGTCATGTTTGTGATGATGATAATCCTGATTGTGCTGAGATATTTTAAATATGATGGAAATGCATGAATTTTCTGATTTTGCATACTGTTTCCAGAGAAGTGAAACACTGCATATTCATGCATTGCATAGTCAAGTGGTACCCGCGATGGGCTACAGAGTAATGCGCAACCACGTGCTGATCTGTTGAGCGATTGCACGAGTGCTGGTCTGTTGAGCGACTGCACTAAGTACTGATCTGTTGAGCGATTGTACTTTGGTATATAGGTGCTGGTCTGTTGAGCGACTGCACTGGTACTGGACTGTTGAGCGTCTGTACCCTGAAATGCGCAGCCACGTGCTGATCTGTTGAGCGATTGCACGAGTGCTGGTCTGTTGAGCGACTACACTAGGTACTGATCTGTTGAGCGATTGTACCTTGGTATATGTCAAACGTGCTAGTCTGTTGAGCGACTGCACGAGTGCTGGTCTGTTGAGCGACTGCACTAGGTGCTGATCTGTTGAGCGATTGCACCTTGGTCTTGAGGGCCGTTAAAGTCAAACATGTTGTGCTGATCTGTTGAGCGACTGCACCTTGGTGATTCCAAGAAAATTGTATACATGAGCATATACATATTGCATTGAGGGATTGACCGATGGGTCACGTTTGATTATATGATGAATGGTTGGAAATTGATGTGTGTGAGTACTGTGTAGAATCTGAATTTCTGATTTTAAATGAATGTGATTTGCTGAGGTGTTGTTTGTACTTACCACATACTTCATAATAATTGGCTGCTGTTTTTGAAAATGCTTATATGTCATTAAATTTCAAATGAGCATTATTATTTTCCTCATCATCATATGTTATACCATGGATATAATTGTTGCTGTGAAATATATGTTATGTGACTATTTGTTAATTTCGGTCGGTGACCCTTGCTATTGTAATGTAGAAATTGGGCTTTGCTCTCAGATTGTTACCCGAAACCGTCCTACCGACGGATACACTAACGACGGAAACGTCGTTAATTTCCCCTGATATTTACGTACAGAGCCTACGTGGACAACGCAGAGGGACTGACATCTGGCTGAAGACGAGACTTATAGAGGATACGGTGGAGACCGTGCTACTGTAGCTTAGTGCATGATCAGACTAGACTTTTGTATAGGGTCTTGAGTTTTGGGAAATGTAATTTTATTTTGGGAATTAATGTATGACTTTTCCGCTGTATTATTCTGCAATCTGATGCTATTTAGTGGCCACAGGCCGGGTGTTCTCTTTTGAAAATTTTATTTTAATTCCCTTGACATTAATTTTTAAAAAAAAAATGCACTCGCGCTGTATTTTAAACTCAGGGTGTTACAATTGGATTCTCAATTAGGAGTCAAAGCTAGTGACCAAGAAGTTGCGCATGAGATTTCTTTTTAAAAAAATACAAGAGAAAATTATGCATGAAAGTGTAGACTCAATTCAACATCTACTACAAAAAAATAACAAGATTGTATTAGAATTTTTCTTGTTCTTATTTCAAGAGAAGAATAAATCTTCCAAAAAAATATTTTAGCCGAGGTATTTCCGGCATTCAAAAATCTTTTAGCGGATGTATTTTAGACATTTCAAAAATCTTTTAGCCGATTTATTTTTGACATTTTAAAATCATTTAGTTGATGTATTTTCGGTGTTTCTCATTATATATCTTTCTTTTTGACAACATTTGAGTTATTTATCCTAAACTAAAAGTGTTGCGAACACCTTCTAGCTTGTCTGAATATCAGAGATGTACAATTAATTACAAATTGATTATTTACATTAGGTGTTAGTTACTATAGTTAGAAATTAGTTATTGTAATTTGGGTATATAAACTTCATTAAACTAAAATTTTAATTATTTTTCTCATTTGATTAATACATTATTTCTATTTTCTTCTCTTTTATAATTAATACATTACGTACTTTCTTTCGAATGCTGCTCTATTATGCTATTGTTGCTCTCTCTTTGAATTATGACTTGCTTATTGAATTATTTTGAAGTTTATATATAAAATATCAACGTAACTTGTTTATATCACTTGTTAATTTTATGCTAAATAGCACTTATGGTCCCTTAACTTAATTTCAGTTAACGTTTTAGTCCTTTTTTTTTCGATTTGGTCCTTTATTTTAATTTTAAGTGACAATTTGATCTTTTATGTTTTAAAATGTCAACAATATTATCTTATTTTTTTTACAAAAATTCAAAAAACTCATCAAAATTTTCAACCAAAACCCATAAAATTAATTACATTTTTTAATATAATATAAATTTCATCAAATTCGTAACTCAAATCTTCAAATAAACTCGTACAAAAATTTCATCAAATTTCATTCTTTATTTGATGTTGTTAGAAATGGAAATATGAGTTTATTTGAAGATTTGAGTTTCGAATTTGATGAAATTTGTATTATATTTAAGAATATAAATAATTTTATGAGTTTTGGTTGAAAATTTTAATGAATTTTTTGAATTTTTATAAAAAAAAAAGGATAACATTGTTGACATTTTAAAACATAAAAGATCAAATTGTCACTTAAAATTAAAATAAAGGACCAAATCGAGAAAAAAAAAAGATAAATGACTAAAACGTTAACTGAAATTAAGTTAAGGGACCACGGGTGCTATTTAACCTTAATTTTAACTTTAAAAAGTTATATTTTTATTTATCATATATCTTACGATTCATAATAAATCCAATTTACTATTCCAAACATAAAACTTTCAATTCAAAATTCGAATCTTGTTTCAATAACCTTGATTAAAAGAATTGACTTACAGAAATATTTATCCGTTTTTACAGCAAAGTAAGTAACAAAACAACAACAAAATTATATTTATTGTAATAAACTCAAAAAGTTAAATGAAGAACAATGTTACAAAGTTCAACTCCGTTTAGAACATCAACTAACTGTTCTGAAGCCTCCAAAGTCCCTTTAACATAGCTGAATATTGATGTTTGTGTTTCTTCTTTATTAACACATTTAGCTTCTAAGGATGAAATTATCTCAGCAATGTCATGGTTTCAACTCTTGCAAGATGTTTCAAAAGCAGTTTAAGAGTTCACTAAAATTTGGCTCAGCATCTGAAACTTGAAAGTTGTTAACAGCAGCCTTCAGATGTTTGTGCTTCAAAAGATGAAGAATTTGAGGTTTGTTGAACTGATTCTCAGGCATTCTTCTCCTTCCTTCTGGTATATATTCACAAAGTTAAATGAATCCTTTTGTCTCTCCATTACTTGTCATTACAGAATGCATACTATACTTAGAGACACTAGTTATTTTCTTTTGATAAACAAGTTAATTAGGAGCTTATAGGCTTGGAACATATAGGCTTTTCATATAAATAGTTGTGTATAAGATATTTCTATGGAGAAAAATAAAATAAAGTCAAATTGTTTCTATATAAGTTATAAGTTGTTTTTTATTAACAATCCTATTGAGGTTATGAAAGTAACCTAAAACAACTTAACATGTCATCGGTTTTTCTTATAACATCTCTCGAAAAGTCTTTTAGCAACCTATAGCATATACGCTTATCATATAAATCTTTATGTATAAAGTCAAACTATTTTTATATAAATTGTTTTTTATTAGCTATCATGGTGAGGATATGGAAATAAACTAAAATCAACTTATGTGCATGTCATAACTTATATCCAATAGCTCTCCAAACAATCTCAAGCAAAATATCTTAAAACCATTCAGTGTGCTCATAGAATGATGAAAGAATCATTTTACAAGATTTGCATCATTTCAACTTTGAAGTTCATTGAATTCCTTCACAAGATTGTCAATGCATGATACAATATAATGAAAAGGATAAAATTAAGGAAATATAACAAGGAAATAGTAGAATTTTATACCTCTTTTTTCTCTGTCTGGTAAGGAGAACAAGTAATCCAAACCCTATAATGATTGCAGCTTTTATAACCTGAGTGAGAAAGAAGTAGGAAAGGGCATATAAGCATTCTTCAACTTTTACATTTTGATGTTAAAAACAACTAAAATTTGCTAAATTAAAATTGATGATAACCTGATCAAATGGTCCTCCAGAATTTTCATCTCCATTATCATCAGAAGCAGTAGTGGTTTTTGATTCTAAAATGTCTTGTACTTTTTCATACTTGCTCCCCTCAGTTCCAGTTCCAATATATGCTGCATTCTGTAACACAAAAATAAAATAAAGTAAATACATAGTTTGGTAATTTAAATGTTGAAATCTACTTCTATTAAAATGTCTATCTCAGAAGGGAACTGTTCAATATGTAGTAGTAAATACGTGAGATAAAAATTTAATGGTAATGAATACAGAACCCATAAATAGCTTAATTTATATATTAGACTCAAAGTTCTATACTTCTAGTATGCTAGTTTGTAAGGAGGTTTCAATCAACATGTAGGATAATTCCAAAAAGAGGTTGGTTTGGTTTGTTTATAAAAATGAATAATACTGTCTTAAGTGCTCCACCACACATACAACACAGAATTAGCATATTCAAGGCCTTCCTTGTTTCTTTCTTTCTCTCTTCCTTTCATCTTGTTTTTAAGCTATGTAGTACTGACATTTTAAATTGAAAACGTGTCATGTAGGTTTCTGACACTAACACGCACCCATCAACACATGTGTTTACGTGTCAGTGTTTATGTTGTATTTGTGTAAGTGTTTATAGCTTCTCAATGTATGAGAAGTTTAATGCTCAAAGCTTTTATCAAAAAGACAAAATTTAACCAAAAGGGTATCCAAAATTAATTTTTTACCTTTTCCTTATTTTCTACTTTTGGGAAATCAAAACTTATTTGTTGGCTTAAGTGCTTTGTATCCTCATTTTCCAATATATTCATTACACTCTTACCACTAGTTGTTACACATATCCTTCTGGATTCATGTGGGAATATCCAAGCCTCAGAACTCTTAAAAGAGTAATACTTGTTATCTAAGTCCCTCTCAATACATGTTTCATATGAAACTTCAGGGGCCTTGCCCCTTCTTGTCTCTTCTTTCAATGGCATTTTTCCTGAAACTGTAACTGTTTCAAATGTAGAGGTCATCATATGATCTCTACTACATGCTTGATTATTATTTGTCTCTTCCACTTGATCTTTATTTCTAGCATTCGAATCTGTTTGTTTGTTCAGTGTATTTATGGTGCTCAATTCCAACTGCATGGTGTTCTTAGGTTGTACATAATTAAGCAGCTTATCTTGCCCCCTACGCTCTTCCTTTATTACCAGAGAAGCACTTTTCAGCCTTTCTTGTAAGAAGCCACTTGGCTCTTCGTTTAATGAGTTATCTTGCTCCAAGCGCTGAGTCTCAGAAGAATCTTCCTTTTCAATTGGACTCACTTGATATTTTGTTGGTGGGGGTTTGATATGAGATCTCATATCCTGTGTAAAAATTCATTTGTTGAAAAACTTGCAATAATATATTGATCAATGAATCACTGACACAAACACGGATATCGGACACAACAATTACACTGATACGTTGATACCAATAATATTTTAAGCAAATAAAAGTGGTTGAAACTTGAAAGTAACTACATGTGCTGGTGTCATGTTAGTGTTTGACGTGTTAGACACTAGACACACTTTTAATCTAAAGTGTCAGTGTTACTTTATTGATCGCACAAGAGCACAACACTTACTATACCTTAGGGAGACCACTTTCAAAAGCACTTATCATTTTCTTCACATTGCTAGGAGTTCTCTTTGGTAGAGCCTTTTTCTCAGAGCATTGAAGACCATCATCCTCTATATTGTGTTGTATCAGATTATTTGTCAGAACATTAATTTTTTCTAAGCTTAACAAAATCACTATGTCTTTTGAACTAGCACTAACACAAATATAAACACCGGATACGACACTGATATTGACACGTAAACACTAATAATAATTTAAGAAAATGAAAGTGATTAAATGTAACCAACTGTGTCAATGTCGTGTCAATATCAGACGCTGACATGAGTCAGACATAACATGAGACATGTCTTCGATCTTAAGTGTTTGTGGTTTGCTACTTAAATGGTGTTTGATAATCAGGCTTCTTACCTCTGTGCTGTAATTGAATGAGATTAAGTGCTTGTGACATGGGTTTTGTTGATGAGGTCTTCTTATTGTGGTCTGCAATGTTCTAAGACATGTAAAATGACCATTAAACAAACAATAGTACATTTCCCAATGTCTTCTTGTTGGGACAAAAAGAGACCATGATGCAAATTAATTAATCCTTAACTGAGTTTAGCAGTTTCTGTTCAAGTTGAGTCCCAACAACATTTCTAGTGCCACTTTCTTTGTCATCAACAAGACTTTCTAATGCAACATTTCTGAGTTTAGCTTCTTCATGTTGAAGGTGTTGCATTGGTGATTCTTGAGAAGATGGAGCACTTAAAACATCAGGAAAAAGCCTTTGAGGGAATGTAGGACCAAATTCATAACTATTAAAGATTCTGTAGATTTACTATTCATATCTGCTTTTAAGTGTTCATTGTTTCTATAATCAGCAACGATGGCGAAAATTGATTTTGATTGAATTCGATATTATAAAATTGAATTTAGTTAAAGTGAATATAAGGTAAAATGATTTATGTTTTAATACATTTACGTAAAAGTGAGTTGAACGGTAAATTTGAGTGTAAAAATCACGTTTTGAGGCAAAAGCTACAAAGTCTAAAAACAATCAATCAAAATCGATTTTAAGTCTTTAAAATCACTTTGGACTATCCTGAAAGTGAATCCAAACATATAATAAGTAGGATCAAACCTGAGACCTCATTGAAGGGTAATTTTACATTGTCAATAATCATGCCAGGGTCACCTTCTACACCTCTTTGATTGCTACTATGAAGCTCATCATGTTTTTTCTTTAATGCAGATTGTCTCTGCCAAATCAAAGATGTAAAGTTAGTGTGAAGACATTAATTAATAAACCACAACTTCTAATGCTTCTTCCAAAATTTTGTTACATTTCAAAATTACAATTTGTAGGTATCAACTTATGGTTCTTATAGTTGTGTAAATTTCGATTATCTACTACTACATAGTTGTTGAGAAATGCCTAAATAGTTGTGAAAAATGATAATTTCGTATTTGCTTGATTCTATTTTATTTAGATTTAAGAACATTATGTGTTTGAATTTTAAGATCTCGATAATACTGACACTTCTGATTAAAGGCGGGTCTCAATGTTCAATACATGTTAGCGTCTGACACCGATATAATACCGACACATTAATTACATTTAATTAATTTATTATCTCAAATTATTTTCAATATCAACATGTCAGTATCGTGTTAAGTGTCTCAATCACATTCGTACGTTTGAGATTATAATGTTAGTCTTGTCTAAGAAATAAAGATTAATTCAAATTTAGTACTTGGATTTTAGTTATTTAGTTATGAATGAAGAAGTTTATTACAGTGAGTCTTGAATAAACTTGTAGTATAATGATTACAAGGTAACTAATATAACTATTCTTGATTATATAGTAATTAATTTCTAAAATCTTCCAATTATCCAACAAAATATCTCTATAACGAAAATAATTTAACAAGGCCTTTAATTTGCAATGTTAAAGAAAGTTCATATTTCATAAGATTATATTAAAGAAAATAAATCAGTACCATCATACGAATTCTTTCACGTTCTTCATCACTAAGTATGACTTGTAACTTCAAATGCAATTTTCCTCCCCCAATTGGAAACATGTCTTCCCAAACACCTTTCTCTAATATCAACCTGATATGTATTCCTGCCAGTTATTCACTGCATCATGTTAGAAACATTTACACTACGATCGAGTTTGAAAAACTGCTCGTTTAGATTGATAGTGAGTTTAACAGAATAATGATGTGCCACCGTGATTTTGTTAGAAGTTAAATTTTGCAGATTCAACAAAATCACAGTGACACTGTAATTTCGTCAAACGAATTATCAAATGGAATGTTATGAATCAAAGATGACTTACCTGCACTTGATATTTCATTCCCTTGAGAATCATGAATTTTAAAAATCAAATCATCACGGAGGCTGGTTAAGGGACTGAAACAACACAACAAACAGATTACAACATAGAAATTATTATGACCTAAATATCACAAAAACAATGTAGACTTTTAATCTTACAAGGAAAAGTTTCCTTTGTCAATGATTTGGTAATCAATTTTCCCCATAGAAGCTGCACTCATTTACCACTATGTTACTACAATTGACACTTAAGAATTTGATAGAGTAGAGAGTAAGGACAAATTTAAAGCAAGAACAATTGCATTTTTGCATACCACTTATAGATGTTGATGAAGATAATGGAGGATCCATCAATTCTAGCACTAAAAAAATGAATTAAGAGAAGTAAGAAAAACCATAGTTTTAAATTGCAGTTTTTGCAACTACGGTTTTATTTTAAAAAATTTGAAAGTTTCTGCGACCACAATTGTATCCGTATCAGCTGCATTTTACTACAATATTAAAATTCATAAAATTTGAGGGATTATATGTTTGAATAATGCTACATAAAATTTAGTACCTGAGACCATGATGGTTCCTGGCATTGGAGGGTGGAGAATTCAATAAAGACTAAGATTAGCATAAAATAATTATTTTTCCTAAGTTTTTGTTATGTGGTGGAAAGATGAAAACTTGGATGGGATGGGGGAAGAATGGATATGGCATAGAATCCAATGAAAAACCAGCTATTGTGTGGTCCTTCTAACTATCATATCATTTATTAGCCATAAAAGCTTAATTGGAAATTTCTCATTTTGTCTCTTATGTGAAATTGAAGTTACAAGTACAATTATTGCTGAAACGGTTAATTAGATTCATGAGAGGACACTTTTGATCCGAAGAGCATCTATACAAATGAGTAACTTTCATTTGGATACTTAAATACACATTACTCATTTGCATTTATTACCACCTAATTTCGTAGCAGTTGACAACAATCAGATGATATTTTTTAGAAATATAAGTTTATGATTTCTTCTGTCTTTTTGACTGGGACGGTGAGTTGATTAATGTCCATTTGATAAATCGAGTTTTGTAGGACGTCGTTTTTTCTTATTTTTATTGAACTAACACCGATTAAATTATTGTCTTAATCGTAAAGACCAATAAGACTTAATTTATACTTCTAATGAGTGTCGTCGGGAGTGAGAATGAATGAACGATTACTTATCTCTTAAGTATCGTGTTTGATTCCCACAAAAGACAAAATATCACTAATTGTCAATTGGGGGAAGGAGGAGCAAAAAATCGTCGACTTTTAAGCATTGAGCTACGTTCAATCACTTGTGGTTCACCGTAGTAATATTAAATATTTAATTTTTCAATCCAACTACTCAAAAATATTACCTAAAATCCATCAATTAATAACTCAATAACCTTGAGCAACAAACTTTTCTTTTAACTTCTCTAATCTTCAACATAGATTTTTTCTCAAATTCCTTATAAACAAATGCCACAACAAATGTCAACTCTATTAACGTTATACCAACAATTTCGAACAGCAGCAGTTTGTATTTGTTTGTTTTGTATATAATATCTATAATCAAAACAATAAGAAATAAGATCATCATCTTCGCCGTATATCTCTCATCACTTATGAATCACCTATTCTTGTACTCCAAGTGACATAACTTTCATCTTCTATCAACTTCGGCAAATGTTATATCTTTGTTCTAGAACCTCTCTCATTTGTTTGATGCATACACATAGGCTTATATATTTAGAGTGATCTCAGGGAAATTGACATTGTTTAGTCTTGCATTGATAGAAATATATTTCTAGGTGCAACATGATGTTTGTCAAATCGTCAACATATTTCTTCTTTTGTGTACTTCGACTCTCCAAAAATGGGTGACCCTCCAAGTAATTTGTGAAGTTCACAAATTACTTATGTCCATCCTAAATCATCTTTCAAATGTCTTATCTAATTTTGAACCGACAATCACACTTTTTAGTAGTATTTTGTATTGAACTATCACTTTGCTTATACTTTCCACCTTGTCACAACCCATGATTAATTTTGAATTTCTTCCTCTCTTTCCTCCCTCTCTCTATCTGATGTGGTAACGACAACAATCACATAAACTCAATTTCCATCCTCCCTAGTGACAACTTTTTGGCAAGTGTGCTACATGGTTTAAATAATAAAGATATAAATAAAATCGTCTCTACAACTATTGTTATTAATATAATACGCAACAAAGTAAATAACACTTACGTGAGTAAAAGGTTTATAAATTGGTTGTTTGAGTAAAAAAAAACAAATTAAAATTAACGTGATAGTGATTATGAGAAAAACGATTAGGGAATTTGAATCACATTATTTTTACTATGTAATTATTGATTTACTATTTTAACAATCTAATTTATTTGATTAGGTCAAATTAACAACTAGACTAAGACCAATTTCATGACTCAAAATCCTTTTTTATAACAACGAACCATAATTTCTTAAGTGATCGGACTTATTATGCAAAGCATTTACGAACGTTAATTTATTAGATACATGTTAATATATTATATTCCTATAACAATATTGAAATATGAACATATATTTTCGTTCCAATTATTATAGCTTATTTTCCAATACATAGATTCAATTCTATAGTGATCTAATACAGAAAAACATTAATAACAACAATATATAAATAATCAAATAAATTTTAATTGCATAAATAGCATACAAAAATCAAAACTACTTAAATTTAAGAAAGTCCAACTAATCCCAAATCAAAGTGTAAATTAGTTGCTCATAAAATGACTATATAAAAAGAAAAAATTACACGTAAAAATTACACAAAGTGTAGTCTTTCTCCTCTTTTTGCATACAAATATCATAACCTAGTTTCAATTTTTCTTTTCTCCTTGGGCGTAACTTTTGTAATTCAAAAGAAATGTTTCGCATCATGTTCTTGGGCCAGCCTTGGCCACACTTTGGAAAATTAGATTTTCTATCCCACAATTTGGGAAGTTTTACCCTATACCCCCATTTTATACTTATACCCCTACAAACATAAGGAAAAGACCTTTTTGCCCTCATATAAAGTATAAAATTTGAAAATTTTACCATTTCGTCATTTGAAGTTTTCCGGAAAAGGTAAGTTTTTTTGATAAACTTCCGGAAAACTTCAATTTCAAGTTTCCCGGTAATTGAATTTCAACGAAAACTTTCGGAAAACTTACTTTCCAGAAAACTTGAAAAAAAGTTTTCCGGAAAAAATTGCACTACCGGGAAACTTCCCAGTAAGTTTTCCGAAAGTTTTCGTTGAAATTCAACTACTGGGAAACTTGAAATTGAAATTTTCCGGAAGTTACCGGGAAACTTGAAAATCAAGTTTTCCAGAAGTTACCAGGAAACTTAATTTTCAAGTTTTCCGGAAGTTTTTTTTTTTAACTGTTTTTTTTTCTTGTTATTTTTTCATTTTAGTGGGCGCTGGTGTACGAGGTAGAGACAGCAAAATCGTTCGACCATCACGCGACGAAGGTTCTTCATCATCTATGATGCATCCTCCGGAGAGGATTCGACCGACAGCGTCGACGAGGAGAAGACGGCGGATGATAGTAGAAGAAGATGACGAGGGAGACCAGGAGCATATGGTTATCCTAGAGGCTGATGTTACTATGCATCAGCAAGAGGACCCTCTTGTAGTACATGAGGAGGAGGAGAGAGAGCATACGGAGGAGGGACATGATGGACCTCAGGGGACGCAGTATCCTGGAGGACCATATGATTTGTCCGTCCTTACTCGATACGATCAGCATGTTTCAGCTAGGTTATGGTTTGGTCAAGTATATTAAATTAATTATTATTTATGGTGCATTAAAAATATTTTAATTAATTATTATTTTTGTTCTATATTTAATTTTAATGTCATATATTTTCTTTGTATACAGGAGCGACCAATGCTGAAAATTGTTGCACATGGGAAAAAGCTGCAACAATTTACGCCGCAGGTACTCCCGCGAGTCATCGAGAACTGGGTGACCTTGTCGGGATTGGCCCATTACAACGGGGTAGTTTGAAGACGATTGACAACAACCTGATTTCCGCATTTGTGGAAAGATGGCATTCTGAGACATCGTCATTTCACATGCCATTCGGTGAAATGACGATTACTTTGGATGATGTTGTCAATCTTCTTGGATTGCCTATCAGGGGTCAGTTCTACACTCCACCTGATGCAGATAGAGCAATGGCATGTCATCTCGCCATTACTTTATTAGGAGTGTCTGCAGAAGAGATCTGGGAGGAGACCAGAAAGACCAGAGGGGCGCACTACCGACTGGATTGGTTGAGGGAGGTATTCGTGAGGCAGTTCTAAGCAAAGAGATTTGATTGTGCTGCCAGGGCGTATCTGCTGAATTTAGTAGGGAGTACTATTTTCACAGATAAGAGTCATACTCTTATTGATGCGAAGTACCTCCCTTTATTCAGAGATTTGGACGGTACAGGTGCATACGCTTGGGGTACTGGTGCACTCGTAGTCCTTTATGACTACCTCTCGGATGCCTGCTGTTATGCCACCAAACAGTTAGATGGTTATATGTCACTACTACAGGTATTAAATATTTTAATTATTTTTAAATTATTAATTTGTATGTTTATCATTAATTTATTTAATTTTATTTGCAACAGTGTTGAATATATGAATATTTTCCAAATATTTGTAATAGAGGTGACCAGGGTGCTGATCTTAGATGCTTTGCTCAGATGAATAGATGGAGCTACAAACAAGGCAAGCACAAGATCCCCGAGTACAGACATATGATTGACGCACTGACACCTGCTGAAGTCATATGGAGACCATGGGAGAATCATATGGATGTCATTCCCTTTGATGATATCATACTCTACACCGGTCACCTCCGATTATGTACCACAGTAGTGGCGTACATGCCAGAGAGGTGTTTGAGACAGTTCGGATATATTCAACATATTCCGCCACAGCCACTTGCAGATCTTTCTAGATTATATGATGTAGATGTGGAATGGATGGGATATGTGACTCCTGTCACGGAGTTATATCACAGGATCCATCCAACTACATATCCATCCGAGTGTCGGGAAGGATATTTGGAGTGGTTTTACTGGGTGTCTCATGCACTGCTAGTGCGACCCGAAGGTGTACCTCAGGTCCCAGATTTTAGTGCACCGACCGCCGCTGCAGATGCTACTAGTTCAGAGCCATCTATTCTACAGCAGGTTGGTGATCTTATACAGTAGGGCTTGGAGGCACATGAAGCTCACCTAGATGATGATTTGTATTCTTATTTTTATAGAGCTTTGTATTTATCTCGTGGTCACAATAATTAGTAGACTTCTTGTTAGTTTGTTTTGTAAACATTGATTTTCTAAACATTAATGTTAGTTTGTTTTTATTTCATTTTGTTTAGTATTATTTAATTATATTTCGTTAATTTTATATTATTTATAATGAAATATAACGGAAGCAAACTAAATAAAATACAAGATAAAATACAACGACAGAAAACTAAAATGAACTAATAACAAATGATTTTATATATGTTTTTAAAGTATTGTAGTTCATACAAAATCAATCATCATCTAATGACAAGGCATCTACGGGTTCTTTTAGTGGAACTTGTCTAACACGTGACATATTGCCTATTAAATACCCCCAATGTTGTAGACGCCCAGTATATGCTATTGCCTAAGAAGTTGCCTCATCGTGGCGATATTGCTTCCAACCTGGTGCAATATTTGGCATTGGAAATCCATCTTTCATCTTCAACTGCAAAATATATTGAAATCATAAATAATTTTATTATTTTTAAAAAAAGCATTACTTAAGAAAATAATATAATGTTACTTGAACCCAGTGACTTGTGTCGACAAAACCAATACATATGATACGATCATTTTTTGTCGGTCCTGAATGTGAACCCCTCATAGGAAAGAAAGTCATAGAAAATGTCTGACCAAACGTGACGAGAATAATATTATATGTTGTCGCTATCACGTAACCCATATCAGGTATGGACATCCATTTATCTATCGGTTGAACACCTAAGCATGTTATCTTCAACAAATCTCTAATTTCTTTAATGCGTCCTAGGAACAATTTATCATATGGACTTATATGAGAAGCAATCTCCTGGTCCAATCTATGGCGGACCAAAGACCAAGATTCCTCACCGTGTCCAAGCAGTGATGCAATAGCGCGATAGCCACAATTTCCATCTACTATCACATTAACTATGTCATCAATGTATGGTTGAATAACATCAGGAAATTGTCTCAAGAACAAATGTATTGATGATTGAGATGATTGAGAGGGTTGTTTCTTTGATGACAGACAAGGTCTCTTCTTTGATGATTGAGATGGTTGGGAAGTAGGATCTTCACAATATGTTGCATTAACATGCTCAAAGTAAGAAGGGTCTCGATATACATCATATCCATCCGGCTTCTTAGACTTACTCTTCTTCACCCTTCCTTTGGTTTGAACCTTTTCAGGTGGTGGACACGTTGAACTTGTAGTTGGAAAAGCAAGTTCACGCACCTTACTCTTCAATACCCTTTTTCCTATAACATTAAGTAATCGAAAGCGTTTCCACAAGGCATCCATCTCAACAGACATATCTAACTCTGATCCATCTTATGTGTCTTGAGTGAGTTCACATTCCATGCTTAATTTCCTCCATTGAATATGCACATAATCTAAAGGAATTTGTTCACCCATTAATTTATATTGTGTCAATTCACAAGCACAGGGTAACCCGTATGTGCTTCTGAGAGAGCACCCACATACAGATTTGTTTGTACCCACCGATTCAACTTTCTCGTATTCTTCAGCAATACGTGTTTTAGCTTCTTTTGATACAAATCTGTTCAATCTCTGATAAAATGGATTGTTGTGTTCGCGACCTTCACCATAAAAACTTTTCAGAAATGAGGCCCTGATTCTTTTATGTTGCAACCTTATCATGTTGTTCATAGCCTCCCAACATCTACACATGTCACCCATGCTGTTTTCCAACATTAACTTCAGTTTCTAATTAGCTGACTCAACCCTATCATTACATGTAAATTGTCACCGTGGAGCAATCCAACAATAAATAGTAAAATTACAAAATGGAATTTTTATAGTGAGATGTCATACCTGTTACTCGTTGTGTTTCCCAAATGCATGACTCGATTTGTCCATGCTTCAACAAATTGTTGCTTATGAGGAGTCAACCAAGTTTCTTTCACATAATCAACAAACACTTTACAATCGACACATGACTGCTCAAACATGTGCAAGTGCATGATATACTCTTTTTCATCACTGGAATACATAACGTCTTTCCACATATTTAATACTAACTCTTTTCTATCCTTTAAGACATGTTGCTTGCATTTTGCTCCAACATTTTTGTCGATATGAAATTGAAAAAGCAAATTCTCAGCATGTGGAAATACATTACCAACTGCTTTCATTAGAGCAAGATCTCTATCTGTCACAATTACATGAGGAAATTTATTTTGTGTAACAAACAGTTCTTTTAGCCTCTCTAATGCCCAACAAAAATTTTCTTCCCGCTCGCATTCCAAATAAGCAAATCCAACCACAAATGTCATCTCTGTTGATGTCATACCAACAATTTCAAGTAATGGCATTCTGTATTTATTGGTTTTGTAGGTGTTGTCCATAATTAACACAATAGGAAACAAATTCAACAACTTCACCGAATCTGGATGAGCCCAAAAAATATCTTTCATAACATCTGAGTTTTCCCGCTTTCTATTCCAACACACATATTTTGTATCTTCAATTAACTTGAATAAATGTTGCATCTCTGTCTTATGACCTCTCACCTTCAATCGAATGATACTCATCTGTTTATATATTTGTGAGATTTGAGTAACATTGTTCTTATCTCGGTCTTGCAATGACAGTAATATGTGCCTCGGTGCAACATTATATTTTGTTAAGTCGTGCACATGTTTTTTCTCTTCTTCATCTAAACGTCCAACAAATGCATGTCCCTCCAAAGTATCAGGTAATTCATGGTTGTGAACTCCACAAATTACTTTTATCGTCCATCCTGAACCATCTTTTAATAGTTTTGATCTAAGCTTGAAATGACAACCACACTTTTTTGTTGAAATTCGAGGTAAACTATCAACACCCTTGTATTTTCCTCCTTTATCACAACCTAATATTAATTTATTTTTCCTCCCTCTTTCTCCAGTCTCTTTATCTGATCTTGTGATAATAACAGTCACTTTGTGTTTGATACCGATTTCTCTAGCCCAATTCACAACAGCTTCCCGTGTATCAAATATCTGAAATAAAATATAAAATAAATTATAATAATTAATGACAATAATAGATTTTTACGATAGTAATTATAATTATTCATGTCTGTTCTGTGTTAAAAACGTTGGTAGTATCAACACATGTTTTATTAGATAATACTAGCGGATTATCCATATCTATCAAAAATAAAAATAAAAATTAATAAAAAACTATATAAAAAAATTGACAAAAAAAAAAAACTACCGGAAAACTTCCCTACAAGTTTTTCGGTAGTTTTAAAAGACGCTTTTTTTCCGGAAAACTTTTTTCCTACCGGGAATCTTTGTTTTTGGAGCTCCGG
>JBBPBO010001984.1:15678360-15735388 GCA_037974295.1 Cicer cuneatum
GTGATTTAAATTTACATAAATAGTAAAAAATATGCAGGGTATTATTGGTATTTTAAAAAATATGTGGGGGTATAGATATAAAAGAGGGGGTATGGGGTAAAACTTTCCACAATTTGACTTGTACCTTTTTTATACGTAAAAAAAAATTCAATTTTATTTTCATTCATTTCACGATAAAAAAATTGCTCAAAAATTGTACCCTCACCAAAATTTCTTGTACTTCAATTTTTTTCTTCCAAAAATCCAGTATACAATTTAACACTACCATTGTATTTTCAAAATATTCAGTGATGTAATTTGTGTTCCGGAAATTTTAAGGTACAAAATTTTCGGTAGTATAAATTGTGTATCGGAAATTTCAGGAAAATTAAGTTTTGAAATTTTAGTAGTTAATTTTATTCTATTGGGGATTTCAAGTTAAACCCTAATGAGTTCCTAACATCGGTGAATCAGTAAATTAATCATTTCAAACAATTTGCTTAAAATCAGTAAATCACAATAGCCTAACATCACGATTCAATATTCTAATATAATTTTTTTTTGAGTCCTCCCTAATTGGAGCTTTGTACTGATGTTCTGGTTGCACAGGTTAATTGTCAGCCTTATAATAAACTATACTATAAATATATTAAACTATACATATTATGCTATTTTATACTATGTAATAAAATAAATCATTTACTAACTTGTTTTATTTCACACTCTAGCTTCAATGTGGTGTTCATAGTCCTTAAGGACGGAAAGATTGAAAGGACCTCTAGGAAACAGAGGTTGGTTGGGCTGCTGATGCATGTAATCATGTCCTACTGCTCATGCTCCTCTTGATCGTGTTGTACATGATCCTCAAACGCAGGATTATGTTGCTCCTACTGCTCAAACTCATGTAGAATATAATAATCCTCCTCTTGTTGCATCTCTTCATTCCTCTTTCTCCTTTTTTCAACGACGGCTCTCATATTAGATTGTGTAGGAGGTCGAACTCGAGAATGTTCCACATTTTTTTTCGCTTCTCGTTGGAAAAAATTGAATAAAAAAATGTAAACAAAAAATTGAAAAATGAAGAAGAAAAAAACTGATTCGGAATTTTAGTGAAATTTCCAGTAGTTATATTTCAATACTGGAAATTTCATTTTCGAAATTTCCAGTATTTAAATATAACTACCGAAAATTTCAAAAATGAACTTTCGAGTTAGAGAAATTCAAAGAAAAAAAATTACTTTTTCGAAAATTTGAAAATGTGTGGGTATGATCAAGATATCCAAATTTATTTTAATTTTTACTATTCACTTAATGAGATTTTAGTAAGTTAATGAATAAAAATTAGGGGTGTACATGGGCGCGGGTTGACCCGCCAACCCGATCACCCAACCCAACCCGATTTTTACCCGTATCCAGTCACTTACGGGTTCGACCCGACCCAGTAACTAATAATTTTTTTTAAAATTTTGTTTGGTAGTCCAATATGGTTTCATTACTCTTCTTCATATTTTCAGCAGAGCTGTCATATTTTCAGCAGAGGTGTTGTCCACCTTCTTCTTTTGTTTCATATCTGTGTCCACCTTTTTTTTCTATCCAAACTTCCTGAAGCCACGCCGCTGCCCACCTTCTTCTTTTGTTCTACCAGTCGCGTTGCCGCCACATTCTTCTTTTGTTCCGCAGGTGCTCATAACTGATATTTATTTAAATGTTATAGTTTTGCATAATGAAGGTATTAACTGAAAGCTTATGCTTATGATGAATTTAGTTTAAATTTTTTACATTTGTTAAATACAAATTTTTTGAGTTAAATACTATTTATGAGCAAAAATGATGTTTATGCAAAAGCTTATACTTATGATGAATTTAGTTTAAATTTTTTACATTTAAATCTATTAAACAGAAAGTGGTATTGCTTTTAGTGTTTGGTTACATTTTAATAAGAGAAATGATACATGTACATGTAAGTATTGTTAGAAAGTGTTATTGTTTTGTTCATATTTTACTTATTTATTATTTCTCCTTCTTTATCTCTTCACTTTTATTATTAATATTTGTTTTTGCCGATTCACAATTGTTTCCTTCCATAATTTGAGGAACTTGTTAAGTGTTTGGACTTGAAGTTGACATTGCTTAGAATTGGTGAATTTTCATATTTTATTGATTTCATATTGTTGAATTTATTTATGTATTTGAAGATTGTTGGATTTATTTTTTTGTGTGAGAGGTTGTTGGTTTTTTTAAACAATTGAATTAAGTGATTGAAATTTTATATTTTTTGAGACATTCAAGTATTAAATATATTTTCATTCAATATATTTTTTCGTAAAATAAAAAAATATATTATTATTCATGTATAACTCGTCAACCCAACTCAATCGAACTCGTTCTTGATCGGATCAGGTTAAATGAAAAAAATACGGGTTTAAAACTTAACCCAACCCAAAGATAATCGATCGGATCGGGTATCGAATTTTGTCAAAACCCGTCCAACCCAACCCGTATGCACCCCTAATAAAAATTATAAATGGGGGTACAAGTTTAATTGTGGGGTACAAAATCCAATTTTCTACGCTTTGTATCTTTTCCTTTGGCCCACATCCACTAAAACATTTATAAATAATATATAAGTTTGAGTGAAGATCTATTGACTCTAAGAGTAACTCTGTGATAAGTTACTCTGTTTAATAACTCAATATAAACAATAAATTTCATTAATTCAACCGTCAAATTAAAAGTTTTTATTGAGTAAATCAACTCCAAATTTTTTTATAAAATTTTAAATTGTTTAATACTTCATTAAATAATTTCAGATAAACGTATATTAAATTTTTATAAAATATAAGTAAATATCGATGACTAGATTATATATCTACGAATTTCAGATTTATATAAAACTGTGTTCTTGATCATTAATATATTATGTTACTAATCAACGGTTAAATTAATAAAATTCATCATTTGTATTAAATTATTAAGTGGAACAATTTATCACATGATTACTTCTATATATGCAACTCTTCTATCACTAGGTAATGTATCCGGTACTTCACAACTTTACTAATATTGTACCATTCAACCGAGCAACCTGTTTATCTTAATCAATGAATGAAAACAAAAGTCATGCAAAATGTCTGGATAATTAAGAAAGTAAAAACATAAATACTTTATTGATTTAAGAGTTACAAGACAATAATTTATTTAAATAACTTTTAAAGTTAGAATAAATAAATGCTAAAGAGATACTAAAAAAATATGTATATGATGAAGAGTTATCACCTAATTCGGTGTCATACATCTTGTGTATCAAACATTTATCGGTTGTAAATTCATTAATAGTATCTACATATAACTATTATTTATCACATAACTAAAGCATCTCGTGAGACAATCCAAGTCTCATTCAATGAAACCCAAGTAAATTCCTACGTCGAATACATGGACATATAAAAAAAATTCAAGCATAATTAATATAAGACATAAAGATAGATAGATAGATAGATAAATTTTTTGGAAACATGGTTAAATATATACATATCTACATAGTGGCACAACCCTGAATGTCTTGTGGACCTCAACCGGGCACCACATATATACAACCAAAACACAACATCAACATTGCTATATCAAACGAGACAGATGACCCAAACAGACCAAACTAATGAGACTCTACACTGGGGAGCAAGTCCATATTCAACTATCTTTGGGTCAGTATCGTTAGTCCTTACCATTTTCAAGCCAACTAATTTAGGGTGGACTTAGATCATACTCTAACACCTTTGATGTCACTGAGGATTAAGCAAGCTACAATGCCTCCCTACTACCTGTAGGTCAGCCCTCACGTCCTCGTCCTCTTTGAAAAAACATTGCTCGATAAGTGTGTGCATTGCCATCAATCCCACGTGAGTAAGCATGGAATGGAACGTGATGGGTCACTCTGTAGACTTCCCAAATGACATAAAATGATAAGTGTACTAGTGAAATTTAATTTATATTGCATAAATGTACTTTATAATTTGAATAACAGAATATCCTTTCTTGTAGTAGAAAAAAATGTAAAAAATATTAACTTTTTGAAAGGATATAGTTTTTTTTTATGGTTTGTGTGGATAAAAATATAATTGTAGAGGTATAAAAATCAAATCTTCTAAATTTGGACATGCAAACCCAAAATGAAACCTTGGGCCCAATGTCTTAGACCATTTCTAGTTCTAGAATATAGTAGGCTCTCACTTTTTTCGAGGGCCTTTTGAATTCTATTGTACAACCTACTATGCTGAGCCATGCAATTTAATCTAACCTGATAAAGCCACACCACATTAAGATAAATTAATGTCATTAGGACTTCTTATTAATAGTTGCATTATTATCCTTAAATTTAGTTCAGCTGAAAAATGTCAATATTATTAGATAAAATATTTGTCGTAATTTTGAATTCAAACTTCACTATTGTGTATGAATTTATGATAATATTTACAATTTCTTTTATAAATAATAATAATAATAATAATAATAATAATAATAATAATAATAGTGTATTATTTGTTGCTATAGTGTGCATAACTAACTACTATTGAATTGATATGTATGGTTGACAGTAGTAGTAGGATGTCTGCTCTTTTTATTCTGTTCTAATGTGGGTTGAATTTAGTCAAATGGTCAATTAGTATTTATCAATAATAGATATCTTTCCCCTAAGATATTTATAATATTTCAATTCTCATTTAGTTTTGAGTAAAATGAATTGATCCTTTAAAACACTCTAAAAAGTGTTAAATGAAAGAAATAAAAAATTAACTAAACTCAAAATAAATTACAATAAAATAATATATTAATTGATAACTGTAAACTGATATTTAATTATATAAAAATTAAGTATGCTTTTTATCTTCTATGATTAAGAGTTTTACATGTTTAAATTAACGTTTACACAATAGTAAGTGAAGTGTTATAAAAAAACTTTGTGATCATTGTTAATGTTGTACAAAAATCGTCAAATATTATTAACGACTTAATGATTGTGAATGATTAACTGTGTAAAAATCTTTTATACTAATAATATATTAAATTGAATTCAAAAACTCCGTGGAGACATTCAATTTTAAAAACTCCATAGAGACATTCAATTTTATCAATTTAATAATTTATTTTTCTTACATTATCTTAACTATTATGTGTATAAAAAATTATAGAAATTAAATATTTGTAGCTTGATCGTTTTATAGCCAACATTTTGTGGGGCATTTAAAAAAATTATTATTATTATTATTAAAAGGTAATAGTAATAATAATAATGTGGTTATTAGTTTGAGATATCTGTATATAGAGAGGATATATAATGTAATGACATTATGATGTGTATCCATTAAGTAGATGACCCAGTGAAAACCAGCGACAAGATTATTAATTTATGGATGTGTTCTATGGTGATAGCGAAATGCTCTCCTACAATTTGTGTAGTTGGATTATGAATTTGTAATTGTGACTCATTTAGGATATGCTTAACACATCTTCATCGACAATTACAACAACAAAAGCCACCCTTGTCTGCCTCTAATTTCTACATCGCAAATCATATTTAGAATACAAAATATATTACATTAATTTCTTTTTCTTTTTTTCTTTTTAGGTCAAGAAATATCCAGAAGCGTGCCAAGCCCAGACGCGCAAGGCCTGATATAATAGGCCCAAACAATAAAGTAAAACTTAAAATTGTCACAACTTGACAAAGGTAGAAGTTTTCATTTGTGACATTAATATTCTTATAGATGTTTTATCACAAATGAATATATTTCATTGTAGTCAACCATTTTCAACCTAAGTAAAACCCTTTCTCACAACTTTGTCTTCCTCTTTGAGTTGTAATCAATTCTATGTGTTTTTATTTTTTTTAGTTGTAATCAATTCTAAATATAAGTGTGCTCCATGATCTTTTAAAAGCTTTCTTGAATTTAGATTTTGAATTTTTATTTTGTCTTGCATTAAAAGTATAACAACATAACTTAATCTGATTAAAGCTATTATTTTTATCCTTATCTTATCTCTAATCAATTGATAGTCATTTTATTGAGGGTTGTTTATTTAAATATTTATCAGTAAAAATTTATCTTTTTTGTCCAATCTAATTCGCTTAATTGGATTGATCAATTAAAGTTTCAGTTGATTCATTTCTTTGAAAAATCAATCATTTATATTGTGTCATGTTGTCCTCGATTGTTAAAATCAAAATGAACTTGTATTTTTCTTGACCACCAGACACAAAAAATAACATATGATTAAAAACTTAAAAGGTGAAGACTTAAAATGAAATTAGACTAAATTTTTTTTGAGAAAAACATTTCTACTTTCCCTTTACACTGTTATCTCTAATTATATAAAAATTTATAAAAATAATCTATATAATATAATTTTTTTTGGTTTGCTTATAAAAAAAACTCAAAAATAAAATTCACACCACATTTCACATCACAACATTTCCAATCAAACCAATCAAGGCAAACTTATTATCCTAAACCCTCGTTTAAATATTTGAATCAACCTAAGAAAACGTTATCCAAAAAGAACGGTTTAAAAAACGTTATCCAAAAAGAACGGTTTAAAAGTAGTGTCTTTCTCATATATGGTTGTTAGAGGCATCATAACTTGATTCAATTCTTGAGCCATTATTACCAACTAGGTTGAGTTCCTTACGCAACAACTCCTCGAACCTCAAGTAGTGCACTAACGTGTCTCTATCTTATTGGTGCATTAATTGTTCTTCAAACATATTTCTATTTTGACAAAAATAAAAATAATGAGAAATTATCATTTAATAGAGTAATATAAAATACTAAATTTTAATACCACAAGTTTGTAGTTAATTTTAGCTATTGAATGAGAGAATTTTGTGAGGGAAAGTAAATTATTTTGGATAACAAAATTTTTTAATATAAATTATTTTATTTGAATAATAAATTTAAAAAAATTTAATAATAAAAATTTTATGAGATATTTTGTTAAAGTTATAAATTTAAAAAAACTCAAATTTAAAATTTCTTCTTTATTTTATGATATATGATTCTTAATACGGTCCAAATAATTTTTTAAAGAACAATTATAAATTTGTCACGATAGATTTCAAAATTTACAAATTAGTTTTTAAAATCTTGCAAATGGTCCCTCAAATTTTTTTCTAAATTTCAACTTTTTTTCGAAATAATATTTTTTACCTGAAAATTTTAAAATATATAAAAATGACCCAACTTTAAATTAACAGTTGCCCTATCCCAAAAGAAATATATAAATAATAGAAATGCAATTGAAATATTCAAATTGCTTAAAATTTTAAATTCTCTAAAATTTCTGTAAGACAGAAATTGAAAGCCCCATGATTATTGTTTGCGTTTTCAACAAGTTGCTCGAATTGCAAGGCAGGATCATTAATTCATATAGTAGGTGTGCAACAGTGACAAAAATTTCGTGCATCTTTATGAGTCAAGATTAGTTGAGGATTTAAATTTTAGTGTGTGAATGAGGTTGGTCTAGCAAAGGAAAACATATGCCATTTGTAGTTTGAGAGTCAAGTAAAGCTGCTTCATTATGGAACTCACCTAAAATAAAATCAAATAAAGGAAGTACAACTCTTAACGAATCCTCCAATATTGATCTATAATTATTAGTACTTAATTGATTATTGTGGCAGAAGGTTTGGAGGTTTGAAGGGTATTCAGTGGGGTACTAATTTTATTGTTTTGTGTATTGTCTAATTCTATTATTTTGATAAAGTTATTTGTTTTAACTAATCATAAGAGGTGCAATCTCATGTCAGCAGTTTTAAATTTATAGATAAAAAATTTAGTTATTGTGTATTAGTCCTATTTTTTTAATTTATTTACAGTTTTTTTAAATTATTTACATATCTAGTTTTTAATTTGTTTACAAATCTTTTTATGATTATCTTTAATTTATTTTGAGTAATTATTTACAAATCAATTTATATTATTTTGTATTAAATTTTGACCTTTATTATTTGGGTTAAATATTTTTTTAATTCCTATAAAATTTTAATCTTTCAATTTTAGTCCTATAAAATAAAATTATATAGATAAGACCTCACCGTTTAAAAAGTAATTGTTTTAAAAAGTAATTGTAGAAACAATGAAACCCACCATTTTTTTTTTGTCAATTTCTATTTAGTTGACTATGTTTTTTTGAATACCTAGTATCAATATAATTTATTATTTATATGTTAAATGCTTAGAAAAAAATTTTAAAAAATGATGGTTATAAAATTATCATGCATGCAATTTTAGTCATTGTTGTTAAGTCATAATATATTTTTGAATGAATTTTTTTTATATATATTTATAATATTATAAAAAGTTTCTATGTAAAAAATGAGGTTAAAATTCAATTTTTATGTCCATAATTTTTTTTATTGTATCATGACTTTTTTACATTTAAAAGATTTATATTTAATTCATCCTCAAGTTAAAAAAATTTACATTTTTGTAGATGAAATTTTTATAATGATCTAAATATTCGTGCAAAAAATTATTAAAAATTTTAAAGTTGAAGAATAATTAAACATAATTTGTTTCAGTAGGGACTAAAACTGTATACTAAGTAAGTTTGTAGGACTAAAAATTGTATTTTTATTTTATATGGACTAAAATTGAAAAGTTAAAATTTTATAAGGACTATAAATATATTTTATTGAATTTAAGAGAAAAAAATGATTTTTATATCCCAAAATTGGTATAAATTGGAATCAAATACATGACCTTATGGTTAGACTAACCATTTAGTTATAGTGATTGTTACGAATAATGTGAACAAAACTAATATATTACACTAATTCAATTTTTTTAAGGCTAATGTGAATATGTGTGTATATGTATAATTTAAACTTTATTTATCTATATGAAATGATATATTAATTTTTAATTGAAATAAAAAATTGCACCGTTAGACCATTGAAATTAAAATTTTTAAGTCAAAGTTTGTCTAATTAGATAACGTTGAACAATTGGATTACCAAAATTAGAATTTCTGAGTCATAGTTAGTCTAATTAAGTTATATTGAACCGTTAGATTATCGAAATTAAAATTTCTAAATCATATTTAGTCTAAATAGTTAAAATTGAATTGTTAGATCGTTGAAATTTAAATTTGTAAGTCATGGTCAGTCTAATTATTTAAGATTAAACCATTAGATCATCAAAATTTAAATTTCTAAGTCGTAGTCACTCTAAGTAGTTAAGATTAAACCATTAGATCTCAAAATTTAATTTTCTAAGTCATAGTCAATCTAATTAGTTTATATAGAACCATTGAATTATCAAAATTAGACAAAATAGTATGACTTAAAAAATTGAACTTATGGATCATTGTAATTAAAATTTCTAAGTTATAATTTGTCTAATTACTTAAGGTTTAAACTTCGGATTGTCGAAATTATAATTCCTAAGTCATAGTTAGTCTAATTAGGCTAGATTGACATGTTAGATCATCAAAGTTATAATTTATAAGTCATATTTAGTCTAAACTAATAGTTAAGATTAAACCGTTAAATCGTCTAAATTAAAGTTTATAAGTTATAGTTAGTCTCATTATTTAAGATTAAATTATTGAATTATCAAAATTTAAATTTCTAAGTCATGGTCAACCTAATTAGTTATTATTGAACCGTTTGATCTTCGAAATTTAAATTTCTAAGTCATAATAAAACTAATCAGTTAAGATTAAACCGTCAAATCATCAAAATTAGACTAAGTATGACTTGGAAATTATGATGGGGATGATTCAATAGTTATTTCTTAACTAGTTAGACTGAATATGACTTATAAATTTTAATTTCCATAATCCAATAGTTTAGTCCAAACTAATTAGACTAAATACGACTTAGAAATTCTAATTTTAATAATTCAACGATTTGATCAAACATAATTAGACTAAATATGTCTAAGAAATTCCAATTTCGAAAATTTGACTATTCAATCTTAACTAATTAGACTAACTGTGATTTAGAAATTTAATTTCGATGATTTAGAAATTCAATCTTAACTAATTAGACTAAATATAATTTTAGAAATTATAATTTCAATAACGCAACTATTCAATCTAACCTAGTTAAACTAAATCACTAAGAAATTCTAATTTTGTGATGATTCACTTTTGACTAATTAGACTGATTATTATTTAGAAATTTAAATTTCAATCATCCAACAGTTCAGTTTTAACTAATTAGACCGACTATAACTTAAAAATTCTTATTGTGACAATTCAAACGGTTGCAAAAAAATTGTACTAACATTTCACATCTTGTATTTAAGTAATATACTTTTTGTTGTTGAGAAAAAAATATAACTGCTAGCTATTAAGAAAAATATGCTTTACTTGAGTTAAAAGTTCAATTTTGAAAAAACAACTCAATCAAATGGGAGAAAAATAACCAACGCACTTTGGGTTGCATAACCACTAAAAGATGTCTCTAGCTCAAGATAGTAAGAATTTAGTATTGTATTTTCAAGGGTTTGAAACAATTGTGTGTATAAGTGGGGATCTGTTGACTTTATAAGTAATTTTTAGATGAATTATTTTGTTTAATAACTCGCTATAAATGATGACTTTCGTTAATTCAACCGTCAAATTAAATATTTTTATTGAGTAGATGAATTTCATAAACTTTTATAAAATTTTAAAATTATTTGATACTTCATTAAATAATTTTAAAAGAATTTTGAATTTCGATTGATTTGCTTCAATTTTTTTTCTGTCGACGGATGGAAAATGTAAATTGAAGCTAACTATTGAAAATTAATTCAAATTGATGAACCGATTGTTTCTATTATAATGAATTCAATTTCGATTCATCAATTATCATATTCGATCATTTCTCAACCCCGATTAACATTCCCAATTCGATTTTCAGTAGTTCTAGTTCCACAAGAATCTAGTCAATGAATTGAAAAATCTGGTAAACCAATAAATCTCCAAAGCATGTTTGACCTTGAAACAATTATTATAGAAGACAAAAACTAAAAAAAATGTTGAACAAACAATTTAAAAAAAAACCCACTGATATTATCTTAATATCGTCACTATATTTGATAATATAATACAAATTGATATCTTGTAATTAACCTGTCAATGCTGATGCTATGAACTTGAACCAACAATTTCAAAAGAAACCATTTTGAAGTTGTTAATTTTACCCCTTTTTTTAGGGAAGAATGCCGAAACATTTGAAGGTTAATTTTAGGTTAAAAAATGTTATAATTTAATTATATTGGGGTTTTTTTTAGGTTAAAAAAAAGTTATGTTATAATTATATTTAGATTTAGATTTAATGGTGTTACAGTTTTTGTAACGAAAGTTAGATAGAAAAACTATTTTAAAATGAAACTATATTTGCAGGGATGTAAACCAAACAAAAAAACTTACGAGGACCAAAATAAAAAAATGTTATAATTGTAAGGGCCAAAGATATATTTAAACCTAAAATAAAAATACAATTTTTAGTTCCTACAAAATTATCATGCAATCATTTTTAGTCTCTGATGTTAAATCAACATATATTTTTGAATGAGTTTTTGTGCGCATGTTACTACAATATAAAAATTCCTTCCACAAAAAATGAGTACAAAATTCAATTTCTAAGTTCATAATTTCGATACTTTTATTTTAAGTTTTGTACATTTAACAAAATCATATTTAATTTGTCTCAAGTTAAAAAAATTTAGATTTTTGTGGAGGAAATTTTTATAATGTTCTAAATATACTTGCAAAAAATCATTCAAAAATTTAAAATTTTGAGTGAAATAAACATATTTTGTATCATTAGGGACTTAAATTTTTAACAAATGATATATTTAATATGAATTTTTAAGCGTAAAAAACTTAAACATTCATATTTAATTCACCCATTATCAAAAAATTATAAATTTTTGTAAATGAATGTTTATGATATCCTAAATATATCAAAATTCGTTCAAAAATTTGAAAAATACACAATAGTTGACTTAAAAGCAAGGACAAAATTTGGAAACTACAAAGTAAAGAAATTTTTTACGGAGACTAGAAATAAAATTCTGAATTTTTATAGGAATTAAAAACTTATTTAATCTTATAAATATAATAAAGTAATTAATTCATAAAATCTAATTAATTATAATAACTAAAAACTATGAAAAATACATAACAAAAATAAATAAATAAATAACGATATCAAGTAGCTTTTAATTCATTTTAGTATTTCCCCCTCCCCCAACACACACATTAACTAAACTAGATAAAGGATGGATTTAAAATACTACCATGTTTCTAATTATAAACACTATTTGATAAAAATAATTTTCTTAAATATAAACACTTTTTTAATTTATTAGATATATTTATTTTTAAATATATACTTTATTAAGACTATTAATTTATTTTAAAATATAAAAAGTTAAATTTAATATATTTAAATATAATATTATTTTAGGAATATTAACATATAAAATCAATACATTAATCATCCTAATGTTTTTTTAATAAAAGTGGGGAAAAAAACAGTCAAATCTTATAATAAAAGACAGAGGAAGTATCGTAGCCATAAGAAATCACGTTTGGAGATGCCTCTAACTAATACTAATAAAGTATGCTATAGCAAGTCAAATGTCAATGATATATAATATATTATTATGTCTTTAATTGAAGTGCATGCAGTTTGCCTAATATGCATGTCACTATCAAACTTGTCTTTTTATTACCAACTTTGAACTATGTTTTGTCAGCTAATTAAGCATAGCAAATTTCTTAATTGTTTATGTCTTTTTAAAATATATATAAATCCTCTCTCTGATGAGCTGAACCATTGCTTCCAATAATACAATTATGATTTTGTTTTATTTTACCATATTATTACAAGTAAGCCAAATAAATGCTATTTGATCAAAAAGTTAAAGTTGGTGGCAGGCCGTCGACCCATTTACATGAAAATAAATTGGGTGCGGTCGTAAGAAGTTGGCCACATATAAACTGTATGATCAAAATCAAACATTTTAAATTTTAATATAAATTATTTATAAAAAAATCAAAAGTTATAATGAAATTTAAACTGTCGGATTTTAATCAAATATCTAAATACAACTGCATATAGTATGACTACGTACATTGAATCCCAATCTCGATTTTTGAAGTTAATCTATGTATTGTTTAGCTTTTGCTGCACGACATCATAATTAAAAAATTAATAATAACATAACCAAATTAGTGTAATTTCATTAAAAATTAAAGCATCAATATATGTTATAGCATATAAAAATATATGAGAATAAGCATAATGAATGATTGCGACAAAATATGAAAATTGGCATATGAGGTTGTAAGCATAAGTGAAACTAGTCTTTAAATTTTGATAATGAACATATGTATAAACTTTTATCGTTATATATTTTAATGTGACTGTAATTGAATATGTAGATTATCCACATTAATCCTACATTAATGTCGTATTTTAGAGGAAAAATTTGTCGATAAAATTTAGTCATTTCAAAAATAAATTTGTAAATAATTGTAATTGTATATTAACTAATTATAAACTAATTAATCCTTGAAATATTTAAATTTAAAAAAAAAACTAGTCTGAAGTTGTGATAACATTTGATATAAGATCATATTGAAAGATTAAATATTTAATTAATATGTTATATTATAACCTTAAACGATAAAAATTTAAATATAAACTATTTTTAATTAATTTATAAAAATTAAGAAGATCAAATACAAATTAATTTCGATGGACTAAAGGTATATATTTTGTTTGCACATGCATGCTATTGAATTACACCATAATGCAATTTTGTTATAGATATTAAAATATTTCCACACTTGAGTGTAATCGAATGTGTGTAAAAACTTTTTACGTCGACACTTTACATACATTAAATCTAATTAGGGGTGTGTACATTTTCTAAGAAAACATTACTAATAAATTGTTATTAGTACATAATACTAGCAGCAAAAGTTTGAACTTTGAATCCTCTTTTTAAACTCTTTTGAATGTCTTAACTCAATCACTTAAACAATATTTTTTATTGCTTAGTCAGTATTGTACTAAATATTTATTGTAAAAACATAAATAAGTAAATATTTAATGAATATTCAATGTTAGTATAGTAAATTCATTTTGCATCGACATCCAAATATGTTAAAGTGGAGTGATTTGACAAATAAAATAAATGTTATTAGATGTAAATGTGAAATTGTTTTACCCATATAATATATTCCCTTTTCTCATAAGTAAATGAAATAATAAATAATTAAATGTATTATAAAAAATACAAATAGTTGAATTTAAAGTAACAAAATGTATTGATTTTTTTTATTTACATAACAACTTTAAATTTTTTTTATTTACATAACAACTTTAAAATAACAAACTATAAAAAGAAATGGAGAGAATATCTGCATTACGCAACAAACAGATATGTCAACCAGGAAATGTTGAGGATGCATTTATTTATGATAAACTCCAATCATTATGAAGAATTTTATACTTATGTAAAAAAAAAAAATTATACTTAATAAGTCCATTTTAAAAAAGAGTTCTATATTTCGTGACAGTGAAAGATCGATATGTTTAATCAAAAACGATCGAAGACTTCATTGTGTAAGTTTTCAAAATGGATTGACATATTTATGTTGAATTATTAGAAATTAATTAATACGATGGCATATTATTTATTATGAAAAAATAGAACACTTTAGATATATATCCTTTTCATGACATGATCGATTAGGATAAGTATAAATGCCACTATTGATAAAGTGGGGTTCATATTTCTTTTGAAAAACAGAGATGTTCTCTTTCACGTTTCAATTTTAAAATCAATAGATAAGACTTGAATGGTGGCTTTCTAGACTACATTTGTTATGGAAGTTGGGAGATAAAATTTTAAAGGCTAGCATTATGAAATTAGTTTGTATTTGTAAAAAAACTTACACATGTATCAAATAATATTTTATCTATTAAGAATAACATAATAACAAATTAGTATCTTGTAAAAAAAAACATAACAATTAGAGTTCTTTTGGTCTAAAATCACCCTATCAAGTTATTTTTTCTTCTTTTTTTTTTTATCTAAATAAATTATTTTTAAACGTATTTAGTTTTTATTTTATTTTTTTGTTTTGATTCAATCATTTTATTAGAATGTTGTTTTGTTCGTCTTGTGATATTGTTTTGGTTTTTCTACTTGTTGTGTACGTTGGTTTAGATTGACAAATAATCTTCTATTTAGTACCGAATTAGTCGATAATTTTCGCGTCGTCAACGTTACAGCTTCATATGCATGAGTATTTCAGATATTTCTATTTTGTCATATTTATAGATTTTGTTACATTTGTAAGCGTCTTTCCGTTATATGTTATTAACATGATGCTGGTAATTTGTTCCCAAATTTATTATTTTCCATTTTATGTTATTAACATGTATTTTTCTCAATTGATGTAATTTCTCAAATAGCCGAACCCAAACACACAACAATGAGAGATTTTTGAATTACCTTGTGAGTAAGAGAGAAACCCAAACTTCAACAACCCTTGTGATACCACAAAAAATCTTCAAACTTGAGAAGTAAACGATAGAGGAAGATAGATTAGGACGAGGATAAGTAGGTTTTGTTGATGGAAATGTGAAAGAGATGACTTTGATTGAAGTTTTTAGTGGGTTTGAGAGAGTGGGTATCTGTGGAGATGATATTTTGGGAAATAATGATAAATGGTTCTAATCCAATTTTTTTTTTTAATGTTAGTGAATATAGCATGCATAAGTCAATTTACACTAAGTTTAAGTCAAGTTACAAGACTAAAAAATTTAAATTTTGAGATTGATCATGCAAATCTTGTATTGAGTTAATATGGAATTTTCCTCTAACACGACCAATAAATTTTAAGCTCTTGAAACTATCACGATCTATGTTATGGAAAGACAATATGCAAGAGGATCCCAAAGAATACTTGCAAAAAAGCATAAAGATAAATGGTTCAGGTCAAAAAAAATGCCAACATCTTTGGTTCCTTACCCTTATATTCTTTCTCTATAGTAGTCATGATGATTAATTCCCCGACATTTAGGATTTCATTGCAACCCAACACTTTTTGCATCCTACGACACAACACATACAACCTATTTTTTTGGTTCAATCACTCTTCTAGCGTCCTCATTCCTCGTATAACAGGCCATTTGTAATGTGTGCATCTATCTATCTTTTAGCATCCTCATTCGTCGTATAACTTCAAAAAAAAATTATTTTGTATTTTAATTTATGACACATGAATAATTATATATCTAGATGATTCTATATCATAAAATTGTATGTCACATTATTTAAAATAGGTGAAATTATCATTTTTTAGTTCAACAATATGAAAAAAGAACCAAAATTATCGATTTTTAAAATAGAGGATATCAATTATGTGAATCGTTAAAAATAAAAACATTAAAACTGCAATAAAACTTAATAATTTTATACATACTCAAATCAAATAAAGAATTATTTCTAAGAACTTAAAATATATTTAAGCCTAAAAATAATGTAGATACAATTACAAAATAATTAAGCATCATATATTTGAACTTAGTTAAGCAATCCACACAAAAATGATTAACAATAGCTTTTGGAAAAAGGTATGAATGAGATACGTTTCGGTATAAACGAATCCTTCCGTTTTGACTTTTAAGTTTCTTAGTCCTTTCTTTGATAAGAATTAAGAACCATATGGTGGTTATATTATTATTTTAGATAATAAAATAATTAATGTATACTTTCGTTCTATCCATATTTATTTAGGAGACTATCTACGTTTCTAGATAAATATCGGAGAAAATATGAGATAAAAATTAATGAAAATTTTGTATTACGCCAAATCACTCTACTCTACTTTAGTAACAATATTTTGAAATTAGTCGTATAACTTACTAAAATGATGGTTCTTTTACATGGAAATAAATGTTAGTTATTTTTTTACTTAAATATAAATGTTAGTAGCAATTTTTTGCCAAAGGAATGTAAATGTTAGTTAGGAGTACGCATACCAATAATACTATACTACTGTTATATTAGTTGGATAAAAATTATATATGAATCTTATATATGAAATCTGCTCAAAAGATTACTGAATTTTAAATATCCATCGATATATCAACAAATATCTATCAATATTATCTTTTAAATAAAAAAATAATTTATTTATATAAATTATTTTGCTGTTGCAGTTATGTAGATTTTTTTTTCCTATTTGGTCAACACAAAAAGGTATTAGATTTAATTGTAATTTTATTGCCCTATTTTTACAAATTCACAAAAATTTGGTCATTTATTTTAAAATCCAATAATTTTGGTCCATTCTTAAGATTTTTGTACTAAAAAATATGTGACATATCTTAAATGATATTGCATATGATACAATGATATTTAATGATTAATACACTTAAAATTACAATAAAACTCTCTAAAAACTCCGATTTCAACTTCCAAAATAATTCATTTTGTAATTTAATTACTAACAAATAAATAATTAATGAATTTATATAGCTCTATATCATGATATCATATGTCATGTCATTTAAAATATATCAAATCATTATTTTTTCATTAAAAAATTTGTGAGAAAAACTAAAATTGTCGTATTTTAAAATACGAGGATCATAAATTGAATTGGTGAAAATAAATAGAATAAAATTGCGATTAAACAAAAACAGTAACACATGATTTTTTTTAAATATATTAACAAATAAATAAAATATATAACAAAATTTTATCGTAAAAACTATTAACACATCAATACATAAACAAAAATAATTACAACATATTAAATTTACTAATTTTCTTATCGAGTACGGATTTTCGTAAGTACAAATAGCATTGCATCCGCCTTGGTATCCATTAATTAACATTTAGTCAAAATATCCATTTGTTTTATCTACAATACTCGGTAAGCTATCTGTCTCATGATCGTTGCAGATTTTATCCACATATATGGTAGATACAGATTTTTTCCCTCTCTAATTAAAAGTCAAAGAATAAGTAATAGTAAAACTTGAATGCAATTTAGTTCTTTTTATTTGGATAAACTACAATTTTAATCTATGAAAGTATGGATGTTGTTATTTTAGTCCTTAACTTAACAAAAATTCAAATTAATCATCAAATAATCAAAATAATTTTTGAAATATACTTACTATCATACAAGTCTTTGAAATATACAATTTATTGTCAAAATAATCTATGACTATTATAGCGTCAATGTCTGACATTGTCATAATTTAATGACTAATTTAAATATTTTATTGAGTTAAAACTTAAATGACAACGTCTCTATATTTTGAGAGATTAAAACGATAGTTTAGCCTTTTTTTTTATTAGATCAAAGTTAACTCAAAATCCAAAGAGTAAAAATAAAAATAAGACATACATTCAGTTAAAAATATCAAAGGTAAAAAAACTCATTATTTTTCAAATTCTAAAATTAACAACATCACATGGATCGCATTAAGAAAACAATAAATAATGTAAATGGGAGACCACGTGGACCACTGCCTTACAACAAAAGGGCAACTACCTATGGCGCCAAACTTAATGGTAAAACTGAGAATACAATTGACCACACTATTGCAATTGCAATGGAGAACACAAATCTTCTCTTCAATCAGTTTTTGTAATGGGAGAACGATTATCACACTTAACTCTTGTATCGGTCTCAGATGAAGAAGAGAACTTTAGGTAAATTTTAAGGAAATGTCATAAACTTGTGGGAGAAGATTAGTTGGTATAAAAAAAAAGACTAAATAAAAACAATTGAAAAATATTTTCATTTTCTATCATGTTATTTTACTTTTAATTTTTAAAATATGAATGAAGAATAGTTCTAGAGTTGGTTTTCCTAAAGTTAGGATTGTATCTATTTACGCAGTCAAATATCCATAACCATTCAATTAAGATAAAAAATTTAGATTTAAGATATGTATTTTAAAATATAAAATAAAAATTAAGGGTTTGCATTTTTTTAGATAATTTGATTTGGCCCACCCATTTGTTGCTTTCTTATACTGCAATTTTTTTCCCTTCAACTTGGATTTTTTAAATAAGATTTTTAATATAGCAATTGGTTTTTCTTGTACTTGAGTTTTGGTCTAGTCTCCTTGTTTTTTCTTATTATTTAATAATATTGATTAAGGTGTTGTAAATAATAGATGAGAGCGTAAGTGTGTCATCATAATTGAGATGTCTATTTCTTTTATGTAATATTTTTGTACTCTAATTTTTGTTTAAAAAAAGATAATACGATCAAGATTGAAAGACAACTAGTATCTCTAACGATGAAATACACTGAAATATTGACAATAGAGAATCTAATTTCAAATAATCACATAAGCCAACATAAAAAAAAAAAAAAATAGACAACATTTCACAAGAGAGGTAAATATGCCTAACATAAATTAAGTTTATGAATTTTTAAATGTTTTTAATTAATGTGAGGACCATTGTGACATCACATGTACTTCTTAGCATTTCACCAAAAGTTAAGAAATTATTATAGCACCTTTGTAAGCATTGCTTTCCTATTAGAGTCACACTTCAAAAGAAAGGAGTACATTTTTCCACTACTTGCTTATTGTGAAACCAAGAAGCCGAGGAAGCATTCACATATTTTCAATTGCCCTAACAACAATAGTATTTGGCACATAAGCTCTTTTTTCATGTTATTCGTGATGCTAGGTTTCCAGGTTTTAATGTATGTGAAATCATTTGCATCATGTGTCCAGTAAGAAATCAAGTCAGTTTCAATCCATCATTTGGTGTATTTGAAAACAACATATTATTTTGATAGAAATACCAAATTGGAGCATCCTTGTCATATTTTGATAGAAATATCAAATTGTATTAATGAAATGCTATAAACAATTTTTTAATTAAAAAAGAAAAAAAAAGAGCCAAACGCAAATTATAATAAACCACGTTTATTATAATTCGTCCATATTGCCCTGCAATTATTAGCCATTAGATTAACTGATTCTCATAGTAACATGGTGTACCTCCCCACACCAAATGATTTTTCCAAATGCGAAAACCCCACTCCAGCAACATAACCGACCACCGTGTCTTTCAGCACCACCTTCCATGTTAAGTGACTGACTACTACTCATCTTTAAAGAGACACTAAAAGGGTACCTTTTCTTTCTTTCTTTCTTTCTTTTTGTTCTTGTGTGTATGTTTAATTCACTCCAATTGTGGTATAAAAAAAATGGTAATAAAAAAAAAACGAAATGGATCTTTCAATTTCATATCTGTTTCTAACTTTCCCCTTTTATCTCATTCTTGCAGGGATGGATGTTGATTTTGCTCCTCATTCTTTATTGGGTCATTGTATTGTCAATGAGAGACAAAAAGGAGAAGTGAAGATTGTTGAAGAAGAAGGAAGGATTGAATGTAGAGGATGTACCGTAATATTGTGAGGTATAGATCATTTTAAGGGTTCCCTTAAACAGTAATAGTATCTTAAAATGAATCTACTGCAACAGATTTACGGTGTAGCCGAATGCATACCAGATTTAAGTGTCTCCAATCGGTTGCACCATAAACCTCGTTGTAGAGGATTCAAGTCAACGCAATAATCATGTTTTAGTTTTTATTTTAATTTGAGAGGTCCTACTATTAACCCCACATATTCAATATTTCTAACAACTTTTTATGTGAAAATTATTATTTTTGTTCTATTAATTAATTAAAAACCATTATGTAACAACCCTTCTTACATGTTAACTCATCTTCCTCTAATGCTATAAGAAAATAAAAATTATTGTTAGCCATTTTTAGAAATCAAAGGCACATTTGCCACGTATGATAGGATAACAACTTGAATAAAAATAAAATAGAATATAGATATGATAGGCAAATGATAACAAACATTAATATTATTTAAAAACAAAATTAGCCTGGCGAAACAATTACATAGTTTTTCTAAATTAATTTGTAATATATTTCATTTTATAAATTAACAAAAAATATTTAAAAATTTAAAAAATTATTAACACTACTAAATAAATAATTTCAATTTTAAAAAATCACAGTGAACTAAATATATGTATAAATTAAATAAAGATATGATATAGATTATATTTAAATAACAAAACTACACTTGAAAAAAATTATATTGAATATTAAAACATTAAAATTAATATTCATATTTTTTTATATTTTAATAATAATTTTATTTTTAAATATTCTATATCAATTGGTTTTTATATTTTTAGATTATGTAAATTAAAAAATAACCTATGCGATAAATCATACATATTTTTTAAAAATGAATGATTTATATATATTTTTTAATTTAATATCAATTTTTTTTTAATTGATACTTATATTTTACTAGATTTCAAGTTTTTGATATTTTAAATTATATGTTATAGGACTAAATCAATATATTGTTTAGTATTCTTATTATATTCTACTGGTTTCTAACTTAACTCAAATTCACAATAAGAATTTGAACTAGAGAGACATGATATGATATGTTTTAGAATTAACTTATGATGTCATATTGTTTCATCAAACATTGGATTGAGATCATATAGTTATCGTATCATATCATGTCTTTTATCGTGCGCAGGATCCTTTAGCAACATTTAGCAACATTCAATGGATATGCTATAATGCATTTAATAGTTCCTTGTGAAGAATAAGGTAAGTTGAGAAAGGAAAAATAATGTGAAATGGGTCCCATACATTACTCCCTTCCTCTTCCAATCCTTCTCTTAATCTATATAAAGTAGTTGCATTTTTATTCCATTTTCTTCAACTCACCCATCAAACCAACACACTTCACCTTATACCAAAACAACCTCTCTCAATAAAGGTATAAAGTAATTGACAAAATTGTCAACAAACAAAAAACTAGAAACCGTTTTCTCTTTGTCCGTCCATTCCCCCTTTTTTTTTTTGTTCCTCTTTTTAATGTTTCAAGCAAAAGTGAAGAAACAAAAGACACTGTTGGTTTGAGAGAGTTTTGAGGAATGGAGAGTTTAACAAGGTGGAGAAGGTTTTATGTGGTTATAGGATTGGTGTTATTTTTGTGTTTGTTTGTTTGTTCTGTCACAGCTTCTGTGACTTATGATCATAAAGCTATTGTAATTAATGGACAGAGAAGAATTTTGATCTCTGGCTCTATTCATTATCCAAGAAGCACACCTCAGGTACACTCCATCAAACATGATGCATTAAATTACTATTTTTTTTCAATCATTTTTTTAATTCATTTATGTGGTGGACTCGCCAAGTGTTAAGGACTATGAAACCTGAATTCTGTAAAATGGGAGAAGTATCTATGTCAGACAGTTATCTACTGATACTCATAGTATACTTTCGGATATGTATCTAAATTTATTTTATTATTTTTTAAAATATATTGTTGGATACATTTGAGTTCTGAGTTTACATTGGATCACTCAGTTTAATTTCGATTATGCCGATGGTCTAGACAAAAAAGAAATAAAATTTGATCAAATAATGTTTCATAATGCAGATGTGGCCAGATTTAATTCAAAAGGCCAAAGATGGAGGTGTTGATGTTATTCAAACATATGTGTTTTGGAATGGACATGAGCCTTCTCCTGGAAATGTAATGAATTATATTTATTTTTAATTTTTATGAGCGTCTTTTTCAATTTCTATATCATATATTTTGTTTTTTCACTAATTCATGTTTTATAAAAATGTTGAATTTTTTCAGTATTACTTTGAAGATAGGTTTGACTTGGTTAAGTTTGTCAAGGTGGTTCAACAAGCTGGCCTTTATGTTAACTTGCGTATTGGTCCCTACGTTTGCGCTGAATGGAACTTTGGGTAATACTCCCTCCGTAATAAAATATAAGCAGAAGTTGGTGTATTTGGTCTAAAATTTGCACTAGATACATAAACTTTTGTTAACTTACTTTTGCTTATATTTTGTTACAGAATAATAATTTTAACTATGTTTTATGAGAATAGAAACATTCTTAGCAATTACTCAAAGGTGGCATTTTCTGTTTTTTTATGCAGGGGATTTCCTGTTTGGCTAAAGTATGTACCAGGTGTCGCTTTCAGAACAGAAAACGAGCCGTTCAAGGTTGGAGTTTCTTTTTTCAATTTGGAAGTTTCATTAATTAATTATAATGATGATTTGTTTATAATTGGTTGAATACATATATTTAATTAATTTTCTAACTAACCGTCCAAATATATTGTCATGATGTTTGTATGTTAGGCAGCAATGCAAAAATTCACTGCTAAGATTGTCAGCATGATGAAAGCAGAGAATTTGTTTGAAAGCCAAGGTGGTCCAATAATTATGTCTCAGGTAAATAAAGAAAAATTGGTATTTAAATATGTTCTTTATTTCTGTTATTTTAGGAACATTTCTTCTTCTTTTTTACTATACACTTTTTTTTGGCAGTTTTTTACTATAGAGTTTATGCAGTCAATTATGTATAATAAACAGTGATGCTTTTATTGGCAGATTGAGAATGAGTATGGACCTGTGGAATGGGAAATTGGTGCTCCTGGAAAAGCTTACACCAAATGGTTTTCTCAAATGGCCGTTGGTCTAGACACCGGTGTACCGTGGATAATGTGTAAGCAAGAAGACGCTCCTGATCCTATTGTAAGCTTTTCTTCCTTTTTCACAAATTTGATCAAAGAATTTGTGTGTTGTGTGGCTTTGAAGCATCTTTTTTGTTAAAATTCTTATCCTGTTCCTTTAAATTTATGACTTATTTAGTGGTGGGGTTTATAATAGTGTTATGCTTATTTTGTTTGTGCTAAGGTTGTTGCTTTTACTATGCCATGATATTTTGATGTTCTATTATCTTCTACACTTTTACTATTTTTTTCATAAGAAAAAGAAATTTAGAGAAACTGCTAAGATTTAATTTCAATTCAACTTTTTTTAAAGTGAAGCTTGTGTTGATTCTTCTCTCTTGCATCTTTTTCTTTCTGATCTGTATGTACTGTGTTCTGTAGATTGATACCTGCAATGGATATTACTGTGAAAACTTCACTCCCAACAAGAACTACAAACCCAAAATGTGGACTGAAAATTGGTCTGGCTGGTATGTCATACAAAATAATGTTACCTTTAAGGCCAAAAATATTTCATTTGCGGCTCTTTATTATGTTTCGTGCTTCATATTTTTCAGGTACACTGATTTTGGGAGCGCCGTCCCTTATAGACCGGCAGAAGACTTGGCGTTCTCAGTTGCAAGATTCATACAAAATCGCGGCTCATACGTTAACTACTATATGGTATTTTTATGTTATCTCTCTGCATAATATTTGATTTGTTCATTGTGAATAATAATACTAATAAGTTACAAATGTATGTTCTGAAAACTTCGATTGGTGTCTAATAATATCAAATATTTGATTCCAGTACCATGGTGGAACTAATTTTGGAAGGACATCTGCTGGCCTTTTCATTGCCACAAGCTATGACTACGATGCACCTATTGATGAATATGGTATGCAGTAGTAAGGTTTAAATTTTTACACGTTTTGAAGGATGACTATTAAACACATTAAGATGTTTTCAAAACATACGAATGCTTTTTGCACTAACCTATGTTTGTTCAACTCTACCATTATATCAGGACTTCTAAGTGAACCAAAATGGGGGCATCTAAGAGATTTACATAAAGCGATAAAGCAATGTGAGCCGATTTTAGTGTCTGTGGATCCGACGGTGTCATGGCCAGGAAAAAACCTTGAGGTAAAATCCATGAGCTGGTTCATTATAAAAGGTGCAATATTATTACTGTGTCGAAGATTCATCCGTTTTCTTTTGTTAATGTAATCTTAGGTACATGTTTACAAGACGAGCGCTGGTGCCTGCGCTGCATTCCTTGCAAATTATGACACCACATCTCCAGCAAAAGTTACATTTGGAAATGGCCAATACGACCTACCGCCTTGGTCTATCAGTATTCTTCCTGACTGCAAAACTGCTGTTTTCAACACTGCAAAGGTAATATGAGACTGCTGAATATGTTACATATGTTTTGCATTTTAATTTTTGTTTAATGAAGGTTATTATGCTGAAACCATTTATGCAGAAATCAACGTCACTGTGTGTTTGGATTAGCTTTGTCAAAAGTGATTTCGAACAAACTTGATTTTTTATAAAATTGATTTTGTTAAAATTAAGTTTGAAGTGAACAGCTGCAAACATTTACAAAGTTTGAAGTGAGCACAAATTCTTTGCATTTACTATGTGAAGGTTTTTTTGAAATGCTAACATTCGCAAACATTTAAAAAATTTATCCAGGTTGGTGTACCAAGCTTCCATAGAAAGATGACTCCTGTGAGTAGCGCATTTGATTGGCAGTCATACAACGAAGCACCCGCCTCCTCCGGTATAGATGATTCCATCACAGCAAATGCACTTTTGGAGCAGGTCAAGGTGACTCGCGATTCTTCAGATTATTTGTGGTATATGACAGAGTAAGGATCTTTCAACTTCTCAAACTTCTTAAACACAATACATAATTCCAATGTCTCTCTGAGTATTTATTGATATACTTCAAAAATTCTTGTTCAGTGTCAACATTAGTCCTAATGAAGGTTTTATAAAGAATGGTCAGTATCCTGTTCTTACTGCAATGTCAGCTGGCCATGTTCTGCATGTTTTTGTTAATGGTCAATTTTCGGGTGAGCACGCCTCTTTTGCTTAGCACTTTCTCTATGAGAAAATTTTCATTTTTACATATTTTACCTATTCACCTTTTGTATAAATTCAGGAACTGCTTATGGAGGATTGGAGAATCCTAAATTAACATTTAGTAATAGTGTAAAGCTGAGGGTTGGAAATAACAAAATTTCTTTACTTAGTGTTGCCGTCGGTCTCTCGGTTAGTTCTCTCTTTATATGTCACATGTTATATGTGAAATTTTTTTATTTACTTAAATAGTATATTTTAATCATTTTCTATGTTCAAATTAATACCAGAATGTTGGCTTGCACTATGAAACATGGAACGTTGGTGTCTTAGGCCCGATAACATTGAAGGGTCTAAACGAGGGGACAAGAGACTTGTCTGGACAGAAATGGTCTTACAAGGTTTGTTATCTTGTATATTCATAGCTTAAAAGAAATAATCAAACAACATAGAACTGAAATCAAGACTGAAAAATGAGATATTAATTGTTAATATACTCCCTCTGTAACAAAATATAAGTAAAAAAGTAGATGTATTTGGTCCAAATTTAGACCAGATATTGAAATACCTGTACATTTTTGTATATATTTTGTTACAGAGGGAGTAAGTCGAAAATTGATCACTATGGATGCAAAGATTCATGGTGAAATACAAATATCTGCAATTCTTGGATAGATAGGAATGCATCATATTGTTAAATATTGAAAAATGTGGATGGAATTAGCCTAAGTATACACTAAGAAAATATTTTATCATTAATTATTTACATTGTTGAGCATCTTTTATATGTTATTTCCATCATCTTGAGAAGCACAGCAGTAAAGTTTATGTTATTGGGCAGATTGGACTGAAAGGGGAAACCTTGAACCTTCATACCTTAACTGGAAGTTCCTCTGTTCAATGGACAAAAGGGTCATCCTTGGTGAAAAAACAACCTTTGACTTGGTACAAGGTAAGAATGACTTTCCTACAAATATACTCCCTCCAAAATGAAATATAAGCAAAAATGGTATATGAAAAGTTGATGTTTTAAATTAAGACCAGCTACATCAACTTTTCAGATACCTTTTTTGCTTATATTTTATATAAGAGTAGTATTACAATTCTGTTACTTAGAGGCTGCATGAATTCTGAGTCATTTAATGTTTCAATGTTGTTAGGCAACTTTTGACGCGCCCGCTGGCAACGATCCATTGGCGCTAGATATGAGTAGCATGGGAAAAGGTGAAATATGGGTAAATGGTCAAAGCATTGGTCGCCATTGGCCGGCATATATAGCCCACGGTAGTTGTGGTGGTTGTAATTATGCCGGGACGTTTACCGATAAAAAATGCCGAACAAGCTGTGGACAACCCACCCAAAAATGGTAAGAATCCATATAATTCACTTTACAACAATGATGTAAGTACTTGGAGATCATGAGATCCTATTTTCTTCTTTTGACAGGTATCATATTCCTCGCTCGTGGGTGAACCTGAGCGGGAACTTCTTGGTTGTGCTTGAAGAATGGGGAGGCGATCCTACCGTAATTTCATTGGTGAAAAGAACATGAAGTGTGCTCATTTGATTCTATTGAAAAGGTATTGCAACGATCTCCATGGTTTTAAAAAAAGGTCCACGTCCATGATTGTGGCCGCACTATCAATGTTTTTTTTATGTTTTTGAAACTGCAATTAAGGTTGCATCAGCATATTTGACCACAATTCTCCTTAATATCAAAGATTGGATTCGTGACTGCGATTTAAAACCTATATTCTAGCTATTCCATTTTGTCCTTAATTTTGTAATGTATCTCTCTTCTTCATAATCATTTTTTCTCCTGCTTATTATTATTCTTGTGGTTTTATTTGCAGAACTGCATTTGCAAGAAATAGTACCAAATAAATGTGGTTCAGAATATCTTATCAGATTCAGTATATAAAGTTATTCAAGTTCAACATTGATGCTCCATCTTTTCTAGTAGTTCAGATTTACACCAAAAGATTGCCAAAACAACTTGGCAAAAAACAAAGATATTTACAAACACACGAGAAATTTGATGCAGAAATGATGTATAGTGTATACTGTACATAGCCAAACAATTCTGCTAAATAATATTGTTTTATGTATTATTGAGCCCATATACATAAATCATAAATATTTGAGATTGACACACAAAATGTGTGTCAGTGTCACTTTTGCTACATTCTGCCAGAAATAAATTAATTTGTTTTAACATTGGAATTATGTATTGAACACATTGAAAGTGATAAAAGTTGCTTTCAAATTGCTTCTGAAAGTTGTTTTTTCTTTTTACATCATAATTTTTGTTGTACTTGTGATATTATATATTTTGGTTCTCCAGAAAGGAAAATTATACGGTAGACTACTGCTTAAATGTCATTCGAAACTCTAATCACGGTCAACACATTCTTTGGAAATATAATTTAACAACACTCGTCGTTTTTACGGCTGAGATGGTGACATAATTGGTGTCGGTTCATGACAAATTGAGTTTTGTGTGAACACATTCATTTTTGCTTTTTTTTCGAATTGACATCGATCGATTTATTGTCTCATTCGTAAAAACAAAAAAGACAGTTAAATTATACTTAAGAAAAGGATCGTCGTTTGTCTTAGTGTTTTGGGTGTCTTTTAAGGACTGATCCCTTCTAAACAACATATCAAAGTGGTCAACCATAGCATCCAACTCTAAAGGAAAGTAATAGATGCATTAACAACTCCTACATAAGAGATTTTTAACAAATCTCAAGCACTCTCTTAGAGTATTAAGATAAGATAGAATTCTTATTATAAAAGCACCTACCCTAGTTGTCTTTCACTCTATTAGGAATAAGAGGATTTGGAGAGAAAGGATGAAAATAGCTTTGAAAGCTTGAGAACGAGAAAAACTCAAAGAATCACTTTGATAAAAGATGACGAATGCATTAAAAATATTCTTATTTATACTAGTGTTAATACCCTAACTAACCAACTAATTAACTACGCTATGTGATTCTCCCTATAATATAACAGGAGAAAATCCAAATTTTGATTTTTATGGAACACTGGTACTCACATTGATGACTTGATAAAGTTGATCAAGAATCAGATTTTCCAACCAACTTTGCTAAAAAAAAAAAATCTGAAGGGTGATTGGAAAAAATATTAAAAAAGGTGTTGTTTGGTGGGCAACTCTCTCCAAGAGATCTGCCATGGTCATGGTAGTTGAGTAGTTGTGATTGGACAAAATTAAATATGTGCAATAAATTTTTTAGATTGGACTTCTATTCTTGGGATTATTATTAATTTATTATATATTTATTATTGTCACTAGGATAAGTAGTTTAGTGATATGGACGTATCTTAGAGGAACCTAGGGACTTATTGCATTGACTCAACTTATATATACAAGATGAAGTTACAAAGTCATTATCATATTAATTCAGTTTCAAATACAAACAAAAATAAAATAAATAAAAAAATTGATATATCTAATTTAATGAAGTCGATCTCACTACAAGATAAAATATGAACTCTATATAAAATGTACATTAACATTTTTTAAAGTATACATGAACTATGAAGATTGAAGAAGATTAAATTGTGAGATTTATGAGATGTAAGTTGAGAAAAATCTTATAAATAAAATGTCCATCTTAATAATTCCAGAAGTAATGTCAAGTATTAAAAAAAGGATAGCACAACTTTGGTCTTGGACCAATCTACTTGGAAGAGGCAGAGGCTCTCCCCATACCTAAAAAATACGAGAAATTTTCGGATTGTAGTTTTCTGCAATTGAAAATTGATGAAAAATACTATTGGAATTACATTTTCGATAGTATTTTTGCACTAATGAGTAAACATTGGGATGAATTAACAATCACTTTATCTAAGATACACATATGTCCAATTCAAGCCCATTATGTTAAAAATCTAAATCAATTCGGTGTGAAATTTTGAGTTGGTTTGGATCGTTGATACAATTTATTTTTTGAAAGTTTCTTTTTTTATCCTCATTTTTTTTTTAAATTTCCAAATTTTGTTTAGATTAGTTAATTATGAGGTGTATTATACACGTTTTAATTGATCAATCCAAATATATATTTTTGTATATTTAAAAATATTGATAGTGTGAGGAAAAACAGGCTTGATTTTTTTTTTTCAAATCTAATGTGTCCACATTGCTTACCCCGTGTCTTGGATCATTGGCCCATTAATTTAACAAGTTCATCGGAGAATCAAGAAACAGAACAAATGAATAAATATATAATAATTAATTAATAGAAGAAACTTTCTACACCACCGATATCACTTTAGATGTCTAATTCATATTTATAAAACTGATTTGTATGATGAGAAATTTCTCCATAAATTATGTTTAGACTTTATTATACTCAATTCAATGTAGTACATGGATTTTTTTCCAAATAAACTTCTAAAACACATAGTTTTTTAGAAATATGGAGGTGAGAAAAGTTCATCATTTAATTAATTTAATAAAATGATCTAAAGTACAATAGAATTAATTTAATTTAATTTACATAAAAAATACTTAATTAATTTAATATTTAATTACCGTTTTGGTCTTTCTATTTTCATCAATTCATAGAATTGGTCTCTCTATTTTAAAAGTTGACCGTTTTGGTCCATCTATTAGATTTTTTAACTAAAAAAAATGACGATTTGACATATTTTAATTGATGTGATATACAATTTCATGATATATCACTGTCTAGATATATTAATTAAATTACAAAAAATAAAATAAAAATTATGAAGTTGAAAGTTAAATTTTAGAAGGTTTTATTGTTATTTCAAGAGTGTTAATCATTTTACATCATCATATCATATGTCACATTATTTAAAATATGTCGCATTGCTATTTTTTAGTTAAAAAATCAGAATGAAGAACTAAAATAATCAGATTTTAAAATAGATTGATCAATTTCATGAATCAATAAAAATTAGGGGAGTAAAATTGCAATTAAACCTTAATCTAACTAACTCCCTAAAAAAATACTTAATTAATTCCCTAAGAAAATACTTAATTTAACTATTAGTACATCATGTGTCGACATATTCATTCAAAACAAAAAATCTCAACAGTCCTCAAAATCACAATCATTATCAATGGTGTATCATGGATGCCAATCAATCCAAGGATTTGTATATCACTTTCTTCAAAGCTAGCTTCCTTTTATTTTTTGTATGAGTTGAAAGAAAGGAAAAGTTCATTAGTGCATCTTAAGCTTAACTTTATAAATTGGCACAAGTAAATAATGAATTGGCACATATTACCACCTTTTCCACCACTCAACATGAAAATAGAAGAAAATAAAAAGATTTGAGGTCAATTCATTATTATTTTACATTTTAAATATAGTAGTCTTAGATGACAAATTATTGGATGAAGATACTAATCAACACAAAATCTTTTATCTTGTTAAGTCCTTATCTTACTATTCTTTTCACATACTTTTTGTTGCTTCTTAGACATCTTAGTTAACCAGCTTGGCTGTGCAAAATCACAAACTTTAATCTTCTAGGATCATATATATAAAGTAAAAGAAAGTACCGATTAAATAGCAAAAAGAATAAGAAGAAATTTTTTGAGAAGAAGCTGGTGAAAGAGACATGTATAATTAGAATGAATTGTAGATAGTGTTAAGACTTAAGAGTTAAGACACATTAATTTCATGAGTAGGGGAGTAAAGAATTTGAGTGATAAAGTTGTTGAAAGTTCTATCATAACACTAATATATATTTACACAGTAACATGATTTTTTATTTTTAAAAGATAAACATTTCAGATACAACAAACTTTTTGTCAAAGAAATAAGTAAATATTTGTGAGTTAGGATTAATATATATTTCCAAATTAATAACTAATCAGTGTTGCAACATTAATGTTTGGTCCATTACTTGTCAAAAGAACATATTTAAGGAGAGGGACTGTTCTTCTCATGTCATGGACATGTCTGGCTAAAATATTATGCTTTGATAGCTTTGCTTCAATCATCATGAAAGAGAATATATATTTCCAAAAAGATAATAAATAGTTTGATATCCCACTTCAAGTATAAGTGATGCCAATCTCAAAAAGAAATTTTGGAAACCTCAAAATCAACATATTAGCCTAAAGACAACGACTACACCTAAAGATTCCATCCTCAAGATTTAAGTGGCCTACTTCTTGATCATTCTTCAATGCTCTTTCCATTCCCATAATAATCAATCTATTTAATATGTAAATTTTAAAAAAATTAATAAAGAAAAAAGATAAAAATATATTTATTAAATTATTTTAATTAAGTATTGATGTATTAATACTATAAATACAAAATATTAAATTAAGAATTGTGCATGTAATACTTAATACAAATATAATTAATATCACATCACCTTAAAAGTTTGACAATGTCAAATCATTTTGAGATATTTTTTTTACAATTGGTCAATTATTGAGATTTAAAGAGTATTATTATTATATAAAAAGGGTCTACACCTATCACTACATAGACCTTCATAAAGAAAAATCTAGATCCTAATTGTGATAACTTACTTATATGTGTCATCTTTCTCTTTGTCATCATTGGCTAGCTATCTATTGAGAATGCAAAAACAAAGAATTAATAAAATGGTACTATATAGAGACCTCTTAATCATCTATCATTAAACTTTTAATCTAAGATTTGCAAAAAAGAAAAAGCAAGATCATTATGATAAAGAAGTTGGACACGTAAAATTAAAGAAATGTTTGTCCAAAGGTGAATATGATAGGAATCATATTTTTGGAGAATGAGAATGATTAAAGTACATCCAATTAACTGAATCAACAGAAAATAATAAGCAATGATCTTAAGTGGTACATATATTATATATGAACACTTGAACAACTTCTATTGTTTATAATATAAAAAGTGATTCTAGACAAATAAAGTTGATTTTGATTGAGTGGTATCGCTTATAATAATTTTGTTTCGGACATTAATTTTAACTTAAAATTAAAATTTAATTTTTTAACTTAAATATAATTTCTACGTTTAATTATATTGTTTCACTCATTTTTATATAAATATATTTAAATATAGATCAATTTACTTTCAATTTATAATTAACTAAAATCAATTTTACTAATTCAATTCATTCAAAATTCAAATTTTATCTCCACATAATCAAACATATATAAGTACATTAATGTCATATAGTTTGACACCAATTGGCAATTAAATAAGTTCTCTTGCTACTAATAGGCCTAGGAGTCAATTTATAAGAAATGATTGTCCAATTTTATGTTGAATTTAGGCTCAATAAGAGGGAAATTTTGTGTTACAACATCAAAAGCAAGGTGTAACACCTTACATTAAAATCATTCCTATGTGCATGTGTAGTCATATTAATGGTCCTATCCCTTTATGATTAAAATTAATATTTGGAATATAATAGGATAATTGACACATCAACTTTATTTATGTTTAAAAGAAAATCTTGCAGCCGCAACTCCATTCTTTGTATTCTTTTTCTTCTTCATCTTTGTTAATGATGGGTGATTTGAAAATATTTTTTAATTCGAAACACTTTATTTTTGTTAAATTTATAGATAATTTTTTGTTTTATACTATTAAACTGAGTGCTGTAAATTTATTTGCAAATTATTTTTTTTTTAATTTTAAAAAATTTGTATTTGTTTTGTTTTAGACTGATATACTCTTTTAATTTGAAGGAATGAATTTTTTTAAATAAAAAAAAGCTTTATTTATGTTTAATTAATCGTGCAGATATTTTTGGCGATTGTTATATATTGTAGTGAAAAGGACAATTGCAAGTTAAATAATGATAGTTAAAGCAAAGAGGGTCTTTTATTTTTTTTTTTGTAATTAAGATGCTGGATTAGCAAGTTAGAGAGTAAGAAATGTAGATTCTCATTTGATTGTTTATGAATCAGGCAAGGACTAGATGACAGATTGGTCTGTGATAGGCAATCATCAAAGGGTGATTGAAGCCCACAAGAGTCTAAAAGAGAGAGCATGTGGGCCATTTCTGTTTTTTTTCTTTTCTTTTATTTTATTGAGGACGTGTGAAGGAAAATTTAAAAAAATTAAAAATGAAAGTTAAAATATACATAAGAATGAAAAATTTATTTAATTTTTTATTTTCATATGAGGTATGTTTAGATAAATAATAAATTTGTCAAAATCAACACTGTAATTTTGTTGAAATTTTAAAGTATAATCTCTTATAAAGTTACGATGTTTTACCATGACGTAGTCATGTTCACTGTAAAATTCTGAAGTCATATCTAATTTTAAATTAATTGTTCAACTCACATTTATGAATAAACGTATTTAAACTTAATCATTTTATATTAATTAACTTAATTTTAAATAAAATTTAATTTTACAAAATCAATTAATAGTGTACAACAAAACACACGTTTAATTAAAAACTAGAAATGAGGAGAAGGGTGAGGAGCTAAGAAATCTTACAATAATGGAGTCACTTTACATTCCACTTAATTTGACCACACAGTCCCCAAACAGATATTTTAAGATAATCTTTGTCATGTATCAAGCAAATGAATCATACTAATTGGCAGACTTTTTTAGTGTGTGAAAGACACATTTTGTTATTCCATGTGATGTTTGGTTTGTATTTTGGTATGAAAGTGAAGGATGATTGACATAGATGGACCCCTTTCCGGGTCTATTTGTAACCATTAAATTCAATTGTATTATTTTGTAATATTAGGCTGATCAAATTAAACTTAAACATGGAGCATAGAACTTTTTTTTGTTTTTTTTTTTGACAAATGGAGCATAAAACATGTCATAGACACACTATGACGTAAGTAGGTATCTAAATCGGCTAGCTCAAGTGGTTAAAAATTAGGGACTAACTATCCCCTTCTTTATGGATGAGGGCTTATTTAGGTATCTCAACTTATATATGTAAGTGAGATCATCATGGAGACTGTTTTATTTGGGCCTCTGATTATGTGGGTGGAGAGTTTGTTTTTTATAGGGACGAGATGGGTCGGGGGAGAAATTTTCCCAAGTGTGACTTGTAGACTGAGACGGAGATCATATCTCTCATTTAGGGATGACAATTAGATTAAGAGTTAGATGATACCCGCAAAAAAAATTCGCATAATGGTTATGGGTATATGATGAGTAATTACTTACAAAATTGAACGAATATGAGTGTAGGTACGGGTACTATAGTATCCACCCCACACCCGCACTTATATATTATTATTATTATTGGATGCGTTTGTTTGAGCTTAAATAAAAATAATTTTTGTTTTAAATAATTTAGAGACTATTTTTTAGAAATTTTTAAAAAACTGATTTTTAACCTGTTGGTATACAATTTTATAAAAATGTTTTTTTTTTAAACTACAAAGTTATCATAAAGGACATACAAATTATTTTCAAGAAAACTTGTTTGTTTGAAAAAGTATTTTTTAAATACATAATTTTTCTAAATATACATACGTCTCTATACTCTCTTATGTATCTCTATCTCCCCCTAAAATCTCTATCTACTATCTCTCTCACTCTCTACTATCTCATGTCTCTCTACGTCTCATTTTTATTCCAAGAAAATCAATAAATTCAGGTCCTTCATTTCATAATTTTCGGATCCTCCTAAAAAATAAACATACAAATAAATCATCACGAAAATATGCTAGTAATCGATTTTAGAGATCATGTTCTAATCTTAAAAATTGGACCCTTAATAAAAAAAAGTACAATTTTAATAATTAAAAAAATTAGAAAAATAAATTTTAGTCCCTATACACATATCAAGCTACATGATGTTCTATCCATACCAATTTACATGATGCTCTATTCATACCAATTTTTAAATTTAATCACAACAATAACGATTATTTATCGATATATTTTTATTAAAGTGCGGGTAATGGGTACAGGCACTCAAGTACCCAAAAGGCAAAAGTACGGATATTAAAGTTGATACCGACAAGGGTACAGACACGGGTATGAGAATTTTTTTAAAGTGCGGGTATGAAGACATATTATACTATCCTATCATAACCCTACCCATTGTCATTCCTACTCTCGTCTTGTGGGGAGACCCTGTCCTCAGACAATTTATTAAAATAATCTTTGTATGTATATATTTAAGTATTTTATATATTATTTTATTTGTCTTTTCATACAATATGTGTATAAATTTATTTTATGTGATTTTTTTTAAAGAAAATTTAGAGTGAGGGGATCGTGTCTCACTCAAATGTGAGAAAGACTTTATGACTCATTGAACACTTACAAATTAATTAATGTTTGTCTCCCACCAATGGTAATAGTGGAAACCAAACCTGCAACCTTCGAACTTAATACTTGTCCTTTTACCACTAGTCCAAATCATTTGAGTTTTTATATGTAATTTTTATTATTGTTACAAGAATCACAATAATATCATAATTTTTATTTGTTTTATTGTTAATTTTTATTTTTTTTTTATGTTGACAAAGTCCCTACGAAGATTTGTAGGGAATGGCGACAAGGAAAAGTTTTTGTCTAAGGCGGAGAATGAGAATGAAGACAAGAATGAGGGACATTTTGAGTGGCAGGGACGGAAAGTAGAAGAGTACTTCCGACTCCCACCCCCGCCTTATTGACATAATTAGACTTAATCCCTCCTCGAACTATTAAAAATATCGCAGTAGACAATCTTACTTAAAGAGATCCTCCTATAATTAGAGGCGTAAATTGCGATTTGTTGATACTTTTAGAATGAGAATGAAAACGAGAATGGGGGACATTTTGAGTGGCAGGGACGGAAAGTAGAAGAGTACTTCTGACTCCCGCCCCGCCCCGCCTTTTTGACATCCTTAGACTTAATCCCTCCTCGAACTATTAAAAATATCGTAGTAGACAATCTTACTTAAAGAGATCTTCCTATAATTAGAGACATGAATTAGTTGATACTTTTTGGATACGAGCCAATGTGTGGTAAAAGCTAAAAACCATAGCTTTGGGTTAGGTCTTTAGTAGCAGCTTTAGTGTGTTATTGTTGCCCTGTTTGATTGTTAGGAAAAACTTGTGCCTTTAAATAGGTCAAAAATTGTTTATAAAAAATGGACAACCTTTTGTGGGGTTGAATTAAAGACCTAAAACTTACATAGCACCAGAATATATTTCTTAGATCCATGAGAAAAACAAGTCTACATTACATTAACTAAAATAATGTATGAAAAGAATATATAAAGATTGAGCATCCATCATCACATCTTATAAGTTGGACTAAATTAAACCCAACATTTAGGTAGTAAGTAGCACCCTCCATAGGGTGCCTTGCCTCCTTTGCTATCAAGTTGTTGACAGGAAAATATAAATGCGTGTTTGGTTTTACCGTGATAAAATTTTATTTTGAATGGATTGCTTTTAGTTGAAAATAAGTTAATTTATGTTTTGATACATAAAAACAACAATTTTTAACAATTTATATTTGGATAATTTGGATTATAATTACTTTTATGTGTCTTCTCAAAAAAAAAAAAAAACTTTTGTGTGTATGTTTGAGAATCGATTCTGTTACAGCATAAGCTAAAAATAATCAACCATTAACTTTCTTTGACTCAATTTTAATTATAAATAGAAGGGGTATTTTTGTAAAATGGGCATTTACTTGTAGCTTGTTGTGGACATTATTTTGCTTTGAATGGATCCAACTGTAATAACAATGGTACATGAACAACAATTGGTAGGTAACAACATTTTGTTACTTAAGAGCAAATTGGTGTACATGTATGTATATATGTCTGTCCTATTGCATTGGATGTACTATTTGGACAGAGAATGGGACCAGTCATTTTCATGAATCCTGACCAAACGAGCTTCTGCACAAAAGATCACTACAATCAGATGGCTCTATATAAGCATCTACAAATTGTGTCTCATTGTTAAAGGACATTTTGGTTATTTGTCTCATAGACCACAACTAGTCATGAGAGGTTGGAGAGGTGCAACATGGGACCCCATCATTAGTTCCTTTTTCTTTCCCATTTTCATGTGATGATTCTTTTTTACAGTTTTAGCCAGCTCATTTATTGTCTCAACTTCTTAGAGGTTTAATGTGACTCAAAATAAGGATTGATTTTGTATTCTAGTTCCTTAAGTTAAGGGTTTTGTTTTGAATCAAATAAGTATTTAGAAATAATATCATAGATGTTAATATAGAAAATCTAGTCTTAAAGAAAGCAGGTAAATTAACATAGAAAAACATTGTTTAATCACGAAGTTCGATCAATTGTACTATGTTTTTCAATTTCACTCGATCTGGTCAGCTACACTCGAGCATTTGCCAACTTACAATCAACATTCTTAACTTATGTTTAAAACAGCGGTGAAATAAGTCTCTGTCTAATGAAATATTATTTCTTGTAGCTTCAAAATGAACGTGGATGGCCTCAAAACGTGGTTCCATACACACACTTTTTAGACTTAAACATACTTAAAATATACAACTCCATTTAATTTAACTTAATTATGTGCATTTATCTCAAACATACAATTGAGGATTGAATCATAACAGAACACACACTATATAATAAGAACCTGAAGCTAAGCTCATTATCACTTAGCTACAAAAGCTATATAATAAATATATCATGTCAAGGGACCAATTCTGATATATAGAGGTAGTAAGTAGCCTAAGTAGGATTCATCAAAGTTTTGAAGAGAGTTGATAACATGACAAGAAGAACACGTAAGCCTGACCAATTGACAAGCCATATTTCATTTCATAGATGAACGAATAGCCGTGTTTGGCGGATCATGTCCATTTGCTTTCACAGAAGTTAAGCCAGAAAACACACATGGAGAGGAACTAACATATCATCTTCATTATGTCATTACGAATCTCACCTAGTTTTCTTACAAGATTTTTTCGTTCCGTTTTTTGTGCAAATGATTATTTTCAATCGATTTCAAAGATATTTAAATTTCATTTTTTGAAATTATCAGATCACATTTTTACTATTGAACTGACACCTCAAAGACTATATTAATTTTTTTAGACTTCGTATGATTTTGCAATGGTGTGAAAGCATTAAATTCACGATAGATAAAACATTGAGATACGAAAAAATATTGTCAAACGCGTATCCAAACACATCGTTAGAAGATTAAAAAAAAAAGATAAAACTCACTCATAAATGAAGAGATAAAGAAATATTTGAGGAAAATTATAGTTCAAGTAGTACAAACTTAATGTCCCCAATTTCACTATTCATCTTACCCCCTTCTAATATTCATTTTTTTTCTTCTCCCAATCATCACTCACTCACTACTTTCCTTATAGATAAACAAAGACTATTCAAGTTGAAAATGGGAAATAAATATTCAAAAATTAGAAAGATAAAAACAAAAACAAAAACAAAAATAACTATGATAATAATAATACTAGTTGTTGAAAATTCCCACACAATGATAATGTTGAAGAAGCCTATTAGCTTCCCTAAGACCACTGAAGTAAGCTCCATGAGTTGTTGAATAATGAGTTCTATGAGTTGCTTCACCTGCAAACAAAATCTGAAGTGGAAAATTGCTATCTTTTTTCATCATGGGTAATGGTTCAGCCATTGTATCCAAATCTTCACCACTTGAACCAACTTTAACATAACTATATGACCCTAAAAACAAAGGGTCAGTACCCCATTTACTCTTCAACACTTTACTAAACAACAAAGAACAATCCTTTTTCTGTTGCAACTGAGGTAAAAAGCTTGACATAGTTGATGAAACACCATTGATTATCTCTTCATCATTAAGTGATTCAAGTGCAAGTGCTTCTTCACCAGCAAACCAAGACAATAGGACACTTGAATTGTTGTAAATAGGAAAAAGGGTAGCTGTTCTTCTCATCCACCAAGGTATAATTTTCTTTTCATTTTTTTGAGTTGAATGAAAAACCATTTCCAAAAAAGGGAACCCTTTTGAGTATTTTTCATTTGTTGTTGGACTTAATTGCATAAACAGCTTGTTAACAACACCAAAACCAAGCCTTGAAATCGCTTCAACTTTTGAATTTGGAAGAGGTGGACAGAAAAACATACCTGAATCACCATCACCATCATCATGATTACAAATTGATGCTTTTAACACGCCAAGTGACACAGTAACAATTACATGATCAGCATGCATAACAGATCCATCACAGAAATGTATCTTCACAGGCCTAAAACAACAACCATTCTTTTCATCATCATCATCAACAACATCATCATCATCACTTTTCCATTCAATTCTTTTAACTTTTCTACCTAACTGAACTAAACCAGGTGGTAAAACAGAAGCTATATACTCAATTATACTCAAGTAACCTTTAGCAATAGTGATTTCTTCACCTGGAAACATTCTGTACTCACTTTCAGCTTCATAATCAAGAAACTCCAAATCACCAGCTGATGTATAAGTCCTCTGAGTATTCTCATGCATTGCAAAGATTGCTTCTTCAAGTAACTTTCTATTCCAATTCTCACCATACCCTTTTACCTCTTCTTCATCTTTCACTGATTCAAAGTAAGCATCAAGTCCTTTTCTCAGAAAAGAACCAATACTAAGATTCTTAGAACCAAAGTTTGAAGCTTTAGCAGCCATGTTATAGTAACTAAAAAGTTCATATTTTTTTGAAGTGTCTTCATTGAGTTTCCCTTGTGAATACTCCATGAGACTCTTGAAAAGCTTTGTTACAGGATCAACAATGGAAGGGTGAAGGTGAAAACCACCTTCAGCTATTGTTATGATGGATTCATCATTGTTGTTACCATCCATGCACTCCCAAGGTTGTTGAGAGTTAAGTGAATTAGTTTGTTGAGCTATTTTGTGAATTGGGCTGTTACCAATTCCATGGATCCATGTTGCTCCCATCTCAATCTTGTCACCACCAAACTCTGAAGTGTTGATTCTACCGCCTATCCTTGTTCCACCTTCAACAACACAAAGCTCAAAAAGATCCTTTGATGAAGTTGAAGTGTAGAGCTTGTTTGCTGCTGTTAGTCCTGCCATGCCAGCTCCAATTATCACAATCCTTGGTTTCTTCACCACCATTGTTGTGTTTGTTTTGTTTTTAGATAACTTTGCTTTGCTTCTGTCTCTCTATCTCAACACACATGAAAGGTTGAACCAAAAAACATAGATAAAAAAAGAAGAAGAAGAAGAAAGAGTGTGTGTGAAGGTGAGATTTGAGTTACTGACAATGAATTTATAACTGGAATGGCCTTTTTTTATTGCACCTTATAATTATTATTATATTTTGGGGTGAAGTGTGAGGCCAACTTGCTCTTTTAATGTAAATAATTATGATATAATGATAAGTAGGACAAAAATATTAAATACCGTAAGTAGGAAAATAGGAAACACTGTTCAAACTTCCCTACTTATTAAAACAGTAAAATTAAAGAAGCAGTTACTAGTTTCAAAGAATTCATGGTTTTGAGAAAAAAGTGAAAATCAACTTTAATTTCATGATGAATTCAAGCAAATTGGATTCTCAAATAGAAGTAATATAATGATAGAACCTCAATCCCAATTCAAGATACCAAAAAACATCACATAAAAGAACACATTATATTTGATCACGAAGTTAGGTCAATGGTTTTCGATTCCGACCGTAAATATATGTTTCAATATTAAAGTTTACGGTGTCCAACTGGTATTCAAATACTATGGTTGATATTACAACATTACTCCTAAATTGTATTGCGGAGACCTTTACTACCACTCAAATGACTTGTCTGCGTACGACTAACTATGAGTCATACTCAACCATCTCCACCTTGATGAATATCCTACCACGTACAAGTCCTATTTAACACTCGTGTAGTCAATTTGTTGTATCACATATGTTGTAGTTAATTTGAAGTATATAGAAATTAACATGTATGTACCATTCCATTAGAGACTACTTTAAATCATATAGAGACCACCTCAATTTACAAACTAGTTTGTCTTGTCTAGTATCACTGAAATTCTCTTGTTGCTTATGTAAATTTGCTCATCTCGATCACTGTGAAGAAAATGTTATATCACATTCATATACTCTAAATGCATGCATCGACTAGATATCAGAGCTAACACCAATCTAATAGAAGTATGTCTGACAATCGAAGAGAAAATCTCATCATAGTCAATCCCATTATTATTTTTGTTAGTGTCGGTTTCCTTTTATATAGTCACTTACAATTGATAACCATTTTTCCTTTAGGAAGAGAAACAAGCTCCCATGTCTGATTTTTCTTCAAGGACTCCATCTCATCCAGCATAGCATTCATCCAGTTGTCTTTCTCCGAACTAGTTATAGGCTCTCAAAAAGTGGACGTCACCAGAATTAGTAAGAAACGCATAAGCTGTCAAATCTTCATACCTACATCTTTCTGGTGGCTTGATATGACGACGTTCTATGTCACCTACAAGAGAATAATGTACACTACCTGAATTTACCGCTACAATATCAATTTCATTTCCAGAGCCTAGTTTAGGTTCTACTCGTGTATTGCTCACTAGTAGTAACTTAATATCCACCTGAATCACTTTATAGATAGAAGTTTCTCTTTATGATGGTGATACTTACGTTTCATCTTACTGCTTCTATATGAATTCTCATCAAATAAAAAATTTGTACTAATCACCACCTTCTTTGTAATTAGATCCCATAATCTGAAATTTTTCACCTTATAGGTAATTAGAACATCATGCTAATTGCCTCTACCTAGAAATTAGGGGTGTTCCATTTGCGGTCTGGATCAGATTTGAGGAAAAAATATATCTGATACAAAGATAAAATTACATGTATTTCGGTTCGGTTTGGTTGGCAAGTTTAAAAAAATTCCTGATCAAATCCGATTTCAAACACTTTAATTTAGATCGATTTTTGGATATCCAAATTACAATAGTTAAAAAGCATATTAATATTAATATTATAACAACACGGTAAAGGAAAGTAATAGGTTTGATGCAAAATATAATATAATATACTTCAATTTGACATTATGAAATAATGATAAATTATATTTGAAATATATGAAATAGTATCAAAATAGATTAAATTAAACTAATAAATATTATTAGGTGAGAAATTTAAAACCAACAAATAATATATCATACTAATAAAAAAAATAACTATTCTTTCTGACACACCATTATGTTGTGGTGTCTTTTAATGAAAAAATGCCTATGAATACCATGTTCTATGCAAAAAAGTTGAAAATTTGAATTCAGTGTACTTTATCCATTTTTCTATATGCAAATACTTGATTTTTCTGTCTATTTAATCTTTTACCTCTACCTTCCACATCTTAAACTTGGCAATGACTTCAAATTTTTGTTTTAGTAAATACACCCAAACATTGTATGAAAAATCATCACTAGCAATAACAAAATACCTAGAATCATCCATAAGCCATTGAAGGCTATTTTGTAGGCCTTCACACATCAAAATTCACATGGTCTAGGATTCCCCCAATTTTATGTTTCTCGAATTTAAAACAAACATGACATTGTGTCTCAAGTACATAATATTTTCACAAATTCAACTTGCAATTACGAACGCCCTTCAACTCATTCCTCTCGTGAAGTTTTGTCATCTCTTGCTTACTAAGATGACCCAAACACACGTTTTAGAATTTTGATGCATGATTATCAGACTCAATTTTCGCAACATCGTCCATAATAGTACTTTCCAAGTGTTTATAGATGTTACCTGCAATTTTCTTTGCTCTCATCACAGTCATGGCACCCTTGGTAGCCTTTACAATATCCATATCTCTATTAGATTTGTAGGAGAAACCATTTGCTAGTACAATATAAAGAGAAATCAAGTTTGTTCTCAACTCTGAAATATATCTTACATCATTCAACTTTTACACACCACCATTGTTCATAGTGTTGGAGCCAAGTTGGTTCTTGCAATTAAAGTTTTGATGTTAACAAATGTATTTTATGAAAATAACATATTTGACTTAGAAGAAGAATGAAAAATGTCATCAGAAGAATAGATCAGAGGATGAAGTTACGAGAAACATAAATCAGAAGATGACGTTACCAGAAGCAGAAATCAGAGGATGATGTCACCAGAAGAAGAAATCAGAGGATGATGTCACCAGATGATGTCATTAGAAGATGACGTCACCAGATGCAGAAATCAGTGGATGACGTCACCAGAGGATATCATCAGAGGAATATGTCAGAGAAAAATGCTCAAAATAGAATTGGAGCAAAAGACTGGAGAAACAGAATCTAGCTAAAAATATGCTCAAAACAGAATCTGAGAAAAATGCTCTAAACAAAATTGGAGCAAAAGACTAGAGAAACAGAATCTAGCTAAAAACATGCTCAAAACAGAAGCGGAGCAAAATGCTCAAAACAAATTAATTGAAATATATTCCAGAAGTAAAGCATCAGTGAACAAAAGACTCAAAACAGAATCTAAGCAAACTACTCCAGAATATTCTCAAAACAGATTAATGGAAATACACTCCAGAAGTAAAGCATCAGTGAAGCCCTAAAGTTCAACTATAAATAGAGGCTTAATGCTGAAGAATAAAGCATCGAAAAATAGAAGAACTCAAGCAAAAATTCATAAGTATTCAGAGAGTTCAAAGGAGAGAAACACATGCTTAAAAGATAAATATTTTCTAAGTGTTCTTTTCTTAGAGTGTGAAGCTGATCGTCATCATAAATTATTCAGAAGCAAACACTCTAGTTCACTTTAAGCATATTGTGAGAATCAACTTTCCAGAAGTAATTACTCAGTTTTAATTTCGATCCCTTATATTAAATCCTATAGTGTTGAAGTTTCTTCTAAAATCTGGGGTTGTCAGGTTGTTAGAAAAAGACTTAGCTTGTAGGTTTAAGGTTGTGAAGTTCCTCAAAAGTCTGAGATTGTCAGACTGTTTGAGAAGACTTGGATGATTTAGTCAAGGTGTTGTTGTTCCTCAAAAGTCTGGGGTTGTCAGGCTGTTTGAGAAGACTTAGCTGGTTTACTTAAGGTGTTGTTGTTCCTCAAAAGTCTAGGGTTGTTAGGCTGTTTGAGAAGACTTAGCTGGTTTAGTTAAGGTGTTGTTGTTCCTCAAAAGTCTGGGGCTGTCAGGCTGTTTGAGAAGACTTGGCTAGTATAGTCAAGGTGTTGTTGTTCCTCAAAAGTCTGGGATTGTCAGGCTGTTTGGGAAGACTGGCTTGTAGGGTCAGTGGTGTTGTAGTTCAAAGGAGTTTGAATTAGTGAAAACGCCTTATGGAGGAAGGGACTGGACGTAGCCTAGTTAACGGTGAACCAATATAAATTGTTGTGTTATTATGTTATTATTATCCGTTGCTGAATCTGATTAGTTATATATCGAATAATTCATATTAACATTCAACGAAACAGCAAAAGAAATCAAGTTTGACAAACACAATTCAACCCCCTCTTCTCGTGTTTGCACCTTCACATAGAATCTTTAAGTTTTCTCATTTCAAGAATCCACACTTTTGCGCAGTTATTGGATGAAACACAAAGTATATCTCCTTTACATTCATAACTAGAATCATCGGTTTGAACCGCATTTGCATAATTGAATAAGTCATGTTTGTTTGGACAACTCCTCTTTCAATGTCGGATTTGCTGTCAACAAAAGCACTATGTTGTTTTCCTATTCTTGGATTTAGATATTTTTTCCAAAACTTCTTTACCTTTATTCCTTCTACACTCTTGTACCCATTGAAGTAGCAAAATTGAATTACAAGGAAGGGGGTTTGAATTGTAAATCTCCCTTTTTAAAATTTCCTGAAAAACTTAAGATTTGAACTCAATAATGTTATTGGTTAAGGAAGCAGAAAAACAGAGAACGTTCTTGGTTTATCAGAAAAACGGAGAACGTTCTTGATTAGTTGTAAAACAGAAAACAATTTATATTTTTAATCTTTAAAAACAATCAAACTGAATAAGGAGATAAAGGTTAAGAGATACCACACATAGATGTATCCTGATTCACCCAACTTGGGCTACGTCCAGTCCTCACAATTGTGAGATTTTCCACTAAGTGTTTAAAACAAGAACATTCTTGGTTTTACAGCACCTAGCTTAGATCAACCTTGATCTTTGTTACAGACTTTAATCTAATTCCACCCAGAAAGAGATTAATCAAATCACCTACCAACCTTGATAGGATTTCTTACAATCTACCTCAAACTATACTTAACTCTTATAGTTTGAGTTTTACAATGATGATGAGATTGTTTTGTTAGAATCTGAGATGTCTCAACTCTTGTTTGAGATTCGATTCTTTACAAAGAATTCAGTACAAATGTATTAGAGTAAAATAAGAACTTAATCAAATTGATTCTTGTAAGTGATGAGAGAATTTCAAGTATGTAAATGTGAATGATTTTGAGAGACTTGTTAGCACTTGAACTTCTGCATTTTCCTTGAGCTTTGGCCTTCCTTTTATAGGCTTGAGAGCATTAAATGGAGGTCAATAGAGCTGTTGGTAGAGCCCTTGTCAGGCTTGACCAGAGGCAATATTTTTGAATAAAAATAATCCAACTTTTGACTATTTTTATTTTCTATTTTGATTGGGATGTGTATTGCGTTTTAGATCAGACTTTATTGAGTAATTAATGATCCTTTAATGCTTCAGATAAGTGATAATATTTCAGACTTGAACTGGAGCTTTTGATCAATTAAAACAAATTGGAAAAGATCATGAAAACTTGATGTAGGAAGCTTGTACTAAAGCTGCTAAAAACTAACTGGAGATTGATGATCAATCTGGACTTTTGAACTTTAAGTATCTTGGAGAATGATAATCAATCTGGACGTTTTTCTGGCCATACTGGAAATTGACTTGACTTCAAGATTGTTTAACAGTCTTGACAGCCATTTCTAGCACTGTTTGGACAGGCTTGTTTGAGAGTCTTTTTCTTTTGCAATTCGAATGTCCTCTTTGATTTGAATAAATCCTATGTGTTCCCTGCCATGTAGTGATCATATCCATGTAACTTCCAAAGCCAACAACTTTGTTTAAATGATGGAGATTGATGGTTCTTTATGTTGCCATGACCATATTTGAATCTGGGAACATTCTCCGTTTTCCAGAATATGTCAAGAATGTTCTCTGCCTTTGTTTATGCTGATTTCTTTGATTCTTTTGAAACTTATCTTTGAATTAATACACTCAAAAGCACATGTTAAATTAACAATACATTTAGAATCATAATTAACGATCTTTAATTAACCTTTGTTTATTTTCATCAAAACTTTAAAATGAGAGTTTGTCTTAACACCCATTTCACATACAAACATTCACCTTGAAATGTTTCCTCTGCATTTTGTTTCACTTGACAATGAGACAAAAGTTGAGTGGTAATATCATCTAGGTTAATACTATTTTTCTTTAAGAGTGGTCACCAAGTGGTCGTAAGAACCTAACAATGAGCACAACAAAATAAAAAAATAAAATTATCTTTATCAATAACCTCCACCCAAAGCCTCATAAGATCAATGATTATTTTTTTGAAGGTATTGATACGTTGTTGCAAATCAAATCCCTCTTTTTATCTTCAATCCATATAGTTGTGATTTTATGAACATTTCTTTGTCAGTGTCTTTGACATATAGTGCCTCTCCAATTTATCCCAGACCTCCTTATGAGACTTCAAGTCCAAAATTTGATACATCACCTCATTTGACACACAAAGACATATTGTTCTTGTTTCCTTCTCCATAAGTTGTATCCAATCACGTTCAGCATGTCTATTGATTTAGTTTCATCCAACGCCTTTTGAAAACCTTGTTGTGTCTACAAATCATTAACTCTCTTTTGTCATAATTTGAAATTGTCTCTTTCACGAACCTTGCCACTTCGATAACTTGAGTGTATTAATTTAATTAATATTTACTTATTTTTTAAAGTACTAGACTACAGAGGTCACTAGTACAAATTTAGTTACAAATATTACACAATTTGATATGAAGCCTAAAGCAGAGATACCTTATTCGCCTCAGAGAGCTTTAATCACAATCAACTATGCACTCAGAAAATAAAAGAAAATGCATGTAACTAAAATTTTACCAATACATATACATATATATATATATATATAATAATGAGAATTTAATAAATAATTAATATTTTAATATTATTTTTTTTAATCTCAAAGTGTCCAATAATATATATTAAACATTAAACGGAAAACTAAAAGTTCATTCGCGATAATTGATTGCATTTTTTTTGTTGCTTATTTAACGAGTACTCCCGTTAAACTAAAACATTGTATTAAGTATAATAATATTAAATATTGTTATAATTAATTAATGACCAAAAATTATAATATATATCAATATTATTATATATTAGGCTAAATAGCACTTGTGGTCCCTTAACTTAATTTCAGTTAACGTTTTAGTCCTTTATCTTTTTTTTTTTTGATTTGGTCCTTTATTTTAATTTTAAATGACAATTTGATCTTTTATGTTTTAAAATGTCAACAATGTTATCCTTTTTTTTTACAAAAATTCAAAAAATTCATCAAAATTTTCAACCAAAACCCATAAAATTATTTATATTCTTCAATATAATACAAATTTCATCAAATTCGAAACTCAAATCTTCAAATAAACTCATATTTCTATTTTTAACAACATCAAATAAATAATGAAATTTGATGAAATTTTTGTATGAGTTTATTTGAAGATTTGAGTTACAAATTTGATGAAATTTGTATTATATTAAATAATATAATTAATTTTATGGGTTTTAGTTGAAAATTTTGATGAGTTTTTTGAATTTTTGTAAACAAAAAGGATAATATTGTTGACATTTTAAAACATAAAAGATCAAATTGTCACTTAAAATTAAAATAAAGGACCAAATCAGGAAAAAAAAAGATAAAGGATTAAAACGTTAATTGAAATTAAGTTAAGGGACCACGGATGCTATTTAGCCTATAAATTAACATTATAATTTTTAAAATACAAATAAAAATTCATATTAAATAACATATATACAAAAAATGCACATATATCAAATACAAAAATAAAATAAACATTTAAATATTTTCAAATATAAAAATTAACATTTTTTAAAAGATACACAATAAATATACTAACATATTTTAAATTTCAAAAAAAGTGCACAAAAATACAAAAAATATTATTTTACAAAAAAAATCAACAAATATTATATGTTTATTAAAATCACAATAAATACAATATAGATTTTTTAATACAAATTTAAATAAAAATTTAAAATTAAACTTGTAGTGAAGAGTCGGGTCTAACTTATCGTTTTCTCCTCGTCGCCCAAATATTTCTACTATTTACTTACAAACTACATTAAACAAAAAATACATAAATATATAATAACATAAAACTAGAATATAAAAAAAACATAAAAATAAATGATATACCAAGAACCACTCGAAAATGAATAAGTGAATATAAGTTGAATATGGTGCTCGAAAATTTGGAGTGGGGAAGGAGGAGGAGGTTTCAACCCTAAAAACAATTATATGCTCCAATCAGCGAGGGCACTTTAGCCCTCGGAATGAAGGAGTGTGTGTCAATCAGCGAGGGTTGAGACCCTCGGTGTGGGGAAAAGAACATCATCGTAGCTCTAGGTAATGTTAAAATTTTGAAAGAAAAAAATTTGCCTTTTATTTACCAAGGGCTTTGGCCCTACCAAAATTTTAATGTGCTAATACTTAGGGTATGGCCCTCGCAAAATCAAAATTCCCATATTTTCCTAAGGCTCTAACCCTAACAAAATAACTTGACTATTTTACTAGGATTGTGACTCTAAAAAATGCAACACATTTACTTAGTAGGAGCTTAAAAGCCCTAGCAAATCTCCTAAACTGAAAAACCCTAAGAAAGACTTTAGCTAATTCAACTTCTTCTTGTATTGGATATGACAATTTTTCAAATAAACACTTACACTTCTTTGGTGCCACATATCACATTGCTAAGCCTAAGTCATTTCATTTTTGTGTGTTTTTGATAAGGAAATGCAATAGAATATTACAGTTACGTTAGATTTTTTTTTCTTTTTTAGGATTTGAACTCATTCACTTATTTAATTATTAACTCAAATCAGTTGAACTATTCAAACCCGCTTAAGCCATCTTATAAATCAATACACAAATTCACACTTAATATGCTAATAACACACTTTTTTTACTCACCCTTCATCTTTTAGCCTTAGACATCTCAACTATACACAATTAATTGAGAATTAAGTGAGAGAAATCTCATTTGAAAATTGAAGTAAGAAATACTAACAAATGTCTTTTTAGAGTATTTGTTAAAAATTTAAATATAAAAATAACCTTTTAAAAGTTGAGTAATTTAAATTTTAAAATTATAAAAGTAAAATTTTTCATTGAATTTTTTTTTCTTTCTTTTTTGTATCTTTAACAAGTATTCTAACATAACCTGAAGTGAGAAATGCTAACAACACCCCTATTGAAGTATACCCCACAACCATAAATGCCCACGAGTTAATTCACAGACACTAGCAGTGAGCTACAAGACTAGTGATTATGACAATAATCTAGACCAGGTTTACCACAGGAGAAAGAAACAAAACTAAGGTAGCAACAAAGAAAAAAAAATGGTTGACAGTGCCTTTCACCAACCTCACATGTAAATGGAGTTTATATGACTCCCCACCAAAACAAGTCAACGGTCCTGATCAACCGATGGGCTGTCCTTAGATCAGTAATATGGAGGAGACCATACAAATCTAACCATTATAATTAAAATGTTGCATACCACCACTACATTTCCTTCATACTACTAATACTATAATTTATAGGGTATCCCTATTCACTTGTGTGCTTTTATAGCAGCCATGTTGGAGCTTCCATGATCACTTTTTTTTTTTAAATATTTGTTTTCTTTGGACTAGGATCCCTTATCTTTATTTTTATGAAGGACTTTGTATCTATCTTTTTTATATTATTATCTATCTTATCTTATCTATAATTTCCCTTATATTTTTTTCTCTCATAAAATACATTGAAGTTACCATTTCTTTCATAAAGATATATAGGGATCCACTTTCGTTTTCTTTTAGGCCTAACACCTTATGAAATATGACAGTTGAGTTTGTATATAGATAAAACTTTTTTATCAAAATTATTTAAAATATTAATAATTATTTTACAACTGTTTTATTTGAAATTTTAAACATTTCCTTTGCAGCACATGTTAAAGGATCAGATATAAGCCAAATATCTAATCATAATAATATTGAATCAAATATCTAAACATGGTTGATATTTACGGTCAACGGGTTGCAGATTTTACACTTGTGTGAAGAGTACTCCAGTAAGCAGCATCAATGTGGTGTCTTGTGTTAAAATCCAGGAATCCCAGCATCAACATGGTGTCTTGTGATATTTACATTAATCATTTCTATTCCATGGTTATTGCACCTAAAATAAAGCTAAATTACTATTTTAGTCTTTAAAAATATAATTTGTTGTCGTTTTAGTTTTTGTTTAAATAAAAATTTCAAATTAGTCATTAAATAATCAAAAATATTATCAATAATCTGTGTCGTTAAGTTGATTATTAACTTTGTGAACTTGTTAACGTGGCGATTATGTGTCACTCTTTTACTCTCATGTTCGCAACTAATTTGGCATGGATTAAAAATTTTATTTTTGAGAAAAAAAGTGACAAATGAAATAAAAATACAACTACATGTCAATTTGATTCCTGAAGTTTAAGCAAAAACTTCAAATTATTTATTGAATGATCAAAATTACCATAAGTAATCTTTGTCGCTAAGTTGACTATTAACTTTGTAAGTTTGATGAAGTAACATATTATGTATCACTCTCTTATTGTCATGTGTGCAACTAATTTGGCAAGGACTAAAATTTTTATTTTTTTAGAAAAAAAAAGTGACAATAAAATTGAAATAAAAACACAACTTAATGTCAATTTGATCTATGAAAAATACAACTTATTATCAAAGTAGTTCTTGAAAGATTCAATTTATTGTCAAAATAATCTCTCAAAAATATAAACAAAATATCAATTTGCTAATAAGTTTGTATCTTGAAATTTATGCATGTTCAAAGCAATGAAAATTTTAAATTTTTTCCTTCAAGGAAAATGCACATTTACATTTATTGGATGTTTCAGTAGCACCAACACCCTAGTGATATAGATGGTGTCGCTTCACTCCTCATGGTCTCGTCACTTTGCTCTAGATGAGTGAAATTTTAACTTTTTAAACAAATGATAAAAAAAATAAAAACCATATTTTTATTTCAATTATATTTTTGGAATACCATTACACAATAGTGCACTCACTAATTATATTTCAAACCATTGTTGACTATATTTGTTTCCATTACAATTGAATCAAATCAATTCTAGTTGCATGAAATGGATTTAAGATATTGCAAATGAGAGCATGTTGAATCAATGCAAATTATGATACAAATTCTGGTTTTGTTTAATTTAAAGACCAAATTTACATTATATTATATCTGTCAGAGATTACTTTGATAATGGTAAATTGTATATTTCAAGAATTATTTTAACCATAAATTATATGTTTCAAAAGACTAAATTGACATTAATTATGTTTTTATATCAATTTTATTGTCATTGCTTTTTTGAAAAAAAATACATTGTCATTTTAGTCCCTTCCAAATCAGCTGCACACGTGGCGGTAAAAAATCGACATACATGTAATCACTACGTTAGTAAATTCACAAAGTTAACGGTCAACTTAACGTCGAGGAGTAAAATAATAGTAGTTTTAATCGTTTGAGAATTAATTTAGAATTTTTGATGAGTCAGAGTCTAAAGTGATACCGAATTATACTTTTAGAGACTGAAATTGTGGTTTACCCCAAAACAAACGCGAGAGATACATTTCTTTCGGTCTTATTTGTAAGCAAAAATCTATTGTTGTTATTTACTCAAATATAAGTAAAAATTACAAAATTCAACTTTATTTAATATCATTGTTCCAAAAATACCTCTTATTAATTCTTCTATTTTTAAAGATATGTGCAAAGTTCAAATGCAATTTAATGTGATATTTATTATAAAAACGATATTTTAGTGATTATAATTAATTTTTTATTGTGTGAAGCAAAAAAGAATTTGTTTATAAATATAGCCAAAAGGAGTACTCTCTAGCACACGTATCAAATTATTTTCTATTGGTTGAATTGTTAAATTTTATGGATTACATTAATTAATTAAAATATAAATATCAATTCTTAAATTCTGATTGCACTTATTTTAAAATATGAATGAATATTGTATTGGGCTGAATTTATGAAAGGCATGTGGGTTGTATTGGGCTGGATTGTTATTTTGGTTACTCTGCTGAAAGGTTCTTACCTTCATTCATCAGGAAAATAATGAAATTAACATCGTAATATGCCATATATTTTAATCTACAATTTTGGTCTAACTGTACAATTTCAATTAATTGGTATCAGACCCAATTAGATATATGTTAGGGTTATATTAAATTATGTGACTGTGTCTTGTTATGAAATCTGTAAAACTGTTTTGATTGTATATCTATATTTGCTCTATAACGTAATCAGTCAACACTATGTTAAATGTGAACCAAAAATTTGTTAATCATTAAAATATATTGATCATTACATTAAAAATGTTACATTATGTTTTTCAATCTAATTTTTTCATGAGATTAAATTGTTATTTAAAATAGGCTAAGTAGCACCCGTAGTTCCTTAACTTAATTTTAGTTAACGTTTTAGTCATTTATCTTTTTTTTTCTTTCCAATTTGATCCTTTATTTTAATTTTAACTGACAATTTGATCTTTTATGTTTTAAAATGTCAACTATATTATCCTTTTTTTTACAAAAATTCATCAAAATTTTCAACCAAAACCCATAAAATTAATTATATTCTTTAATATAATACAAATTTCATCAAATTCGTAACTCAAATCTTCAAATAAACTCATATTTTCATTCTTTATTTGATGTTGTTAGAGATAAAAATATAAGTTTATATGAAGATTTGAGTTTCGAATTTGATGAAATTTGTATTATAGGGACTAACAAGTTCGCTCAGATTTTGAAGATGATTCAAAGTTCGTTCAGATTGCAAATTTTATTGCTCTTCTCATTCTATGCAAATTATCAGATCTGATCAAACAGCTTTCTTTGAAGATAACTTGGATAGTGGAAGTTTTATGCTACAACTAGTCGTTATAAAGGAATATCAAATTATTGGCCATTTTTTTTCAATAGGTATTATGGTTCTAGTTACTCGGAATGATGGTGAGATTCTTTAAGATGGTGATATAGTGGCACAATCAACTATGTACAAGAATTTGGTTATATTCTAGAGTCTGATGTGTTGGATGTAATTCTAAAACGATTGTAATATGTTTGTAATTCAGTTAGGATGATTAAAAAGTTAGTTAGTTTGTTAAGCAAAACGTTATTCAAAACTGTTATAAATAAGTCTGTAAATCAAGAACGCTCTGGGTTAAGTGTCAAGACTGATAATCAATCTCTGTTTTAAACGTTGTCTGATAATCAAAACTGTTTGTAATTCCTCTTTGATTATACAATTTGTTCCAACATGACGATGTTACTAAAAAGAATGACGTATTTGAATAGTTCCATTGAGACGATCTCAACAAATACGCAAGTCTTGGTTGTCTTCAAGAATTATGTTATTGAAGTAGTTCCATTGAGACGATCTCAACGAATATGCAAGTCTTCAATACTAGATGATTATGTCGTGTTTCTTCAAGAGCACGAGTTTGATATCCATGATGATGATGATTCTTATTTTTAATTATGGTTATCAAAATGGGTCAAGTCGAATGAATCAGGTCGTTTGGCTCACATTTTAATATAGGTCGGGCTGTAAAAAATAGGCCCGAAAAAGATTGAGGTTTTTTGGCCTGACCAATTTAACCCACATTAAAAATGGGGTCGGTTTGGCTTAATGGGCTACGGGCTATCCTGTTACAACTAAAATAATATAGGTAATTTATAAATAAAATTATTATTATCAAATTTGGACTGACTCAAATAATGGCCCCTTTTTTTAATACTTATTTTAATAGGTCTAACTATAAAGAATAGCCTTTTGGTGCCTTTTAAATGGCCTCTAAATTAAACGAGACACTTGTCACCTCACTTATGTAGTGTTATGTGTTATAATTTTATTTTATCATCTTTATTGTGGTTAGTGGTAACCGATGGTGTTTTTGTCTTATATTTTTTGTTTTAATTTTTATTAATTAAAATAAGGAGACTTCTTAAGAATAGTGGGTTGGGCTAGCCAATTACCAACATTTCCTATATTGAACGGGCCAATCTTTATAATGGCAACCCAACAACAAAGCAGGTCGGGCTAAACTGGCTCATTATGTGATTGGGTCCTACAGACCAGAAGGGGTTGGGCCTGGCCAACCCATTTAACAACTCTACTTTTAATGAAACAATTTATTGTTATCGTGCTTCTAAATGAATGAATGTCATGTATGATTAGTTATCTTCTATGGCTCATAATGATTTTTTGGATCTCGTGGATTTGTTTATGGGTCGCAAGCCTATTGTATGCAAATGGATCATCAAAACTAAACATTATCCAAATGGTAAGACTGACGAGTACAAAGTCATACTCGCAGTAAAAGACTACAATCAAGTAGAAGAGATTGATTATAAAGATACTTTCTCACTTGTCTTTTCTAAGGATGTCTTTCGAGTTGTTATGGCTTTGGTTGTACATTTTAATTTTGAAATTCGTCGAATGGATGTGAAGATAGTCTTTCAAAATGGAGAGCTTGTTGAAGATGTTTACCTAGTTCAACTTGAAGACTTTACTGAACCAAGCAAAGAACACTTAATATGTAAGCTCAAGAAATCCATTTATGTAAATAGACATCTAGATAATAATATTTGAAGTTTAACCAAGTTGTCATTTATTTTAGTTGTGAGTGTATGTCTCTCCTAGTATTGATGTCAAAACATAGATATAGTTTAGATTATGAGAGTTGTCTTCTTACAATAATCTCAATTGTCTTGTATCAATAGCAAGTATTTAAAAAAAACATGCATAACACTAGATAACATTAGATGCACAACATAATCATGTTTAAATTCATGAAAATGCAGTAAAAATAATTTCTCTACCCATTTTGATTTTCATGATTCGAATCACAAGGTGCTTGATTAAAATCATGCATGTTTTGATATAAAAAAAATGAAGTTATGTGATGTATAATTCAAATTACATAAATAGGTGATTCAAATTATATCAATAAAATTTGTAAATCTTGAGTTCATGTGATTTGTGATTCGAATCACATAAATAGTTTATACAAATCATATTAGTAAAACTTGCAAATTCTAAGTTTTTGTTATTTTTTATTATAATCACATAAGCAAATGATTCAAATCGTATTAGTAAAATTTGCAAATATTAAGTTTTTGTGATTTGAGATTCGGATCACATAAACAAATGATTCAAATCATACCTTTTAATAATACATTTTTATGACCCGAACTTCACATGATTCAAATCATGCCATGTGGGTCGAACCACACGGACAAAGTTTCAGTTTTGAATGCATTGGATATGTCTTTTCTCATGTAAACTCATAACTATAATTAAAACTCATTCATCTCATTCAAAATTAACATTCATTTCATTCCTAAAAAGGTCAAATTGAAAAAAAAAATTATCTAATTTCTTTGAGTGATTCTTTTGTTAAATAACATAAAGTGAGATTTTTGTGTGAGTGTTTAAGAGTATGAAACTGAGGGTTGTTCAATCTCATCATTTCTATAAAAAAAAAAGAAGATGAGTCTCTCTCCTAGACAGGGTTTCTAAGCTTTGGGTAGTAAACATTCAAAATTGTTGATGTTTCGTAAGTTAAAGGTTCAAACTAGAAGATTTATGATTAGTGAGGTTTACACAAATTGAAGATACAAGTTGATTTTTGAAAGGAATTCAAAATCTATGATTCTTATATATATATATATATATATATATATATATATATATATATATATATATATATATATATATATAATATTTTGGAAAAAAACTAAAATGAAATACGTTTAACTACTGTGTTTTATTTACTCGCCGATTTCTCAACATATAAAAAATATTTTAAAATGAGTGTTGTTTTGCTTTTTTATTGTGATATTAATTTTTTATTCTAATGTATTTTTAAATTAATATTATATATATTATTTTTAAATTATTATATTTTACTATATATTTACAACAATAATTGATGATCAATAATAAATATAGTGTTGTATATTTACAATATTTTTTGCTCTTTTGTAGCTTTTTCTAATTTAAGTAAA
>JBBPBO010001984.1:15735511-15766300 GCA_037974295.1 Cicer cuneatum
AAGGATGCTATTTAATCTATTCCCTCTATTTTACAATAAGTGTACTTCAATTAAAAAAATTATTCTAAAATGAATGTAATTTTAAGTTTTTAAGGGAATATTAACTATTATTTTTTAATTGTTTCTTTAGTTGATCCTATGCACATTGACCACAAAGCATTATATTTCAATTAGCATTTATAATAATGGAAAACATATCGATAATTAATAAATATATATTGATAAAATTAGGATTCTCTTTGCTTTATTTATGATTCTCTTTGCTTTATTTATTTAGTAATATTTAGTAATTTCTTAATATTTTGAGGTGGAGAATAGTACATCAGAAAGAATATTTTATGTGCGTTCTTTTTTAATTATTATATTTGTAGAAAATCTTAATTTAATTTAACTATCGTCTGTAAAGTTCAATGTAATATTGGTTATTGATTAGTCAATAATAACCTTAAGGGTTTGTTCATGGTGGCTGCGAGTTTCAAAAATCAATTTCAAAATAAAAAAATGTTCGAGTAAAATAGTGCTGAGTTGATTTTTATATAATTTCGAAATAGTTTTTCTTTAAAACTCAATTCCCCGAGTAAAAAAAAATCAAAATTAAAAAAATAGGTTTGTAATTCTAGCTTTTTTTAAAAAAAGAATTACTATGGTTCAGATATTCACCACCAACCACGTACCTCCAACCATTATCTCCCACCACTAGCACCACCACCGTCCACCACTTCAGTCATCGTCAATCACACTTTGACAATCAACTCTAACTATCAATTATCTCTTTTAACCGTTGCAGTTGTATTTAACAATTGATCACTAATACGATAGTCATATTCTACAACTAATATTTTCAAGTAAAATTATTATAATTAAATAAACTATAATTTTAAAATAATTAACATTTAATATTTTTATTTAATTATTTTTACGTGTTAACTTTTTAGGTATTTGGTTAATTTATAACGACATAGAGTAAAAAGAGTGGTTCAATTTAAATAAAATAAAAATTAAAAACTCAAATAAATTTTAAATTTTGAAAATTGTAGAACAAAAAACTAAAAATCACCTTAAATGAGGCCTTAGTTATTTCTATAAAAAATAACTTTAGTTATTCAGTGTAGAGAAATAAATATATAAAATGAGATAGTAAATTATTAAATAATATTATAGAAATGATAAACAATGACATCAAAAAGTACCAAGCTTTATAACTGTATATGTTTGTTTTGGTATGTATAAAAAGTCAAAATAAGACGATTACTGCATTCCTCCTAATATGTAAGACCCTCTTATAAAACAACATTGTCCATTTATATAAAACATATCAATACTTAATAAAGTCATTTTAGTAAGTACTATTTTTCTTTAATTCATACTATGTGTTTTTTAACTTGTTCCTTTTAGTCTTGGACATAATAAATTTAGGTTGGTTAAGATCTAAAAAAAAGAAATAATTTAAATTGATTTAATCTTTTTATCTTTTATTCACTAAATAAAAACAAAATTCATTTAAAATATATTTTTGAATTTTTAAAAATACAAAAAAAACATTATTAACTTTGTTTTAATTTTTTAAAAGAAAAAAAAACTTATAAAAATATTTAAAGGACTAATAATTAAAAAATATGTTAATATATATATAAATTGATCAATTAAATCACTCGATAAACAGAGAGAATACTAGTTGAAGAACAGTAGAAATAACATCCACATGAAAATGTAATGAATCCTATATCGACAAGTGTATAATAATATTAATGGAACGTAGGGTTCACCAATCACCATACACAGTTATTTTAAAAATTATTTATTATTGAGCTCGATTCTTACAATAATTTTTGGTTAATTAGAAATATAATGCGCCATTATCCAAGCATAATTAATGACAAGTCAAAGCCCCAGCCCCCATGACATGTAATCATATATTATTACTCAAACATCAATGTCGTGAAATCTTTTCTTGATCGCTGAGGCTTGATTCATAGGGGCCCACACCTGTCTGCACGTGTCTTTTACCCAATACTGTCAAATAAATATATTTTAAAACCAAAATTTAACGTGATAAAGAAAATCCTAATTTAAGGCAGAGAAAACTATCGGTTTTAATCAACAATTTATATATATATATATATATATATATATATATATATATATATATATATATATATATATATATATATATATATTTGTCTTTCTTTAATAATATTAACAAAAATTGAATTCTTAATTTTACAAGATAAGATAATATTTATTTATCTTTTTATTATTAGACCAAATCAATGTAATTGATAGTGATAATTTCTTTATCACAAAATAAACCACTGTTTTAATTAGACAATCAAAAATTGGATACTATTGTGAAGTGGTTATTTAGCTTAATGCTAAATACTCTATTTTGAATAAATTATAAATATAAGATGTTTATAATTTTTTTTAAAACGGTTAAAGATTAGTATATTAACAACAATTTAAAGTACAAGATGTTTTTAGCATTAAAACATACAAAAATGTGTCGAAGGCAAGCAAAAACAACATACACCACATCCCTTCGAAAAGACATGGACCAAATAATGAAACACAATAATACGCAATTGAAAGCTCCATACTACTTTGAAGATGTAAACACAATTTAAATCATAAGCAAAACTAGCATTAGCTTTAATATATGCTCAAGACATCAATTTAACCTTATCAATTTGACCTTCTCAAGTAGTATTACACCATTGAAATCATCTTTATTGATTATAAATTATAAGATCTATTTGGTAAAATTTATTATAATATGAGTTTATAACTTGTCACTTAATTTTTTTTTAAAAGCCACTTCAAATAACGTTAATGTTTATAGTTTATTATGTTTTCTACTAATTTTATTCTTTTTATTTTAGCTAAAATCTTATACTCTTTATAATTTATTTATTATAATTTAAAATAAATAAATTAACTGAGTAGATAATTTAAAGTTTAAATAAATAATATTTTAAAGTAAATAATTTATTTATTACAATTTAAAATAAATAAACTAAATAAATAAATAATATATTTGTTTGATAAATTTTTAATTATTAACTTTAATTTTTTTAAATATTAATTGATATAAAATTTATTATTAATTAACAATATTTCTTTATATTCTTTTAAATTTTTAAGTTAATTAAACTAGTAACTTTGTCAAACACTTCAATTAGTTTATCAACTATAAGTTATCAACTGATTTATCAACTACTTGCTATAAGCTATTAGTCACTCCATTCGTCTCATAATAATTATCGTATTTACAAGAAAAAATTGTCCTAAAATAATTATCATTTGTTCTTTTCGATGCAGCTTTAAATTATTTTAACCAATTATACTCTCTAATTAATATTATATTCTCCCTCCAGTTTCAAATAGAAGCAAATAAAAAAACTAGTGTTTCATGATCCAAAATATAAACAACTTTCAACAATCTTGACTATATATTAAATATTATTTTTTCCATAATACCCTTCATTTAATTTAAATTTTCCTATCTTATTTTCAATGTCATAATTAAGGCCTCTATGTTTATAAAAGTATGCTAAGGGTAATTTTGGAAGATGATTTATTTATTTTTCAATACCAATAAAAATTGGTTGATTAGTTAATATGTGTATCCTCTTTTTTTGCTTAACAATAGAATCCGAATGAATACAACACTTCTAATTTATTATCCCTATATTTTGCATTTATGATAATTGGAATCAATCAATTATTTATAAGGATAGTTCGGTATAATTATTCTTCTCTCACTACTAGAAAAACATGATTTAGCGTCGGCCAAAAGCCGACGCTAACACCCTAAAAGTCGATGCTAACGTCTTTTTAGCGTCGGATTAGCGTCGGAGTCGGGCCTAGGCTAAAACGGTCGAAGCTATTGCATAGCGTTGGCCATATAGCGTCGGATGGTATATTAGTGTCGGCCTGGCCGACGCTAAACCGACGCTAGTAAATAAAAAACCCGTCCGACGCTAAAAAGGTCTTTTGCCACGTCATTTTACGGCCAACGCTAATGTCAAACTTGAGCAATTTGGTAGCGTCGGTTAAAGCCGACGCTAAGTTGAAATTTATTTAATTTTTTGTTTTTGTTTTTTTAGCACCTGCTCAATAATATTTAAAAATTTTATAAAATAAATAATACTTCAAAAATCCTCTTGCATTAACAACATAAAAAAGGCAACATAAAGTATCATTTGTTATCATAATACAAAATATTAACATAATATCAAATAACAACCTAAGTTCAGCTCTAATTCTAGCTCTAATTCTAGCTGTCCTCTCCGCTTGTAAAGACATATGAGTCATAGAATTAGAAGGATTCTGGAATTGTTGTGTAATCGATGTACTCCCATGACGGAGGTTATCAGATAAGTCTCCCGTACCATAAACTCGACCACAAGTGCGACCCCCTGCAGATTGTGTCCATAGTATTGTCGATCCATCTAACTCTTTAGCACCATCTACACTTGTGTCGCCAAGTTGTGTTTGTACTTCCTCCATTAATACCTTTTGGACCATGCAAAAAAGAAATAATTAATACCCATAAAAAAATTTCCTCACCTATCCAATTAGGTCGAGTCCCTTTCTTCCTCGCCTTTGAAATACTGTCATATCTCACCGTAAACTATGTTTTCGTCCCAAAAATTTGCACCATGTCTTGTAATTCTTAGAGACCATTCATCATTGAATTAACCGCGCGATCATCAAGCTGCAATTGTCGAAAAAACAGTGGAATAAAACTACAAGATAAAAATAGCAGACTAGCCTGATAACTAATATTACTATTTCATTTTAATTTTATATTACTGTTTCGCCAAATGCAGGACGAAGTAAGAGATAGATAAGTACCTTGTTGAGAGGCTCAGCTTTGGGGTGTAGCCTTATATGAGAGTTAGTTAGAAGTAGAATCAAATGCTCTCTCTGGTTCCTAACATTGTCTTTCTGAGAGGGGAAAAACATAACATGCCTGGAACCCAAACATGGCTCTGAGCCAATCAAGCAGATCCAAATCTCCAGTTCTCTGGCGAGGTTGCTCAAATGAACTAGGCCAGTTCAAGCCACGAGTATTCCAAAGCACAAAAACAGCTGCCTTAATCTATAAAACGTGAAACCGAAGCAAAGAACTCAGTGCAGTTCCAAACACAAAACAGAAACCACATCAATCATAGCAGAAATGATACCTCTTCAAGCTGCATAATAGGCTGAGAAGCCCCAGCAGAATCCAACGGAAGAATGTTAAAAGGTATATAGATTTCTGTCTTTTCTTGGACATCTCTAGCAGTTGCAGTGATCTGATACACCACAAAATTCAATGCTGTAAATGAAGCCTCCAAAATACATGAATATTGAGAGAAAATCAATGCATGAAATTCCCATTTTTGAAAACAATATAGATAAGTAAACATAAACAGATAAAGACTAACCTCAGGAGCAACTTCTTCAACTTTCTCAGTTTTGTTAACAGCACAAAGCACTTCAAAAAGCACACCAGTAGTCTGGTAAGCTTTACCAAGTTGTGCTCTGCAAAAGAATATCAAGGACGGACCAGTTAATCATAGAATGAAACCAATTATTATTACTCCAAGGCCTAAAAAGTGAAAAAGATAATTGGAACAGTAAATTCATAATAAAAACAATGGTTGTTTTATTATTATTTTATCTATCTATAGTGTTTAATAACTAAATGTAACATCTAGGAATAATACTGAATGATAGCCCATTTCTAATAAAACCTAAACAAAATGATAGCCCAATTGATAACCATTTCTAATTCCAACAGGGCTGTAACTGATACAGACAAAGGGTTGGTGCAAAGCCTTGGTTTTGGTTCTGGTTCTGATTCTTAATCAAGTTGTATCATGCTACCAAGCTTGTCACTAATCAAGTTGTATCATGCTAACTGATTCCTTCATTCTGTCCAATTGATCATAGTCATTAATTTTAAATATCATGGAAATCAGCAATCAGCAACAGACTTAAGCAGAAATTTAAGCAACAGATTTAAGGGCAAACAGCAATCAGCAACAGACTTAAGCAGAAGATATAATCAGAATTAATCAGCAAACAACAATCAGATTTACTGATATAATCAGACTTAATCAGCAAACAGCAAACAACAAACTTAATCAGCAAACAGCAATCAACAATCAGCAACAGATTTACTGGTCCTTATTGAGTTATTGTATGAGTATGTATGACAGGTCAAGGATTATCAAGAAAAACCAAAATGCATAGAGGTGTGTGGATGTAAGATTTAAATGATTCTTAAATTAGGTATTCAGAACATCTGTTATTGTAACAAAAACAAGAATAAACCTAAAAAATGAAAAATCAATATAATTTTTATCACAGAAAAAAAACAATTCTCTATGATAAAGGATATGACCAGCTGTAACACGGACACCACAAGTTCATTAAACCTATCTACTGATTTCAAGTACCTGCATAGAGAATGCTAAGGAATGAGAACCTGCAGAAACAAAAACAACAGGCACAAAAAGAGGATCATAAGGCCAAAGATTTCTATTTGAACTTGGATTACACATCAATTGAATATGTAACTCACATAGCACTAGTAGTCCATGCAAGGTCCTGTACAACATCGAGAGCAGCGTGCATAATAAACTGATGCAGCTGAGCAGCATCCTCCCTCTGTCATACGGTAGCATTAGATTGCAAAATGAAGTAAACTGGTGATGAAAACAAAATCCGTTGTTTTCTAAACCACGCCAAAACAAGGTTTACTTATGCTAGATAAAGATAAGCATTTACATGAATCAAGCGAACAAGTTATGATGTAAATTCGAATTCCCCATAACATTTTCAGACAATAATTGGCTTCTAATCTTTATCTTTGTAGCACCAACACCTCAGATTCGAAAGTGTGTCCCGGTGTCTGACACACACCTTGATTGCATTTAATTAATTGGTTTTCTCAAATTATTACCGGTGTTGAGTACGAGTGTATGTGCTTCCTAGCTTCTAATATTCCATAAATTATTAGATTGATCCATGAGTGACAATTGACAAACCAAATTAATAATCACAAAATCCAATATCCAATATCCAAGAAGAAGCAAGTAAATAAATAGATAAATAATCCATAAACAACTTAACAAAAAATAAATAAAAGGATCATACTTTAGCAGCTACTCCAACTTCAGCTTCATAAATAGGAATATCATTTCTGCTAATAATGATGAAACAAGCAGTGGTTGCCATTGTCAATACCCTTCCAACTGCACCTGTGAAACAGAAAATGTCTATACAAATGAGAAAACTGAAAATTCACGAAGAGATCTCAACTTAAATCGAAAATTAAACAATACTAGATACCATAATTACAAAATCAATAGAATTTGCACAGTTTCGAAACCATGAAGGATAAGATGAAGAAGAATACAAAGCTCAACATATAAACCCAAAAAAGCATGAACAAGCGAAAGAGGGAGTAACTAATCGGTAGCAAGTACATATCGAATGAAGAACCCAAGATGAGTAAACAGAGACGAAGGAAGAACCCAAAATGGAGGGAAGTCGTGAACGGGAGGAACCTAAGATGGAGGATGGAAGGTTTGGTCGCAATTTTGGGGAAAATGAAACAGGTTTTGGAGCATTAGGCGATAAGGGTTTTGGAGGAAACTAAAGAGGGAATACCTGGAAACAGATACGGCGGCGACACGAAGGGGTTGAGTGAGGTGAGAGAAACAGTGATGCGGCGGCAATGGCTGAGCTTGACGGCGAAGACGAAGTGGGTGACGGGTTCGGGAGTTAGGGTTCAGAGTGGGTGACACAAAAAAGTCATAAGGTGAGATTGAGGGATACGGAATGATGAGATTTACATTTAGAGTAAGATTTACATTCAGAGTGAGATTTACATTCAGAGTTCAACAGTTATTAAAAAATTTAATTTTAAAAAATTTACAACTTAGCGTCGGCCCATCCAACGCTAACTATTAAAATAAAAATAATTAAATTAAAAAATAAACTAGTGTCTGCCTTATTTTGTTTAGCGTCGGCCTAGCCGACGCTAACAATAAAAAAATCAAAAAAATAATTTTTGTACACTAGCGTCGGTCAAGCCGACGCTAGTTAGCGTCGGAGTCGTGGCCGACGCTAAATATGGCAGGTAAATTGAGTTTTTCTAGTAGTGTCTCTTATTTATTTATCATATTTTTTTAATGTAAAATGATTAAATGTGACAATTATTTTGAGACGAATGATATAATTGTTATCAAGCAAAGCTTAAGAAAGATAGTTGACTACATTTCATTTATGCAATCCCAATAAAATTGAAGTGTGTAACCTAAATTACTTTCCAATATCAATAAATTGAATAATTGAAAATCTAAAATGTTAAATTAAATTAAAGGTACTTTAGAGATAATATAATTAAATAGAAGAGAAGTTATTGACTTTTACTTATATTTTATTCTTAAAAAATAAAGACTAATTTTATTTATATTTTCTTTTATAGAGAGTATTAAATATTATATAGAGGAAGCACTCTATTGTAAATTTATGTAAATAGATTTCATGAATATATTTTTTTTCCATATTGATAAAATAAAAGGCACGAGTTTCAAAATATATTTATCATGTAGAATTATTTTTATAGTTGGTATATTTGATGTTTCACAATTTTTTATAAAACTATATTTGATGAAAACTTTAAAAAAAATTACAATAACTATAAGTCCATTACTTTTAATAGTTTTTATATTTTTTTTTATTGGAACTAGAGGGAGTACTGCCTTTGGCGATTCTATAAGAAGGGAAAAAAATCAGTAATACCATTGATATTATTATTTAATTCAAATTATTTCCTTTATTTTATATTAATATTACGTTTAGAATTATTACTTTGTCTCACATTAACTATCATTTTAAAATTTTAATAAAATATTAGTAGTAATTATACTTTTCTTTTAAGATCCGTTTATTTTGAAAAAAAAACATTTATGTTTTTATTATTTAAGATGTGCGTTCATTTTATTTTGATGAGAAATTTTAAAAAAGAATATTTCTTACAGAAAAAAGTTAATGAATATATATTTATGAAAATTATTTTTTTTTTACATTTTCATTGTTTTAAAAATGTAAATGTTTGTTCACGTTTTGAAACATTGTGTTTGTATTAGTTTTATATTGTACATGTTTGGTGTAATACTTTTGTTGAGATAGTATTCTAATATTGGTTGTATTATATTGCTCTTGTTTGATGATACCCTTCTCTTTAAAATGCAAATGAATTTTGGTTTAAAATATCAAATGAATTTTGGTTTTGGGGACCTTTTTATATCTATTAAGAACTTTTACGATATTAAGTTATATTTTTTAAGGATTATTGAGATTATATTTGTTTCTGCATTATTTGATAGAGATACATTATTTCAGGAAAACTAAAAATTAGGGGAAAAAGAAATTTGGGAGGATAAAAATTTGGTGAAGAGGATAAAAAATTAGGAAAACAAAAATTGAGATTTGTGAGAAATTAAGAAAGAAGATTAAGAAGAAAATAGATACGAGCAAGAGTTGTGTTTCAAGGTTTCTAGAATTTGTAATTTTTTTGAGAATTTTTGTGTGTTAATGTCAATTTAGTCCTTAGTCATATCAGTAACCCACATGATAATAAAATTGGAATGCATAAGATTAAACTTACTAAACTTTGATAATTGAATGATTAATTTGAATTTTTGACTAAGTCAAGTTCTAATGTGACATTTTAGCAAACCATATATTTAACATGAACAACAAAGTATATAAAATAAATATAATTGAATTTTAGGTACTAATATCTAATTTTGTCATTTTTACTGAATCAATGTCGATTTAACTCACCATTTTATAGATAGGAATATATTCTCTTGATGAGAAATTACTTACTTTTTTAAATAAAAATTATACATTCTCCTTAGTCATGAAATATCATATATTTCTACTAGTGAGGACCAACATCATTCATTGTTAAAATTTGGCTATATTACTTTTTATTTCCTTAACTTTTTTTTGAGTTTCGTTTTTCGTTTTGTTTTTATTTCTTAAGTGTTGTAAAATCTGAATGCACATTTGGGTTGTAAATTTACAAATATAATCACAATTGTCCCTAAAAAATAACACATACTGTAATTATAGCCCCTGAAAGTGATAACTTATAGTTAGAGTGATCCCTTATGTAATAACTTATTGGATTTGATAAAGGGAGAGAAAATGTAACTAAAGAGAGAAGAAAGAAGAAATGAGAAAGGAGAAAAGGTAACTTAAGCAAAGAAAAACACAATTTTTTCCATTTAAAGCTTCATTTTATTTAATATTTTTTAACTTAATGTCAATTTGATATCTGCCAATTCATCAAGCCCACGTAGGAGAGATAATGACACATCACTCAGCCACGTACACATACACCTCATCTATTTAAGAGGACTAACATAAAAGTTAATGTTAGAAACAAAAGTGACAGACGTTTGACTGAGTCCATGATTAATTTGGATTTTTTGCTGAGTTAGAGACTGGAATGACAACACCTTATCAAGTCAAGGACCAAAATGATAGTTTACTCTTAAAAAAATGTCAATGAGATTGAATTGAAAAATTAAATCTAACATGAACAATTCATCCATCTTCTTCCCAAACTCATCCACTCATCCTACATTTTGTTTGACGTGAAAAAATCTTTAAAAAAATAAAACACTAATCATTTTCCAACTTTTTCTTCTTCTTTTTACCAACACTACCAAAGTTACTACCAGTATCCGAAAATAAAAACAAAAAATAGATCCAATATCAACATTAGAGAAAATGAGTATTAGAACAAAACCCTAAAAAAACTATACTTTAGCTCAAAAATGAAGAAACTAGAAAAATAGATAACATAATAACAACAAAAATCAATTTAATTTTTTTTTCTAGATTTGCTTTCGATTTGTTGGACTATTTTTTTGTTTTTCTTGATTTTTGACGTCTAAAAAAACCCAAAAATAAACAGAGAAAAATGACTTTCACTTATTATCCTCCATATTCTTCCTTTCTTCTTTGTTTTAGATTTACTTCTCAAATTTTGGTATGTCCTGAGTTCTAAAGAAAAAGACGAATTCAAGAGATAATGATTTGAGTTTTGTCTAGTTAAGATTTTTTTTTTTCCGGTTTGATTTGGTGGTGTTGGATTTAAGATAAGAATATGGTTTGGTTTCGAAAGGTAGTTTATTGTTGAATGGTGCATAGAGAAAGAGAACAAATTTGAGAGAGTTAATGTTGGACATTTACAATTGGCAGAAGTTATGTGAATATGGTTTGATGTTGGTTTTAGATGAAAAAATGTGATTTTGTTTGATGGAAATGATATATGGATGTGGATGGTCGGGATTGAAGATGAAAGATTTGAAAATCAAATATGAGATTTAAAGTAGTCGTTTTGAGATGTTCCGATTGAAGAGAGATATTATTGGATCATTCAAACAATCTAATCACTAAATTAAAATGACGTATAACTATGATTTAATATTATTTCAATAAATTTGACGAAAAAACTAACATAACTTATAAAACAATATTTAAAAGAACAAATCAAAATGAAAATTAACTTACCGACCAAAATGAAATTTGAATAAAAGTTAAAGAAACAAAATAAGAAATTAAAGTTAAAATTTTGAGTATTTTAAAATATTGTGGTACTTTTAAATCACGTGAAACTATTACAAAAGTTTAGAAATGTGTTTTCACCTGTTCACAATATGGCCTGGTTTTTACTTTTGTTGAGTAAATAAAGGACAAGTGATTGAGACCCATATCTCACCTCAATTTGATTGGCAGCGGTTCATCTGAAAATGATTGTGTTGGAATAGGTACAAAAGTGATATAGGATTGGAATCATAGCTCAATTGTTGTTTGTTGGGTCTCACTTTCTTTTTTCCTTACATCACCAATTTAACTTTACATATCATATCATGGTCCTAAAATCAGAATGAGATGCCACAAGCAGCTCAGCAATTCCTCTTCCTTATCTTATAGTGTGGGGATTACAATATTGGGCACATAAAGGTGTACATTTTATTCAAAATTATACTTAAAGAGATATCAAATTACTTTAAAAATAGTTTTCAACAAGATTAAATTTTATTATTTTAATCATTAAATCAATTATAAATTCTTATTAAATAATTGATTAACTCTATAATTTTTCATAAAATTTTAAATTTATTTGATTATTTGTCCAATAATTTCAAATGAACATATAATAAAATTTAAAAAACATAAATTAATATTTACTATCAAACTACATAACTACAAATTTTAAATTTATATAAATATTTGTGAGTATGATCATTAATATAATATGACAATTATCAACAATTGTATTAACAAAATTTAATTTTTATAGTTATTAAACAAAATAACTTTACTTAGAGTTACTTTTATTGTAACTTAGTTCAGTCATAAACAACTGAGTAGTGTTACTCTACTAAATAATTCACTATAAATATTTTTTTCAAAAAAAGTTAGAGTACAGAAGCATCAAACTCACTATAAACATTAAATTTCGCTAATCAAATTGTTAACTATATTAATAATTAAATACACAAATTTTTGTATAAACATGATATTTGCAACTATGTAAATTTTCAAAAAAAAAAATTAATAAACATACACTCATTTGATTTTATTTGATGTAGTATCAAATATAATATTGTAATATAATAAAAAAAAATTATAAGTTGATCTGCTCAATAATACTTTATTAATTTTAAAGTTAGATTGATAAAATTATATATATATATATATATATATATATATATATATATATATATATATGTGTGTGTGTGTGTGTGTGAGAGAGAGAGTGAAATATGGCCTTATTTATGTCTCCATTCATTTCATTTTATATATTGTTTTTTTAAAATAACTTTTTTATTATTTATCTATCATTTGCAATGTTTAAAGTGATATTAACTATTATTTTATCAAAATATTATTAATTATTATTTTGTCAAAATATTCTTAACTATTATATATATATATATATAATCATAGATAGGGAGAGAAAAATAAGTGAAATAAAATAATAAATGGTAACTAAATCATAAATGGTAACTAAATCATAAGAATAAGATAAAAATAATTTTAAGGTTTTGATACTATTTAGGCATGGTGATTAAATTCTATGAATAAATAATTTCAGTCTTTAAAATGATAACGGTGGATCAATTTAGTCCTTTAAATTTATAAAATAACAATTAGTCCACTCAATTAAAGTACATCTATCAATTTAGTCCCTTCATAAAATATTTTTTTAGTATTCATCGAAATCAATAAAAAAAACATACATATCGACTAAAATATTCTTTTGATGCATCAAATCAAACATAAAATCTTTAAAATTGTAATGTAACATTTGATAAAATTACTAAATTAATTGTGTTATTTTTTAATTTAAGAGATTAAAATGTTTATTTTACAAATTTAAAGAATTAAATTGATTAATTCTTATCATTTCAATTACAAAAACGTGTATTTATTATAAATTCTATATAATACTAGTAATTTAGTTATCAAATGATTTGAGTTAAATTAAAATGAAAAGCAAAGTACAACGTTATGAAAACACTCATGAAAAAGTGATGTCATTGATGTGAGGTTTTGGCTTATAGAGGATCAAGTCATAGGCATAGGATTCTTGAGCCACAAACTCTCCCCTTCAAGTTTATTTTGGAGTTTAGTGGACAAATCTAATTTACCCTATTATGCCACATCTCTATATAGATCAAATTATTCAAGGTAAGGTACAAATAAAATGTTATTCATAGAGTGGTCCAAGAATTATTATGTTCTATTCTATATTGCTAATTCTCATAGACACTTGCTAGCCTCGATGATCATCTGATAGTGTTCCTTGCAAAAAAAAGAACGTTGACATGACACGAATGATGATACTCACCAACAATTGTGCCAATTATGGATGTTCACCAACAATTGTGCTAATTATGTACATCCATAATTGGCTATAATCAATTAAGTGCGCTAGTTTTGTCATTGATTTCTTATTAAGGCATTGACTTAGGTTTAATACACACACAAATGAAATTTTCTTACATTGTTAATCATTGTCTATGCTATCGTACCATAAAAAAACTTGGAAAAATGTCTATTGCTGGAGACTAATCTAAATCTTTGATTGGTGGAGTCTAATCTAAATCTTTGTTTGCAATATTTTACTCATTCGTTTCATAATAAATATTATTTTAATTTTAAAAAAATTATTTTAAGATGAATGTTATTATTATTTTTAAATAATTTTAATTGTTCTTTTAGTTGTACCTTTAATTATTATAATGCACACAACTTATAAAATATTATTTATAATTTACATTTATGATAGTAAAAAATAAATTTATAATTAAGATGAAAAATTTAGTAAAATAAATATTTTCATTCTGTTATTTATAATTATTTTTAAAAATGAATAAACGTGATACTTATTGCGAGAAAAATGAAATTATCGAAATGAAGTATAATTGCATCCTAATCTAAATGTTTGAACTAATTTTGTGTTGAAATGTATAGATCCTTAGTTTTCTAACTAGTACTTTTTTTTTTATGAAAACTAACTGCTCCCTCCGTCTCATAATAATTGAGACATTTAATCATTATATATATATATATATATATTAAAAAATGTTACTTTTATCAAATTATTTTTATTAGATATTAAAATGTAATATTAATGACATACATGTCTGCAATTTGAGCAGTGTACATGAAAAAGTTTGATCTTTTCTCGAATTAAGTGGCAATCGATTTCGATGTGTTTTGTTCGTTCGTGAAAGGTGGGGTTATGTGCCAAATAAATTGCTGATTTGTTGTCACATAAAGATGGAGGTAGGTGCTAAAGGTTTGATGCCAAGGTCCTTGAGTAGAAAATCCAGCCATTGCAGCTCACAAGTTAGGCTAGCCAAAGCCCTATATTAAGCTTCTAAACTTGATCGACATACAATGAGTTGTTTCTTCAAATTCCATGAGATGAGAGAATGTCCAAAGAAGACACCAAAGCATGTGACTGATCTACGAGTTAGGGGCAAGTAGCCCAATCAAAATCTGCAAAACCATACAAATGAATTTTAAAAGAAGTTGAATAAAATAGTCCATTTGCAGGAGACTTCTTTAAATAAAGCAGAATTTTAAAAGTTGCCTTGTAATGTAATTTACTAGGCTTAAACACATGTTGGCTAAGTTGTTGAACATCAAAAGATATGTCAAGCCTACTAGTTGTGAGATAAATAAGCCGTCCTATTAGTCTTCTAAATAATGAAGATGAGAGTCATTAGCATGAAGCTTCTAGGAATGATCATAAGGAATTGAAGTTGATTTACTAGCAAGTGTTCTAGTATCTTCCAAAAGGTTAAGAGTGTATTTCCTTTAGTTTATGAAAATGCCTTTATCTGATCGGGCAATTTTTAAACCAAGGAAGTACCTCAATTTTCCTAAATTTTTTATTTTAAAATGATTATCAAGAAAGGTCTACAAGAACTATATCATTTACATAGATAAGTAAGACAATTAAATTAGAATTATGAACTTTTGTGAAATGAGAAGAATCAGCAATAGAAAGCTTGTAACCACAAGATAACAAGCTATCAGACAACATTGCATTCCATTTTATGCTTGCTTGTTTCAAGTCATAGATGGACTTGTTCAATTTAAAAACTTTAAATAAAGTAATTGACATAGTTGAGAAGGTGCATACCAGAGGGAATAGTCCTATAAACCTTTTCACTGAGGCTTCCATGTAAGAAAGCATTATTGACATCTAGTTGTTCCAAATACTAGTTTTTAATAGCAGATATAGCTAAATTAGTTCGAACAATTGTTAGTTTAACAACTAAAGAAAATGTGCCAAAGTAATCTACTTCTAGTTGGGTATAACCCTTAACTACAATACATGTCAATAGAGGCCATCAACATGATTGTTTGGTTTTCCAAAACCAGTCCAAGAAACTAATTGATACAAATGAGAAACATGAAGATCTTTATGTTTTCAATGCTTTTACCCAATTATTCTTATTAGATATTGGTGCAATATTAAGACATAAATGCATAGTGAAAGATCTTGCATTGAAAATTATACAAGTACTATTAATCGAATAATACAATTAAAAATAGTGCATTGGAAATAGAAAATGTCATTCATTTTAGGATAATTGCGAACTCTCTCTTTCAGTATGTATACCATGCTTGGATTAATCCTTCTCTTCTCTCTATTATTAACATTACTTTAATTGTAATGATTCCTAAAATTGACAAGTTCGAGTGTGTTTCTCAATTCAGGCATATTTTCTATGTAATGTCATTTATAAAGTTCTATTTAACATAATTGTGAATAGGATTAAGCCTATTTCAAATACTATCATTTTGTTGAACCAATTGAGCTTCATCTCGTTCAATACTACTTATTATAATATTATTGTGGCTTAGGAGATGGTTCACTCTATTTCCAAAATGGAAGGTAATAAGTTGTTTTGGTCCATTAAAATTGACTTGGTAAAAGCTTCTGATAGCCTTAATTAGAACTTCAATGAGAATTGCATGGAGGATTGTAAGTTCCATTCAAAGCTCATATAGATCTTTCATCATTGCATCGCATCACCCTTGTACAAAATTATGTGGAATGGGGACAAAACAGACTATTTTAATCCTTCATAGGGTATAAGATAAGGGGGCCATTTGACTCCTTATTTATTTGTGATTTCATCGAAAGACTTTTGCATATTATTGGTGATCAGGTTGATGCTGAGTACTAGAAACTTATGTGTGCTAACAGATAAAACCATTAAATCACTCAACTTATTTTGTTTGCAGAGGCTTAACTTCTTTTTTCAAGCATTTGGTCAAAAGATTAACAATCAGAAAACGCATATTATTTTTCCTAATATGTTGATAATGAGTTTCTTGATAATATTATTCTTCGTACGAGTTTCTCTCATATTGACAATTTTGGTAAAATATCTTGGCGCCAGCCAACATTGTGAAGGTGCAAATACGAGAAGTGGGGTTGAATTGTGTTTGCCAAAGTTGATACCTTTTTGATAATTTATAGATAAATTAAAAACTAGTTTGGTTTTTGGTTACTTACTTGGAGTAGAAGCAATTGGATTCAGAGGCAGTAAGCAATGAAAACATAATTAATTTGACGCATAGATTTATCCTGGTGCACCACTAACTTGGCTACATCCAGTCCCCTCATTCAAAAGGCTTTAATCCACTAATTCAAACACCTTGAATTACAAAGCACCTTACCCTCCAAGCCAATCTTCCCATACAGTCTGACAACCCTAGACTTTTGAAGAACAACACCACTTTGACCCTACAAGTCAAGTCTTCTCCTAACAACCTGACAACCCTAGATTGAAGAAGGAACTAAACCACTACCGGGTTGGATACAAGAGATTGGAACTTGAGTAGTTGCTTCTGGAAAGCTGATAATAATAATAATAACTCTCCCACTCTATGAAAAGAACACTAAGAAAATATTTCTAACTTGAAACGAGTATTTCTCTATTTGAACTCTAAGACTACTCTTTTCTGTTTTTCGATGCTTTTCTTCTTTAGCCTTGAGTATCTATTTATAGTTAAAATTTGGGCTTCAATTTGGTCCTTGTTTAATTCTGAATTGTATTTTGTTCAGATTGCGTTTGTAAATTTTTCAAATTAATTATGTTCCTTTTTTGTTCAGATTGAGGTTGTAAATTCTTCATATTGATTTTGTTCGTAATTTGTTGTAGATAAATCTTGATCAAAGCTTCTTCAAAATTTGATCAAATCTTCAAATTTTGATTAAGTCTTCTTCAAATCTTAATCAAATCTTCAAATCTTAATCAAATCTTCTTCAAATCTTGATCAAATATTCTTCAAAACTTGATCAAATGTTCTTCAAATGTTAATTAAATTTTCTTCAAATCTTGACCATATCTTCTTTCATACTCTTTGAAGTCAAATATATTGTTCTCGTAAAATACTTTTGTTAACATCAAAACTCTAAATGTAAAACTAACTTGGTTCCAACAATCTCCCCATTTTTGATGATGACAAAACTTGTATTTTTGATAACAACTTTTCTTTATATTTCTTTGACTCCCCCTAACATAGGGCTCCCCCGAAGTCTAAGTATCATTTTCTTCCCACTTTATCAAATATCTTTCTCCCTCTTTTGTCATCAGACAAAAAGACATGAAAGTGAGATTTTTTTTTGCTTTTTTTGTGTGAATAACATGAATATAACATATTACAAGAAAATATAAAAATTAATTTAAAACTAAACTACTTTGAAGTGATTAAAATATTAGTTAGAGATGAATGTAAGGTTTAGGTTTTTCTTGATGAAGTCAAACCTATCTTCAGGTAGTGGTTTGGTGAATATGTCAGCTCATTGGTGTTTAGTGTCTACAAACTGAATGTTTAGTACCCCTTCTTGAACAAAGTCCCTAATGAAGCGGTGTTTGATCTCTATGTGTTTAGCTCTAGAATGTAGTATAGGGTTTTTGGTTAGGAAAATGGTAGAAGTGTTATCACAATAGATGGGAATGTTGGTTTCTAGGATTTTGTAGTCTTCTATTTGATGTTTCATCCAAAGTAGTTGAGAACTGCAGCCAGCTGCTGAAATGTACTCAACCTCTTCTGTTGACATTGCAATAGTGTTTTTTCTCTTACTTGACTAGGATATTAAGTTGTCACCTAAAAAGGTGCAATTTCCACTAGTGCTCTTTCTCTCAAGTTTATCTCCAGCATAATTAGAATCACAGTATCCCCTAAGTTTGTACTTAGGAGATTTCTTGTAGAACAGTTAAATGTGATTCTTTAGGGTCAGCTTGAAATCTTGCACATACACATACATTAAACATGATGTCAGGCCTAGAAGGGGTAAGGTAAAGTAGGGATCCTATCATTCCTCTATAGGTTTTTTGGTCAACTTTTTGGCCTGAATCATCTTTTTCAAGTGAACAAGTAGGGTGCATTGGTGTAGCCATAGGTTTGCAATCACTCATCTTAAACTTATTGAGAAGCTCTTTTGTATATTTAGTTTGATGAATGTATATACCTTTTTGAGTTTGCTGAATTTGTATCCCTAAGAAGAACTTAAGGTCTCCCATTATACTAATTGGAAATTCATGCTGGATTAATTTAGAAAATTGTTGGCAAAGAGTGCCATTAGTAGATCCAAAAAAAATGTCATCAACATAAATTTGAATAATAAGAATGTCATGTGCTATTGATTTTCTAAAAAGTGTATTGTCTATCTGTCCTCTTTCAAAGTTATTTTTAAGTAAGAAGTTATTAAGTCTATCATACCACACCCTAGGCGCTTGTTTTAGACCATACAGAGATTTCTTAAGTTTAAAAACATGATTTGGAAATTCAGAACTTTCAAAACCCGGGGGTTGTTTAACATAGACTTTTTCACTTATATAACAATTTAGAAAAACACTTTTAACATCCATTTGAATTAATGTAATGTTATTATTTGCAGCAAAAGAAAGTAGGATACAAATAGCTTCTAATCTGGCCACTAGATCAAATGTCTCAGTGTAGTCAATGCCCTTTTGCTGACTGTAGCCTTGTGCGACAAGTCTTGCCTTGTTTCTGACCACTTCACCTTTTTCATTTAGCTTGTTTTCTGAAAACCCACTTGGTTCCAATTATGTTCTTCTCTGGTCTAGGTACTAGATCCCAAACACCATTCCTCTCAAATTCATTTAACTCTTCTTGCATTGCAAGAATCCATCCATCATCTGTCAATGCTTTATCAGTAGAGGTAGGCTCAATTGATGAGAGTAAGCCAAACAAACTGGTGTCTTTAAGTGATGATCTGGTCCTCAAAGGATCACCTACACTTCCAATGATTAGAGTTTCAGGATGGGACGACTGGTACTTCCATCCAGATATTTCGTCTGACTTATCTTGACTATTTATGACTTGATCAGATTCATCCTTTGAAGATTTGTCATATTCTTCTGATTTGCTTGTTTCCTTTGATTTTTCAAGTTCTTCTGGTTTGTCTGTATCTACTTTCTTTGATTCCGGTAAACCTGCATTATCATCATCTTGCTTTGACTTTTCAAGGTCAAGTTGTTTGTCATCAAATTTAAAATGTATGGATTCTTCCAAAATATGAGTTTCCCTATTAAACACTCTATAAGCCTTGGATCTTTCAGTGTATCCAATGAAGGTACACTTTTGAGATCGAGAATCAAATTTACCAAGGTTTATCTTTAGTGTTCAACATATAACAAGTACAACCAAATTGTTTAAAATAAGAGATGTTAGGCTTTATACCTTTCCACAATTCATATGGTGTTTTATTCAATATAGACTTTATTTTGAATATAACATGAGTTATTAATTGCTTCAGCCCAAAAGTGTTTTGCAACATTCATATCATTTAACATGGTTCTGGCCATTTCTTGGAGTGATTTATTCTTTCTTTCTACAACTCCATTTTGTTGGGGTGTTCTAGGAGAGGAGAAGTTGTGAGAGATTCCATTCTCATCACAAAAACTTTCAAAGAACTTTTTTTCAAATTCTCCTCCATGATCACTTCTAATAGTTACAATCTTAAGACCCTTTTCATTCATGATTTGTTTACAAAATGTGATAAACACTTTGGGGGATTCATCCTTACTTCTTAAAATCTTCACCCATGTTCTACTATAACAAATCCATATTTCTTTTCACTTAGAGATGTTGTTTTCACTGGCCCAAAGAGATTTATATGTAAGAGCTCAAGGGGCTTTGAGGTAGAGATTGAGTTCTTAGGGGTAAAAGAGTTTTTTGTTTGTTTTCCCTTTTGACAAGCTTCACACATAATTTTAGTTTTGTAACTAAGCTTAGGTAGACCTCTTACTAGTTGAAGTTTATTCAATTTTGAAATTAATCTAAGGTTTGCATGACCTAATCTTTTGTGCCAAATTAGTTTCTTTTCATTTACTGACATAAGACACTTAACCTCTTGTTTCTCTAGACTAAACAGATTTATCTTATAAATGTTGTTTTGCCTCTGACCTATGAACAGTACAGATCCATCTTTCTGACTAATTGCCTTGCATGTTTTTTGATTGAATATAATATTATAATTATTATCACTTAACTGATTAATACTTAATAAGTTATGCTTAAGACCTTTAACAAACAAGACATCTTTAATAGAAGGGGAAATACCATTACCAACTGTACCTTGATTAATGATCTAGCCCTTTTGCTTTCTTCCAAAAGTCATTGTGCCAAAGTTAGTTCTTGAAACATAGATATTTCTCCCATCATATGTCGCGAGCATCGACTGTCCAAGTACCATGATTGGTGTTTTAACTTGATTGCTGAGGCCATCTGCAACAAAAATAATTTTGTTCTTAGGTACCCAAATTTGGTTGGGTCCTAGTTTGTTAGTCTTGAAAGATTTCATGTCTTTCCTTGTATTTAACATAGGACATGATAATTTGGAGTGACTTTTCTTAGAGAAAACAGTACACAAGATATCAAAGGGAATATGTTTAAGTTCAGTTACAATTTCTTCAAATCCTATACTATAAGAACAGAGTTGCACCTAAGAGGGGGGTGAATTAGGTGTTGGACAATTTTTCTGTTTTAGAGATCAGAAGATTGTTAAAGGACTGTTTTAACTTTGTTTCAAATATTTGCTGTGTTTGTAAATGAAAGCAGTAAATGGCAGAAGATAAAAACACACAGAAGATTTATCCTGGTTCCCCTTACAACCAAGGGTACGTCCAGTCCTCTTGCACACCACAAGAGATTTTCCACTTTGTATGAATATGTTACAAGTCTAACCCTAAGACTAAGTTACAGATTCACAAACACTTAACAGAAGATAGTACACCACTATTTCTGTTAACACAACTTGAAGAATCTATACTAAATCCTTCAAGTGATACAATGATTTTGTAATGATGTTCTTGACTAAGAACAAGGTTATAATACTGAGTATTATAATTTTCAAAATTTTGTTCCATAGTGTCAATCTTTTTATTTAGAGAAGAAATCTGTTTCTTTTGATTTGACACTAGTTTGTACAGATTTTTACATTCATTAAGTAGTTCTTTAATGGCTTGTTGTGCATCATTATTTTCAGCACAAGAATCATCATTATCATAACAAATAATATTACTACTAACCTCTTCTTCATTATCAGAATGATGAGATGCCATCAAGGCAACATTTGCACATTCGTCACTTTCTGAAGTTGATGAAGAACTTACTTCATTATCTTCCCATGCAATGTACGCCTTTTTGAATTCTTTTCTCTTACTAGAACTCTTCTTGATAATATTTGGACATTCTGCTTTCATATGTCCTGGTTTTCCACACTCAAAGCAAGTAAAATTCTGATTTGCAATAGAAGCATCTTTCTTCTTGAAATTTTTCTTTCTTGTAAACGTTTTATTGCTTTGAAGAAATTTGCCGAATTTCTTGACAAGGAGGGTGATGTTTTTCTCTTCATCTGAGTCTTCTTCATTTACTAATTCCTTTGATTCTATTCTTAATGCTATATTCTTCGTCTTCTTCTCAGAATTTTCATTCTTTTCAAGTCTTTCTAATTCTATTTCGTGTTCCTGTAACTTTCCAAAGAGTGCTGAAAGTGACATCTTTGACAAACTTTTCTTTTCAGAGATTGCTGTCACTTTTGGCTGCCATGCTCTGGTTAATGATCTTAGAACCTTTAGATTCAATTCATCATTAGTAAAATTCTTTCCTAGTGCTGTTAAGTGGGAAAAACGTTTCTGCATGTCCAGGATTGCTTCTCCTGGTTGCATTCTAAACAATTCATATTCTTGAGATAAAGTGTTCAGTTTTGAACGTTTTACCTCAATTGTTCCTTCATGGGTTACTTCCAATGTATCCCATATCTCTTTTGCTGTTTTGCAATGGGATATGCGAAAGAATTCATCCATACCCAATGCAGACTGTAACACATTTTTTGCTTTCTTATCAAACAGTACTCTTCTCTTTTCATCATCTGTCCAAGAGGCTTTTATTTTTATCTCCTGTGATTGCCTCTGTTTATCTATTACATATGTGCATATCTTATTTTGCTATGTGATATCCTCTTCCTTTTTGATAATGTCAAAAGGGGGAGAAAAATGTGTATATATATTGTTGCTGTGTTGCTGTTGCATTTTATGATGAAACAGTTCCTCCAACACTTAAGAAGCAAAAACACATTTATCAAGGGGGAGTAAGCACACATCTAGGGGGAGAAATCAAGACGTTTTGAAATCCAAGCAACAAGATTTTTGTCATCATCAAAAAGGGGGAGAATGAAATTTAAAGACTTACATTTTTGATGAAGACAAAAAGATCCTTGATAAAAAAGAAGAAGGATTATTAAGCAACTTATTTTTTCATTTATATTAAGGTAAAAGTATTTTGATATTAAATCAAAACACAGTTTAGAAGTACAATATTATGAGAACCTTCTGAGCATATGCATTAAAATGTTTTTATGATAATAATTAATGACTTAAACATGTTGAAAATAAAGTTTTTACAAAACTGAAAATCTGTATTCGAATACGAGGTATCGTAGTCGAATACAGACTTCAAGTCAGAAGCTAAAACTAAATTTATGTATTCGAATACGAACCTTGTGTAATCGAATACAACTTAAGTCTGTAGCTATTTTTAAACATTTGTATTCGACTACAACCTTGTGTAATCGAATACAACTCAAGTCAGTGGCAAAAATCCCAAATCTGTATTCGACTACACGTTCTCGTAGTCGACTACATAGTTCAAATTTCAAATATAATCAGAACGTTTTAGAGGTGTATTCGAATACACTGAGACTGTATTCGAATACAACTTCGAAACAATGCAACTTTTCAGTTTTGAAACATTGCACATGTTCATTAAAAACGTTTGGGAACCTTTGCCATTGATCTGAAGTGTTACCTATGAAGTATAAATACTTCAAACGTTTCAGATTTCGTTTAATAATTTTAAACTGACTTTCTAGAATCAATTTTCTGAAACTTCAAACACTTCAAAACTTAACTTTCATATTTTCAAGTACTTGCTTTTCATTTTCATATCATTAAGAAAGGTTCTCAGTTGTACTTGGAAGTGTGATTGATTAAGTATCAAATACTTTTACCTTAATATAAATGAAAAAATAAGTTGCTTAATAATCCTTCTTCTTTTTGATCAAGGATCTTTTTGTCTTCATCAAAAATGTAAGTCTTTAAATTTCATATACCTCTTTTACCATTTCTACTAACTTCATCAATCATAGAAGCATATTTGCTTCTTTCCATACCATTAGCAAGAAAATCTTGAAATACTTGTTCATGCATATCAGAGTTACATGTGGTATTTTCAATTGATGTTGAACTATGGTTACTTTTTAGAGTTAAATTTTCAGCCTTAAGTTCAACAATATTAGTTTTCAAATTTATATTCTCTATTTTAAGTTCTGTAATATCAATTTTAAGAATTGTATTTTCTATTTTAAATTCAGTAATATCAATTTTCAGAGTTGCATTTACTGTTTTAAATTTTGCACTTTGATTCTTTAAGACATTAACTTTTTCAGTTAGATTTGTATTTTCTTTCCTAAGTGTTTTCAGTTTTAAAGACAATTTGTGACTATATATTTAAAAAATCATTTATAGCAGTAATTAAATCAGATCGAGTAAATTCAGAAAATACCTCAATTTCTTCATCTGTTGATTCACTTATAGAGTCAGAATATGTGTTGGATCGAGAGGCAGAGTTGGTATGAGTCATCATAGCCAAATCTGCTTGTTCATCGTTAGAGGATTCTCCATATTTGAACATTCTGACTTGATATGTCCAGGTTCATTGCATCCATAGCAGATGATGTTTTTCTTGTCATATTTATCACAATTTCCTCTGTTGGATTGCTTGGAATATCTTTGGGGAAATTTCTTCTTTCTGTTGTGCCATATCTTTCAAATTTTTCTGGTTATGAAAGCAATCTCCTCTTCCTCTGAGTTCACATTTTGATCATCTGAATCATTATCTTCTGATTCTGATGTTGCTTTTAGAACCTTCTTCTACTTGGATTTCAAGGCTAGAGTCTTGTTCTTCTTCTTGGGCTCATCTTTATCAAGCTTCATTTCATGTGATTTGAGAGAGCTGATTAATTCTTCTAGCTTTAGAGTATGCAGATCCTTTGTTTCCTGAATGACAGTGATCTTAGGTCTCCGCTTTATTAGTTCGGAGGCGCACCTAATAGGGGGTGAATTAGGTGTTTAGAAATTTTCTGGTTTTTAGAGACTTAGTGAATTATTTTTTTGACTATGATTAATGTATAGTAAAATGTAAATGGTAGAAAAATAAAGAACACAGAGAATTTATCCTGATTCCCCTTACAACTAAGGGTACATCTAGTCTATTGCACACCACAAGAGATTTTCCACTAATGTTAGAATAAGTACAAGTCTAACTCTAAGACCTCTGTTAAAACTTCTAACACTCTCCCTTAGATAGCACACCATTATCTTAGTTTACAACCCTTGAAGAAAGTACACCATTTTCCTCAACTTACACAATAACTTAATTAATTTTACAATAATGATTTTGACTGAAATCAAGAGAGTATAACAATTGATGTTTTCTTGTACAATGATAAAATTCTCATATAATTATACTTCAAGTGTAGAGAATCTTGGCAATGATATGATAGTGTAAAATATGCACTTGAAATATGAAAGTTTTACTTTTATTGGATCTTAAACATTCTCAAAAAGATTCTAAGGTTCTGAAGTTAAATATGAAACTATGAAGTATTTATACTCCTTAGATATCACTTCAGATTAGTGGCAATCGTTCCTAGAAGATTTGATGAACATATGCAATGATTTAGAATAAATCAGAGCTGAAAAATTGCATTGTTTCGCAGTTGTATTCGGCTACATTATGAGTGTAGTCAAATACACTTCTGTAACGTTTAGATTTATTTCAAAATTTCAAGCTTGTATTGGAATACAAATTCATGTAGTCGAATATAGATAACTGAATTTTGTCATTGACTTGATTTTGTATTTGGCTACATCCTACTGTAGTCGAATACAGAACTGCAGTTTTAGCTACTGACTTGGTTTTGTATTCGGCTATGACATCTTGTAGTCGAATACAGATATGAAGTTTTTGCTACTGACTTGAGTGTGTATTCGGCTACACATATATGTAGTCGAATACAACTTTAACTTTTGTCAAAAACTTGATTTTCAAACATTGTTCATGCATTTTGACATTTTGAAAATTCTTTTGATGCATATGCTAGAGTTTTGATGAAGTAACAAGGTTATCATGTGCATTCGAAATGTAACAATATTAGATTGCATCATGTACCTTAAAATATACATCATTAATGAATAAGACTTCTAGCACATGACAATGGTTGACTTGATGTTGATTTCTCTTAGCATCTTTGAACTTGCAACTTGATCTTTCAATTTACTTGGTCTTTGTCTTCATCAAAAATATGGATAGTCTTGCACATTTACATTCTCCCCCTTTTTTATGATGACAAAACCTTGTTGTTGTTGAAACTTCAAAGAGTTGATCTTTTCTCCCCCTTAATGCATGCTGTAAGACCCTTAAATTTAAAATTAAATTCAGATTTTATTTTAAGTGTATTTTGAGAATATTTGTAAAATATTCAATATATATATATATATATATATATATATATATGTTTTGTGTAAATATATATATATATATATATATTTGTTTTGAAGGTGGAATTAAAATTATTGGATAATGGATGAATTAATTAATTTCGAGTAATTAAATTATCGGGCCGTTAATTAAGATATTCTCTGCTAATTTCGATGAAACGGGTTAAGTGCTGGAGGATCCAAAGATATTTTAATACAAGTGTTGGGTGAGGTGGCATAGATATTTATTAAGAAAGAAACAAATTCTTCTCTCCTCTGACTGTGTCAGTTTGCATTTATGAAGATATTTAAGTGAGAAGCTCTTTCTTCTTTCCTCTACGCGCCAGTTTCTGCTTTATCATTTTCTTCTTCTTTTGATATTTCTGAGTGTTGGTGAAGAAAAACAGTTTACTCAAAAGCCATTTTCTTGAAAATTTGAGTGTCGAATCAGAAAGTTTCGAGTACGAAAGTCATTCCTCTGATCGTTATGGAGCTAAAGAACTAACTTTCGTAGCGGCGAACGCGAAACGGGAGTATCGTCGACTTTTGTCGCAGAAGCGTACGAGTTAAGGGAACGTAACTAAGGTAAGGGCACCTTCCAACTTTCTAGATTTGCATTTAGGGCTGTAAATGCATGTGTGATGAATGATTATTGGTTTATGTTTCTGAAAAACATTGTATTCTGATTTGGAAATCAAACTGTGTTGATGTTCTTGCTGTTTCCAGTGAAGGAACTGATTGTGTTGTTTTGTTGATGATGTATTGTTTGTTGTGTTGAGTAAGAAATCATTCTGTTGTGTTGGAATGATGACTTTGTTGGTGTTGTATTGGAGATGATCCAAATGCTTGAGTTAGTTTGTGTGGGACTGTTTTGTGGTTGACTTTTTGGTTTTTGTGATTCTGTGTTTTTGCTGTGTTTTGTTAAACAATCTGGTGTTGATGATGGTTTCAAAAGAAAAGGGATTTAAAATGGTGGAAGTGTTATTTCTAAAAAATCTGTTGTTGTTGTTTAATGAAAATGTTCTGAGTTTCGAGGTTTCTAAAGAGGGGTAATTATGATTCTGGTGTTAGGTTGGTTTTTCAAAAGAAAACAGTTTGAAATGTGTTGAAGTCTTAGGAAAATGTTACTGTTTTCGAAGGTGTATTCGAATACAACCTGTCAAACTTCTGTTTTACTCAAGTTTTCAAACTTGTATTGGACTACGAGCCCCTGTAGTTGAATACAGAGGAAGGATTTCTGTTTTCTGATTCTGATGTTAATCATTCTGATTCTGGTTCTGTTTTCTGATTCTGGTATTAATCATTGTGATTCTGGTTCTGTTTTCTGATTCTGTTTTGCTTCTGATGATTCTGATAATCATCATGTTTTCTGCTTCTGATGATCCTGATAATAATCATGTTTTCTGCTTCTGATGATTCTGATAATCATCATGTTTCCTACTTCTGATGATTCTGATAATCATCATGTTTTCTACTTCTGATGATTCTGATATTCATCATGTTTTCTGCTTCTGGTGATTCTGGCATGAATCATTATGTGTTTCTTCTGATCAATTCTGGATGAAGTCTGGGCGAAGTCTGGGTTATTCAAAATTCGACTGTCATGCCATGTTCTGGTCAAATTATCTCATGGATTACTTCTTGCTTTTGACAACTTATGGCCTGGAACAACTCTACACATGGCAGGCTTCACATTAGTATGGTCCAAAAAATCTTCTGATATTTATTCCCTCTGATATAGTCCATCAAAGATATCTTCTGGTCACTTCTGGACAAGTCTGGACTATGTTGAAATTACACTGCCAAGCTATGTTCTGATCAGTATAACTTCTTGATTGCTTCTGATATTTGAATCATTCTTGTTTGGAGCAATTCATATTATGGCAGGCTTCCCTCTGGTGTTTTCCAGATGTTCTTCTGATTTTGTTTCTGTTTGATATAAGCCTCCAAAGTTATCTTCTGGTCGGTTTTGGACATTCTGGTTTATCTTCTGATAATTCCAAAAATGCATCTTCTGTAAATTCAGAATGTATCCTCTGATACATTCATCTTCTGATGGTTTTTACTGTAGTAATTCAAGTTCAAAATAAGATTCCATCAAGTGTATTTGTACACATCAAAATCCAGATTATTTAGAACCAACTTGGTTCCAACATCATTCTGTGTTGTTTCTGATGATTCTGGATGAATCATTCTGTGTTGTTTCTGATGATTCTGGACGAATCATTTTGTGTTGTTTCTGATGATTCTGGTATGAATCATGCTGTTGATTCTGCTTCTGATGATTCTGGTATGAATCATTCTGTTGTTTCTGCTTCTAATGATTCTGGTGTGAATCATTCTGTTTTGTTTCTGATGATCCTCATTCTGGTTCGGTTTCTGATGTTCTGAGGCTGATCATTCTGGTTCTGTTTTTGGCTTATGTATTCGAATACAGAGAAGCTGTATTCGAATACAGATTTGTAAATTCCAGAAAATTCAATTTTTAACACTGTGTTTGAAATTTTCAAGAGGTTGGGAAAACATTTCAAATGTTGATGATTACTTGGCTGTTTGGTCATGTTTGTGATGATGATAATTTTGACTGTGCTGATTTATTTTAAATATGATTGAAAAGCATTAATTTCCTGATTTTGCATATTGTTTCCAGAGAAGTGAAACACTGCATATTCATGCATTGCATAGTCAAGTGGTACCCGCGATGGGCCACAGAGTAATGCGCAACCACGTGCTGATCTGTTGAGCGATTGCACGAGTGTTAGACTGTTGAACGTCTGCACTAGGTACTGATCTGTTGAGCGATTGTACCTTGGTATATAAGTGATGGTCTGTTGAGCGATTGCACTGGTACTGGACTGTTGAGCGTCTGTACCCTGAAATGCGCAGCCACGTGCTGATCTGTTGAGCGATTGCACGAGTGCTGGTCTGTTGAGTGACTGCACTAGGTACTGATCTGTTGAGCGATTGTACCTTGGTTTATGTCAAACGTGCTGGTCTGTTTGAGTGACTGCACGAGTGCTGGACTGTTGAGCATCTGCACTGGTGCTGGTCGGTTGAGCGATTGCACCCTGGTCTTGAGGGTCGTTAAATTGTGCTGGTCTGTTGAGCGACTGCACCTTGGTAATTCCAAGAAAATTGTATATATGAGCATATACATATTGCATTGGGTGATTTACCGGTGGGTCACGTTTTGGGTATGTGATGTTTGAAAATTGTGTGTGTAAGTACTTTATAGATTCTGGAATTTCTGATGAATTGGTGTGACTGCTGATTTGATGTTTGTGCTTACAACATAATTTTCATATTTATTTGGTTTCTGTTTTGAAAAGTACGAATGTCATGTATTTCAAAATTGAGCATCCTTATTTATCATCATTGTTATATGATATGCCATGAATATGTTTGTGATTGCTGATATAAATGCTATGTGGTAATTGTTAATTTCGGTTGGTGACCCTTTACAATTATTGTGGAAAATTGGGCTTTGCCCTCGGATGAGATTCAAACCCGTATCCCTGATGGTCACACTAACGACAGGGAACGTCGTTAATTTCCCTTGATCATTACTTTGTGGGCTACGCAAAGGGATGGGCAGCTGGGTGAAGATAAGACTTGTGGATGATACGGTGGAAACCGAGCTACTGTAGCTTAGTGTATGATCATTTTAGACTTATGTATAGGGTTTTTGAGCTCAATGGTTGTAAATATTCATTTTGGGAATTATTGTAAAACTCTTCCGCACTCTGATAAATATTTTGGTGGATTGAGAATCCAGTCGATGTATCTTTATTTCAGTATATTATACAGATCAAATTCCCACAAATATCTCATTCGATTTAATTGTGATGTTGTTTTAATTACCTTATTATTTTTGATTACGAAGTTGAATGATATTTCATTTGAATTGATTTTAATTTCCTTGAAACGGAATTCTGAAAACTCTTTTATTTATGTATTCGTTTTAAAAAAAAAAATACACTCGCGCTGTGTTTTAAACTCGGGGTGTTACACATGCTTACTCCCCATTTGAACTTGAGTTTATGCCATCATGTTTTGAAAGCTTGAAAACCTACAAATTCTTTAACAACAACAACATACCAAT
>JBBPBO010001984.1:15766575-15889880 GCA_037974295.1 Cicer cuneatum
CCCCCCCCCTTTTGACACGATCAAATAGGAAGAAAAACAAGAAAGTATTCCAAGCATACATGGTATATTTGGGGTAAAAATAGATCATAAAAATAGAGAAAATAATATCAAAAAACCATAAGTAAAAAGTGAAATATGTCTATTGATTTACCGGATTCATCTTTATCTACTTAAGTTCCGGAGCCCATAGGAGTTGCATTTTCTTTACCATTTTCCATTTCAAATCTCTTTAACAGTTTCTTACAGTATTTTGCTTGATTGATGAAAATGTCATTTTTGAGTTGCTTGATTTGAAGTCCAAGGAAATAATTTAACTTACCCATCATGGACATTTCAAATTCTCCTTGCATCATCGATGAGAATTCTTCACATAATTTATTATTGGTTGATCCAAATATGATATCGTCAACATAGATTTGAACAAGTAAAGCTTGATCATTAATCCTTTTAATGAACAAAGTTGTATCTACCTTACCCTTTTCAAATCCTCTTTCACATAGAAAGTTACTTAGCCTATCATACCAAGCTCTTCGAGCTTGTTTCAAACCATAAAGAGCATCTTTAATTTGAATATATGTGATGGATTCTTGAAGTCTTCAAAGTCGGGTGGCTGTTTGACATAGATCTCCTCATTGATGTAACTATTTAAGAAAGCACTCTTGACATCCATCTGAAATAATTCAAAATTCATAGAACAAGCATAAGCAAGTAATAAACGGATTACTTCTAACCTTGCTACCGGAGCAAATGTTTCATCAAAGTCAATCCCTTATTCTTGGTTATATCATTAAGCGACCAACCTTGCCTTGTTTCGAACAACTATACCATTTTCATCTAGTTTATTCTTAAACACCCATTTTGTACCAATGATGTGTTTATTGCCAGAATTTGGAACAAGTTCCCAAACCTTGTTTCTTTCAAACTGGTTTAGTTCTTCTTGCATGACAAGTATCCATTGATTGTCCTTAAGGGCTTCCCTACCTTAGAAGGTTCTATCTGAGAGACGAATGCCATATTCAAACATGTAGCTTTGAGATTTAGCCTTGTAGAAACTCCTTTGTTCATATCACCTATAATGTTATCAATGGGGTGATCACGATGGGTTCTCCATTCTCGAGGGAGATCATTGTATTGATCTTGTTGTTTTGTACTGATTTCATTCCTTTGATTTGATTGATCAACTTGACTGTTCTTGCTTATATCATCATTTATAAAATCATCATCATCATCACAAGAAAATTTTTTATCTTCTTTTAAGGGGTTAGATTCATCAAATGATACGTGCATAGATTCTTCTACTAACAAAGTTCTTTTATTAAAAATTCTAAAAGCTTTACTAGATAAGGAATAACCAATAAAAATACCTTCATCGGCTTTCTCATCGAATTTACCAAGATTTTCCTTACCATTATTCAACACAAAGCATTTACATCCAAATATGTGAAAGTGAGAGATGTTTGGCTTTCTACCTTTATATAGTTCATATTGGAGTCTTCTTTAGGCTTGGTCGAATCATTATCTAGTTGGATACATAACAAGTTGTATTTACAACATCTGCCCAAAAGTATTTTGGTAAACTTCAATCGCTTAGCATGGTCCTTGCAAGTTCTACCAATAATTTGTTCTTTATCTCAACAACTCCATTTTGTTGAGGTGTTCTTGGTGCAGAAAAATTATGGAAGATTACATGTTCTTCACAATATTCTACAAAAGAAGAATTTTGAAATTCTCCTCCATTATCACTTCTTATTGATACAATTTTGGTTGTTTGTTCATTTTGGACTAGTTTGACATAATTTTTAAACGCTTTAAAAGCTTCATTTTTATTTGCCAAAAAATAAGGTCCAAGTGAACCTTGAGAAATCATCAACAATTACTAGTCCATATGAATTTCCACCAAGACTTTTAGTTTTTGATGGACCAAACAACTTCATATGTATCAATTGAAGTGGTCTTAAAGTTGATGCAATGTTTTTGGGTTTGAAGGAAACCTTAGTTTGCTTACCCTTTTGACAAATATCACATAATTTGTCCTTATTGAATTTCATCTTTGGTAAGCCTATAACAAGTTCATGCTTGACTAACTTGTTTAAATGATCCATATGGATATGTGCAAATCTTTTATGCCATAGCCATGCATCATTATTGTCGCTTGCCATTAGACATTTCATTCTCAAGGATAAATCATAAAGATTAATTATAAAAATATTTTTAAAATGCTTACCAACAAACTGGATTTCATTTGATACCTCATTTCAGATAATGCATTCATCCTTGTTGAATGCTATTTTGTAACCCTTGTCACAAAGCTGGCTAATGCTAATAAGGTTGTGCTTTAATCCTTCAACATATAGAACATCTTCAATTGAAGGAGATGGAGCAGCACCAATTTTTCCAATGCCCAAAATTTTACCCGTGTTGTTATCTCCATAAATCACATACCTTTTGATTCAAGAGTAAGTGCTGAAAATTTTGTTTTGTCAATGGTCATGTGTTTTGAACATCCACTATCCAAGTACCACATATTAGAGGTACTTTTTATGCATTCCTAAAAAACAGGATCATAATTTGTTAGGTACCCAAAGTGCTTTGGGTCCTTGAGTATTAATCCCTTTCTTGACCCACACACAATGCCCATTTGGAACACCAAATTTCTTAAAGTGACATGCATTAGATGTGTGGCCATTTAGACCACAATAAAAACATGTAGGAATATTTTTATTCCTATATTTAGGCATAAGAGGTTTCTTTTGAACAACTTTCTTCCTAGAACAATGATGATTATTTTGTATAGCTATAACTTTCTCTTTGTTGGATTGATCACTAGTTTTAACAAAGATGGTTTTACCGATTCTTGGTTTACCAAATTTTGAATAACTAAGACCACTCTTGTCATTGGAATATCTTTGCTTTCTAAGAATATTTTCTAATCCAACTTGTCCTTTTGCATATCTTTCAATGACTCTATTTAGTTGGACAACTTTAAAAAACAAATAGAATCACATTTATTACATGTAAAATTTTGTTTTATCTTTTCAAAATCCTTTTCCATAGTGTCAATTTTCTCTTTAAGAGATGAAATCTATTTCTTTTGAGTTGACACTGTTTTGCACAGAATTCTACACTCCATAAGTAATTCTTCTATTGCATTTTGAGCATCATCAGTATGAAAAGAATTTTTGTTACTAACCTCTTCTTCTTCGTCGGATTGATGTGAAGCCATTAAGGCAACATTTGCACTTTCGTCACTCTCCGAATTTGAGGATGAATTCACTTCATTGTTCTCCCATGCTATATAGGCCTTTTTGAATTCTTTCTTCTTGTGAATACTTTTCTTGAAAATATTTGGACATTCCGCTTTTATGTGCCCTTGCTTTCCATACTGAAAACAAGTGAAGTTTTGACTTGAAGTGGAGATATCCTTCTTCTTGAAAGTTTTCCTTTTCTTAAAAGTTTTATTGTTTTGAAGGAACTTACCAAATTTCTTTACTAGGAAGGTGATGTTCTCATCTTCATCTGAGTTCTCATCATCTATCTGTTCTATTGACTCCGTTTTCAAGGCAATGCTTTTGGCTTCTTTTCTAGAGTTTAATTCTTTTCTAGTCTTCCAATTTCAATTTCATGTTCTTGGAGCTTTCCGAAAAGTGCAGAAAGAGACATTTTTTATAGGCTTTTCTTCTTAGAAATTGTTGTTACTTTAGGTTGTCAAGCCCTTGTTAATGATCTTAGAACTTTAAGGTTCAATTCATCATTTGTGAAGATCTTGCCAAGCGCCGTCAAGTGGTTGGTTGGATGAGAAAATCTTTTCTACAAGTCCAGAATAGGTTATTTGGGTTGCATACGAAATAGTTCATATTCTTGAGATAAGGTATTTAGTTTAGAACGTTTTACCTCAATAGTTCCTTCATGGGTTACTTCAAGAGTATCGCAGATTTCTTTGGCAGTTTTGCAATGAGATATGCGGAAGAACTCGTCCATTCCAAGTGCTGATTATAACATGTTTTTGGCCTTTTTGTCAAACAGCACATCCCTTTTATCATCATCTGACCATGAGGCTTTTGTCTTTATTTGCTCTTCATTGTTGATGATTGTCATTGGAACATAGGGGTCATTTTCTACTACATCCCAAATATCATCTCCTTGTGCCTCAAGATATACTTGCATGTGTATCTTCCAGAAGTCATAGTGTTCTCCAACAAAGCAGGGTGGTTTATTGCTACTACCACCATCTCTAAAAATTGCATGTGCGGAAGCCATGAATAAGGATCGAGGAGCTAGTTTCCTGAACCCACTCGTATACCAATTGTTAGTTCAGAGGTGCACCTAAGAGGGGGGTGAATTAGGTTTTTAGAAATTTTTTGGTTTTTAAAGACTTAGTGGATTATTTTTCTGACTATGATTAGTGTATAGTAAAATGTAAATGGGAGAAAAATAAAGAACACAGAATTTGTCCTGGTTCCCCTTACAACCAAAGGTACATCCAGTCCTCTTGCACACCACAAAAGATTTTCATCTAATGTTAGAATAAGTACAAGTCTAACTCTAAGACTTCTGTTACAAACTTCTTACACTCTCCTTAAGATAGCACACCACTATCTTAGTTTACAACCCTTGAAGAAATTACACCACTTTCCTCAACTTACACAATAACTTAATTAATTTTACAATAATGATTTTGACTAAAATCAAGAGAGTATAACAGTTGATGTTTTCTTGTACAATGATAACAGTCTAATCTAATTATATTTCAAGTTCAGAGAACCTTTGCAATGATATGACAGTGTAAAATATGCACTTGAAATATGAAAGTTTGACTTTATTCGATCTTAAACATTCTCAAAAAGGTTCTAAGGTTATGAAGTTAAATATGAAACTATGAAGTATTTATACTCCTTTGACATCACTTCAGATAAGTGGCAATCGTTCCCAGATGATTTGATGAACATATGCAATGATTAAAAATAAATCAGAGCTGAAAAATTGCATTGTTTCACAGTTGTATTCGGCTACATTCTGAGTGTAGTCGAATACACTTCTGTAACGTTCAGATTTATTTCAAAATTTTAAGCTTGTGTTCGAATACAAATTCATGTTGTCGAATACAGATAACAAAATCTTGCCACTGACTTGATTTTGTATTCGGCTACATCCTACTGTAGTCGAATACAGAAGTGCAGTTTTAGCTGTTGACTTGGTTTTGTATTCGGCTACGACATCCTGTAGCCGAATACAGATATGAATTTTTTGCTACTGACTTGAGTTTGTATTCGGCTACAACATGTTGTAGTCGAATAGAGATGTGCATATTTTTGCTACTGACTTCATCTGTATTCGGCTACACATATATGTAGTAGAATACAACTTTAACTTTTGTTAAAAACTTGATTTTCAAACATTGTTCATGCATTTTGACATTTTGAAAATTCTTTTGATGTATATGCTAGAGTTTAGATGAAGTAACAAGGTTCGCACGTGCATTTGAAATGTAATAGTATTAGATTGCATCATGTACCTTAAAATATACATCTTTAATGAATAAGACTTCTAGCACATGACAATGGTTTACTTGATGTTGATTTCTCTTAGCATCTTTGAACTTGCAACTTGATCTTTCAATTTACTTGGTCTTTGTCTTCATAAAAAATATGGATAGTCTTGCACATTTACACACTTGCTTGTCAGACTCCTAAGGATTTTCTTCACATGATCAACAGTAGTATAACTCTTCTCAAGTACCTTTAATCCTGAGACCAGGGTCTGGAATCTGGAAAACATTGTTTCAATGTCTTCATCTTCTTCCATCTTGAACAACTCATACTTTTTGACTAGGAGGTTGGCCTTTGCATCTTGAACTTACTTGCTTCCTTCATAGGTCAGAATAAGACTCTCATAAATACTCTTTGTTGTCTCCTTGTTGGTGCACTTGTCAAACTCCTTGAAGGTGATTGCATTTATCATGAATGTTTTGGACTTATGATGTATCTTGTACATCTTCTTTTGATAAGCATTCATCTCTTTTCTTGGAATTTCAATACCATCATTATTCTTCGGAGCAATGTAACCATCTTCCACCAAGTCCCAAAATTCAGGATCTTGTGAAATATAGAAACTTCTCAGTCTTTCTTTCCAATACTCAAAACGTTCTCCATCAAACAGAGGTGGTCTGTTGATGTTTCCTCCGACAGCTTCTTCACTGAATCTAGACATATTGAATCCTTGGATCTTTTCTCAAACACTGTAAAGTGCTCAGCCTTGAGACCGAGCTCTGATGCCAATTGAATGTACAAATATGAGATCGGGGGTTGAATTGTGTTTGCCAAAGTTGATACCTTTTATATAATTTATAAATAAACTAAAAACTAGTTTTGTTTTTGGTTACTTACTTGGAGTAGAAGCAATCTGATTCAAAGGTAGTAAGCAATGAAAGCATAATTAATTTGACACATAGATTTATCCTGGTTCACCACTAACTTGACTACATCCAGTCCCCTCATTCAGAAGGCTTTAATCCACTAATTCAAATACCTTGAATTACAAAGCACCTAACCCTCTAAGCAAGTCTTCCCAAACAACCTGACAACCCCAGACTTTTAAGGAACAACACCACCTTGACCCTATAAGCCAAGTCTTTTCCTAACAACCTGACAACCCCATATTGAAGAAGGAACTAAACCATTATCGGGTTGGATAGAAGAGATTGGAACTTGAGTAGTTGCTTCTGGAAATTTGATAATAATAATAATAATAATAATAATAACTCTCACACTCTAAAAAAAGAACACTCAGAAAATATTTCTAACTTTAAACGAGTATTTCTCTCTTTGAACTCTAAGACTACTCTTTTATGTTTTTCGATGCTTTTCTTGTTCAGCCTTGAATATCTATTTATAGTTAAAATTTGGGCTTCAATTTGGTCCTTGTTTAATTATGAATTGTATTTTGTTCAGATTGTGTTTGTAAATTCTTCAAATTGATTATGTTCCTTTTTTGTTTAGATTGAGGTTGTAAATTCTTCAGATTGATTATGTTCGTAATTTGTTGTAGATAAATCTTGATCAAATCTTATTCAAATTTTGATTAAATCTTCTTCAAATTTTGATCAAATTTTCTTCAAATTTTGATCAAATGTTCTTCAAATTTTGATCAAATGTTCTTCAAATCTTAATCAAATCTTCTTCAAATTTTGATCAAATGTTCTTCAAATCTTAATTAAATCCTCTTCAAATCTTCTACAAATCTTGACCATAACTTCTTTCATACTCTTTGAAGTCAAATATATTGTTCTCATAAAATACTTTTGTCAACATCAAAACTCAAATGTAAAACCAACTTGGTTCCAACACATTGTGCATGGTCGAACCACTAAGGGGCACTTCGACCACATTATTCACAAGATCCAGAATAGGCTTAGTGGTTGGAAGCAACAATGATCAAGCCTTGCAAGAAGAATTACTCTTACAAAATCAGTTCTTAGTTCAATTCCATACTTCCACATGAAATATGCCAAAATCCCCGAGTTTATTTGTGATGACATGGAGAAAATTCAAAGAGGTTTCCTTTAGAGATACACTGACCAAGGCCATCAGGTTCACCTGGTGGCTTGGGATGTTTGTTGTAAGCCTAAATTGGATGGTGGTCTGGGCTTAAAGAAACCTCATGTGATGAATGAGGCTTTCCTCTTAAAGATGCTCGAAAATGTTACCAACAATCCAAATGAATTGTGGGTTAAAGTCCTCCTGAGCAAGTATGATCGTAATAACGATATAATTGCCCTCTAGCATTCCTAACCTTATGACTCTCCGTTGTGGAAAACTCTAACAGGAATGTGTAATATTTTTTAACAATATATGGTGTGGCAAATTGGAGATGGTAAGTGTATCAACTTCTGGTTGAATAAGTGGGCTCCACACAATGTGGAACTTCTTTCTTTAGCTAGACATAACCATTATTGTGCATGATGTCTTGAATCATGAAGGAAATTTGGATATGGACTTCTTAAGTCATAACCTCTCTATGCATATCATCCACTAAGTGGTGGCCCTTCCTCTTCCTTCTAATGTTAACGGCCCTAATAACTTAGGGTGGGGAGGTACTAGTACTAACCAGTTTGTGGTGTAAAGTTTCTATAAGATGCAACAAATTAGCATACAAGACATTGATAGTATTTGGAAGTACTTGTGGGCTTGAAATGGATCCCACTGTATCTAGACTTTCATGTGATTGGTAGCACAAGAGCATATTCTCACCAACTATCATAGAAGCAACTAAGGTGTGGGTATATCACCCACCTACTCCAAGTGTAACAGAGAAGAACAAATAACTCTGCATGTGTTGCATGACTATGTTTATGCTACCCAAGTACGGTTTTGTTTCGTTCGTTCTAATTGAACTACTAGCAACCTCAACAACTAGGGGATTGGAGCAACCAACACTCGATGGAATACTGTATACATATCTACCTGTTGGTTCTTGTGGATGTGGCGAAACAAAGCTCTTTTCAAGGAAGGCTTCTAATGGATGAATAGTTGTGTGCTTGTGATACCAAACTTCACGAGAAACATTAAGAACTGCACTCTGCAAATGATCCATCATGCGCCTCATCATAGAGAGATGACCTATATTGGCTAGCAACTTCTGATGAGGAATTGGATCAAACTCAACACCGATGATACTTGCAAGAACAATGGGCAACACTCAGGTTGTGGGTGGTCTTTTTTGCAATGCAGATGGGAGATGGCTCAAAGGGTACATCAAGAAGATTGTGACACTCTGTTGCCGAAATATGGGGAGTGTACCTTGGCTTGAATATGGTGAGGAATGAGGGGATCACTCACCTTATTGTGGAATATGACTTCAAAACCTTGATCAATATGCTTACTAAGAACTGCAACTTAAAAGGACCTTTCCTCCCTTTGGTGCGTCGTATTTGTAATCTTTTGTCTCTTAATTGGAATGTTCAAGTCATCCATATTTGACGGGAAGAAAATAGATGTGTTGATTGACTTGTTAACCTCGGCCTATCTTAGACTCTTTTGATTGTACTATCATGGAGACTCCGCCTAGCAATCTTTGTAGGCTTCTGTTTTTTAATATTTTTGGAGTTTGCATATCAAAAAATGTCATTTAATCGTTTAGTTTTTCATTTCTTTTGGACATTTGATCCTCTATTTATAACAACAACAAATAAACTAAATCATCTAGCACGTACCAAAAATTATTGTGACAATAAATACTAAGTACCAATCAATAATTTTTTGTGGTACATATGTTTAGGTTGTGGCCCGGGAAAACGATAGGAACAAGAAAAACATCCATCAAAATGGAAACAAAAACTAGCTGGAGAGTCTATATCTAATCATAATGTCAAATTTGTGTTTTATATGCACAAATTAGCCCACCAATGTGCACACATAATTGTGCTTTTCTCCCTTTGTTGAGAAGGGAAGAACAGTGCCTCAAGTCACTCTCATTTACAACTTTTTTATAACATCCAATGCCATATTTAAACCAAACAAAAACACCCAATTTTATACATAAAAACGGAAATAAAAAACCAATAATGTAGTTTTTGTAATAAAAAAAAAAGACCAATATAACGTAACTATTGAAAATCCAAATATTCGTTGGCTATTATTATCATGAAAAACACATCAATATCAGCTTTATATGATTTCCTTTATATGTTCCATCGGTTTTGACATTTCATCCAATCATATGAGTGGAAATGCCACCTTATTCCATCATATACTTTGTAAGGAAACAGTCGGTTGGTACCATGGCCTTTTGAAAGGAATGATTTGTTCCAAGATAAGAATGTGGGGTTAATATAGGGTTTTGCAATGTTCTATATAAAAATAAATAAATATAGTTGCTTCACTTCCAAATAATCCAGGAAATAAAAATATTGAATACAAAACTATTGCTGTGACTAGCTATTGATATCATTCAGTCTTCTTGAGTTAGTTGGTATTTGGTGTTGGGAAAAATAAGATAGAAAATTAAAAGAAAACAATTACCAATAAAAAAATATAATATGGAAAAATCACGATTGCTGTTAGACAATAGTATTATGTGAATATTTTTATGATACATAAACTTTTTTCAAACACTCAGGATTTTAATATATCTACTCTCTCCAGCTACATCTCATAATATTTTAAGATAAAAATAAAAAAGAATAAAGTCCGATAAATACAAAATTAAAGTATTTTTAATTATTGTATCTTGTAGTCAAGAACCAAAATTAATATATATAGTCTCTTATTCCTCTATCATACTAGGCAATGTGAGACTTGTTACAAGATGCTTTAATCAACTACCTTGATTGAAATTAATACATCTTCTATATCTATTGTCTTCATAACAATCATAGTTCAAAAGAGGCGGATGACAATGAACCACTTAGTATCAAGTCTTTTCGAGCAAAAATCTTTCCTGAAAAACACGTGTACAATATAACATTTATTTTCTAATTTGAAATATCAAACAACACTACAACCACTACAACCACAAAGTATACTAAGAGTTTAAAACCTCACTTAACCAAAATCGTTGATACTAGTTGTTGGCAAAAACAACATAGAGAAATTAATGAACATAATATCCACAAAAATATAACGTGGAAAACTCAAAATCTGAAGAAAAACAATGTTCGTCGTCTAACGACAACCAAAATAGACAAATTCTACATTTGACTACCTTCATAGGTTGTCATAGACCAGTGCTTAAAAGTCACCTAAAATTTAACGGCAGTCAACGACACTCTTTAGAAATATAAGTTAATAGTCTTCTTGATCATTATAGCTGAAATAATTATTTGATTGATGCAATTCGATAAAAATAAGGAAAAACGAATATACCTTAAAACTCAACTCATACAATTGACGCCTCAGCTACAAAGACAAAGAGAAGTGTTAACTTATACATTTAAGGAGTAAAAATTGGCTAAATAGTACCCGTGGTTCCTTAACTTAATTTCAGTTAACGTTTTGGTCATTTATTTTAATTTTAAGTGAAATAAATAATGAAAATATGAGTTAATTTGAAGATTTGAGTTACGAAACTGATGAAATTTGTACTATATGAAAGAATATAATTAATTTTATGGGTTTTGGTTGAAAATTTTGATGAATTTTTGTATAAAAAAAGGATAATATTGTTGACATTTTAAAATATAAATGATCAAATTGTCACTTAAAATTAAAATAAAGGACCAAATCAGAAAGAAAAAAAAGATAAAGGACTAAAACGTTAACTGAAATTAAGTTAAAAGACCACGGGTGCTATTTAGCCAGTAAAAATTTCCAAGGATTATTGTTCTGATACCAAAAAATAATTTATCATGGAATAATACTAAAATTATCTAAAACTCTAACGATGATAAGAAATAATCCTCATAAGTAGAAAAAGTTCACAACTTGTCTCATTCTTATGATAGAAACAATTATGTAATTTGTATCAGTTTGACGAATTCAAATTTGAGACACATTCATTTTTCTTTGTTTTTATCTACATCAATCAAGTCACTTACTCTACTCAATAAATAAGGACTAGAAACTTCTACTTTCATGACTCATCTGTTATTATTAAAATTTTGAACAATTTTTATGTACAAGTGAAATGAACTTTAGAATTTGTCATGAAACTAATAATATTATTACAAATTTGCAAGCCAAAACACACTACAAATTTGCCCACTCCCCTCAAATTTACTACTGAAAACTAAGATCTTGTTTTTAGTCAATTTTATATTATCAACGATATCATAAACCGCTAAAAAAAAAAAAAGAGGATTGGATGAACAATTCCAAAAATAAAAAAACCAATCCCCATTTACAGTTTTTGATGAAAGTTACTCCATCTCCATAACAACTATCGCAGTTCATAATTTCACTATATAAATAAAATAGAGAATAATTATTAATTATACTTGTTTTTCAAACGTTGTGTATTTTTTTTTATCATTGCCTCATCTTGTTCCAAAAATCAAAATTCAAATTTGTTACACAACATTTGTTTTAGACCCAAAAATTAATAGTTGTACATTAAAACTTCTAAAAATCACCGGAGTTTACTGAGGCAGTGACCCATCGCTTTACCAAACACACACTAAGAAGCATTTGTTTTAGACAAGAAAAAAGTTAATCTCATTTGCCAATCTCCACCCTACATCAAGTTCTGTCCAGTCAGAGTGGAGCCACATGAGCTAAGAATTACATATGTTCTTTCTGTTCTCTAAAATGCTATGAAACATCCACAACAAAAGTTAGGTTAAATTAAAAAAGTGAAAATTACACAATTGCATTGCCTATGAGGTATATTACTTTTCGGTCTTGGCAGCACAAGCAACCACGTGAGATTTGAATTTCTCCAGCTCTGCCAAAACCTCATCCTCTGGTCGGTAGAGCAAATCACTCATGCGCCATATCTGCACAAATGAATTTGAATGCATCAGCCAAAATAATTTATGATAAATCAGGGAAACAAGCATTATTTTTTATGATGGGAAATGCTAATAACATGTTATTGAATATACTTCACAGTTGATTCATTTAAAAGTATCATATGTTTTCAACTTAAGATAATAATGATTTACTGGTGGAGTTATTTGTTCAGATTGATCTTGCTTAAAACCTGGTGTAAGACAAGTTTTAATATGCATGTTTGGATGACACAGTTGGAGCAATTAATAATTTTTAAAAGGAGAGAAAGGTGACAAGACATGAATATATTGATCTGCAAGTGTACTTTCTATTATACAAGTTACCACTCAGCCCCAGCCCCAGCTCCAGCACTAGAGCTGCTCCACGGTTAGTGCATCCACACATCCAAACAGAAAAGTAAAAACCAGAAACCCACAAACATGACTAAAAATACCATGATGAACTTGGAAAACTTGCCATGAAAAGCAAATGGAAGAGATGACTTGGTGCTAGGGTTTTGATTTTGTCAATATTAAATAAATAGCGACCCACAAAATCATTGGGGAAATTGAAATTATCAATGGCAATGGTGTCAAATTCAGGGGAGGGGACATGGATGACATTTTTAACAAACTTTGGAGGAGGTAAATGCAATATGCTATATCTTTCTTATATTGAATTTATTTATATTTGTTTTATTATATTCGGTTTAATTCAATCAATGACTTATTTGTAAAGCAAAATTATACTACCTCTATCTCTATCCCTAAATATAAGACCCTGTTGGGAAATTTCTTTGTCCCTTATTATAAGGAGTCAAGATCCTCTCCATTTTTTCTCTCAATTTCACCTCTCCATTACTATAGTTTTGAGGTGTTTTTGGATGTATAAAAATATCTGGGCCCACCAAATGTTACATTATTATATTTTATATTCCCAAAACTTTGGTAATGGAAAAAATAGAGGTGATAAATGGAGAGGATCCTAACTCTTTTATAAGATCCTCTTTGAATTTTCAACTGCATTAATTATTTTTTTACTAACATACCCCTAATTAATTTACAACTTTTTCTGCAACTAACAATAAATACTATAACGAAAACATTAATTAATTTCATCTCTTGAACGGTTAAATTGTAAAAACAATATCAATTATTATTAAATTTACTATTATTATCATCTTTCTTAATTCTCGTGATTGTCAATATGGTCCTATATTTAGGGACGGAATAAGTATTAACCATGTCCTTTAACCGAGTAGATGACCTGACAGAGTATAATAAGTAAGATTACAATATTAAGATTTATTATGTTTTTACACAACAAATGTTCTGATACTGCCTTAAAAGGTTTACCCTGTAACTTAACCAACATATTTGGCAATCTAGTATTCAGGTTCATGTTGTTTCCACAAATAAGCAACAGCAATTTCCATTATATGAAAATTGGATAATTACTACCTATACTTTTAACATGGAAAATTATTTAACATACCTGCAATGTTCCCCCTCCACCAGTACTTTCACAATCATCAGACACACTAACGATTGTCCATGGATCATATGCATTCCAGTGGAAGTCAACTACTTTGTCTCTGCATATAAATAAAAAGTTCATATGTTAAAAAAAATAACAAGGTCGGGATGAGAAGGGAGTAGTAAATATTTTTAACGGACACAAATTTAATACAAATAAAAAAAGTAAGTCCAACAAATCCAATATTCTTTGACATTTCACAACATGAGATGAACAATTCACAAAGAGAAACAGTCAAATGAAAGCAACCTTAGGATGTCACAAAATGCTATTCAAGAAAACCACTAGGTGGATGCTTTCTTAAAGAGATCCTTTTTACTGGAATTCATCAACTGGTATTGCAAGCTTGTGACCAGTAACATCTTGAATGTACAGTTTTAAGCAAATCACAGGGTACAGATTTTGAACAGGCAAAAATACTATCTTATGCAATTATAATTTATACTCAGAACTTCATATGAAATTGATATCAAAATGTGGTGGAGAACCTTATGCAAATCATAGGGTACAGATTTTGAAAAGGCAAAAAATACTACCTTATCCAATTATAATTCATACTCAGAACTTCATATGAAATTGATATCTTTATTTAACTGATCAAATAAAGACTAGAGTAATCCTTCAGCTTCAGATCTAGATGGTTGAAATAATTAACACTAAAGTACAATTAAGTTTACCATAGAGACAGTAGGACAATACCTATGACCAGCATGTTGGAAAAACAACCCGGGAGGAGAATTTATTGTTTTTCCAGCTCGCTCTATCTTTTTGCCAACCTGATCACAAATCAAAAGCAACAGACATTGACACCTAGCAATAAAACATAATTGTGGTGGCAAAATGCAGCGAAATACTATCCAATTGAAGCTGCACCTTCTCATAATCCCAAATGTTTAAGAGACCATCTTCTGCTGAACTTCCAAATACAGATGATTTGTCTGGAGACCACTGAATTGAACAAACTGTTATTAGCATATGTTGTGGCATAATCATGATATTCATGATATATATATAGTGCCAGAAGGCATGAAGAATTATTAGAAGACAAAAACCATGTCTGAAATCACCTGAACACAAAGAACAGCAGCTTTATGAGCCTCAAATTTATGGATAGGAGAACCAACCCCATTGAGAGTGAGATTGCGACGATCGAACATGCGAACTGAATTATCTGCTGACCTGAAGTGATATGATGACAAGTCAAACACAGATGTGATACCTCACAATCTTGCTCAAAATGATATGATATGAATTACAACATAAGTCGAAACCGAATAATAAAACGGATTAGTAATAATTGGACCTCTAGAACGGGAAAACATACCCAGTAAGAATCAGATTATCATCATGGGGATTCCAGTCAACACAGTGAAGATCAGCATTGTGAGCTTTTTCAACCTGTCACCGAATTCACATTAGAGAAAGAAAATAAGGAAACTATAAAATAAAATAATACAACAACACGTTACTATGTTACACAGTATGGAAAAAGGGGTTATATATGTAAATATCTAAACAGGTAAATATACAGTTTTCCAGTTGTTAAAAAACCTCAATGTTGTACACACCCAATACAATGTGTTAGTGAATTAACTTGAAAAAATGTGTTCACTTCATGCTTTATAATTTGTACTGCCATCAGAATAAAAAAAATTATTTTAAATACATTATTGAAGTATAAAGCATATAACCCACAAAAAAGCATTCCTTAAAATCCACACTTACATCAAAACAACAACAATAAATAACAATCAAAGTCATTTCTCACTAGACTGTGTCACCTATATGAATCAAATATGCCAAAATGTACTAAACAAATGAAGTCCAATGATAGATAATTAAATATAAATGTGTTAATGGCTATAGTTATTCTGGTCTTCCTCAAACTCAACCAAATTTATTAATTTATTAATAATGTCCAAATCAGCACCCCAGAAGTGATGCTACACAAAGTAGCATCAGGCTGCTACAAGATTTTTGTTATGAAGCTAAGACGGTTTTACCCTTTGCACTACCATTACCACATGCACACCCTCATACCCTCCAAATGCCCTACTCACATGATCATTAAGATCATCTCTGTACCAAACTTTTTCACATGAAGTTATTTCTAGAACTAAACTTTCCAAATCCTCCCAACACTTGACATTTTTGCCCTATTTTGGATGCATCATAGCATTGAAAGTATTTTGTTTCACATTATTAATTTTAGGGTTATGTTATTTTATCCTAACCTTTTGTCATCCAGAACTACTACACTCATCTAACACTTATTTGCAAGAATGCTTATCCAATTTCAAGATCTTGCATTGCTTATATCCCAAGCCCAATGTCTCTAGTACCTTGGTCTTTGCTTCTACCCACTTACTTTATTGTATGCACATAAATTTAATCATCCTCCTAATTATAGTATTCAATATTATCATTTATTACTTGTAAGTGATCTTACAGTCCAAGCTCCAATGCAGTTTTTATACTCCTGAATTACCTTCTTTATCCACACTCATTGACAACATGAGAATCCACTGTAAATTTTTGCTACACATGACTGTCAATGCAACGACTCTTAGTTGACATTGTACCCAAGCCATACAGCATTTTCCTAGAGTCAACGGTCTAACAGTACCAATATTAGTTATTACATCGCTATCACTTCCTTAAAGATACAACTAAGTTTTAAGTTGACTGCAAACAGCCTTAAACAACCCTCCTCTTTTTTCCAGGTTTGGGACTGGCTATTTTATGTTACATGACAATAACAATAAAGGGAAACAAATTCAAATACATGATTGAAATATATAAATCATATACCTTAACCACAGGACTAGAGCCAACGCGTGCATCCCATAATATGAGACAAGAATCATCTCCAACACTACAGAACTCCTGCGCACTTCAGCATGATCATAAAGATGTCAGGAAGATATGGTTGTCCCATAAAATATAGATTTAGTCCATGTTGCTACTATAGTGCAAATAGTCTAAATTCCTCAAATAGAATTTGAAAACATAGAATAATTTTGTTCGGCTCGCCCCTTTCATGATATACTTGAAAAAGAACTAGCTAGCTCATTGATAAAGGATATTATTAAGTTGAAGGAACCGGAAGAAAAAAGGGTGACCTAGAATTCACCCTAAGTTCATAATAAGGTGAACAATAAAATAAGAAAAGCCACTTCAATAAGGCAGATCATTTAAATATGAAACTACTTTGTAGAGTAAACAAATTACCTAGAAGGGCAAAAGGCAACATCTTCAACGGTATCCTCATGCCCAGAGTAGATACCTCTTGGTCCGACAGAAGGGCTGTCAACAGTTTTTTCACCGCCTTCCCCAGATTTAGAGTTTTGTTTGATAATGGATCCACCAGACTTGGAGTCCGTAGCAGCAGATGTTACATGGTCTTCAATACTCCACAACACCACTGTTCTATCCTTCCCTGCAATGCAACCCAGTTTTTTCAGATACGGAAAAACTACAACAATGAATGATGAACAGGGATTTAAAACATAATTGTTTATAAAATGGAGAGAAAAAAAGGTATGTCAACCTCCTGATAGCACATAGGGCTCAGTTGGGCACATTGCAAGAGCAAATTCTGCATTATCTTGGTGTCCAGTCAATATCTGCAAAAGAAGCTCTGTGAATTTACCAAGATGCATCAAATAACAAAAATGGAAACAATAACATTGGGATATGATTATTTTTCTTATAAAATAGGGTAGCTAAGGGAAACTAAAGATGGAGTACATATAATTCAAATTGGAGGGACCAATTTGAAAATACCCATCCCAATTTCCAAGTTTTTGCACCCCAAGACCTGTTCTAGCCCCACCAATGCTACCTCGCTCTTCAGTTCAATAGAGCCACACACCCTCATGTAACTTAAAAGTTTATTCAATTAATCGATCTAACGAAACAGCAGCATATTATGATCCTTCACACCACAAAATCCTAGTTTTTAGGGAGACAAAAACATGTTTCTCACAAAAAAAAAGGAGCATGCATGCTTCATTCTGTGAATTTGATCTCATGTTAGAAATTGTATTGTGCTTTTCTAGAAGGAAGAATGTTATGATTTATCTGTGCACACTGCTTGGTAAAATAGGCATACCAAATCTGGACGAGAGTTCGTAGCTCCGAGAACAGCATGACGGTTAGGTTGACTTTCAACATCCCAAATGAGAACCTGATATTTGAAGAGTCGCAAATAAGGAACAAAATATCAAGGAAATAATCCAGTTGTAAAGAATAAAAAAAAATGTCAAGGAAAACTGTGAAGTTCTTACATCAGGGCTGTCTGTGTGAGTAGCCACTATCTTAGAATTCTGTGGCAATTCTCTAATTCTGTTCACCTACAACTCAAACCATAAAGATCTGATCAGCAAACAACAATATCCATATCATCAGCACAATGATAAACCATTTACGGGCATTTATAAATGAATAAAAATCTCAATAAAATCTCCAAAACAAAGCCAGAGCAGATTAAGTAACAAAGTTATTATTCGTTCATGTTTAGAAAAGCTTCAAAAGCATCCAATTTTCATAATGTCGATGTGAAATTTTTACCTCGCCTGGATGTATGATGGTCTTGTACTTCTTCACAAATGGAGAGCGAGCCTCTTCATTAAACTGAAAAAATAAAATAAAAAATTAGCTCATTAATTGAATTTCAAACAACAAATGAACAAACTAAGCGCTGTTTGGATAAACAACTTAATTATTATGCACTATCATAAGCACTTATAGTATAAGTACTTACGTAAAAGCTATTTCTATAATAAAAGATAAAATAAAGTCAAATAGTTTTCATATAAGTTGTCTAGAAACGGTTTTGATAAGTTCTTTGAAACAGTCTCACACATAAACATCATACATATGCCTGTAGATTAGCTCAAATAAGTCAATCCAAACATGCCCTAAACTACTAAAAGGTAAGAAACATCACATTGACATAACAATAAATAAATCACCTGCGAAATGTGCTCTGCAGCTGCAACCCTAGTCTTCACAACCTCACAATTCGCAATCACCAACGTATTTGGGACACTACCATCAGTCTAATAAAATCACAAAATCAATTTCATCAACACAAACTTAATAAAAAAGTTTCAATCTAAAATTATCACAAAATCATAAAAAATAAAAATTAGAATTGCCTGCTCAGAAAGATAGAGACGCTGGCGATTCTTGTAAGTAGCTTGTTCAAGCTGAGGGCCCCACCTATTAACAAATTAAAAAAAATTATTCAATTAGATTAAATTAAACCTAAGATTAGAAATGAAAAACAAAGCAAAAACAAAAACCCTAGAAATAGAGAGAGAAAGCACCGGCAAGAGAGAGAAGGCCAAACGAGGTTATGATTAGCTAGCCAGTCGTAGAGAACAGGAACAAGAGACTTCCATTGAGAGTATTTCTCGTCGACGGAAGCTTGTTGTTGTTGGTGTTGTTGTTGATGTTGCTGTTGCTGTTGCGTCTTTTTGGCTTCTTTAATCGTTTTAGAATGAGATTGTTGTTGTTCGTCTTTTTTGTCTTCCTTAGGTTTAGGTTTACGACCTCGTGTTTCCTTCTTCTTCACTACGCCTTGTTGCGAAGGAGGAGTCTCCATTTTCTGTTTCTTCACTCACTCTTCAAAGTGCAAAATGCAACTCTACTCTCCCGTTACTCCTTTTTCATAATCTTCAAATTTCGCTCGGCTTTATTAAAATAATATACATAAATAAATAATTACGTCACATTTTATATGTAAAAGTTTTTTTTTTTTAAGTTTTTAGCGGTTGATAGAATTTTTTTTCTTTTTTATTACTCAACTAGTTGATAGAATTTGTTACTCTATTTTAAAATATCTTTATTTTGTTGTTTATTTAAATTTTTGAAGTAAAAAAAATGTGAAGAGTATGTTTTAAATGATGTAGCATATAATTTAATGATGTAAATAATTATTCATTTTTATTATTCTACATTATCAAATTATATGCTACATTATTTAAAATATTTTGCATCACTATTTTACGTCTATAAATTTAAATGAGGGACCAAAATAGGAGAATTTTTTAAAATATAAAGACTAATTTTATGAGATAAAAATAAGAATATTAATATCGCAATTAAATCTATTTTTTAAAATAAAGAAATGAATATTAATATAATTAATAGAATTTAATTGATTTTTACCTTATCAATAAAATAATTTTATACATACAAAACACTATTATTTTATTTTATATTAATTACTAAAATAATTTAATAGACATCTATACAATGTTATATAAGTGGCAAGTGGAAACATGACTAAACTTTTTATATTTCTCACTTACATTTTAATTATTTAGATTTTAACTTTATTTAAGAATATGTGTGGAAAGAGATTTGTCCACTTTAAGAAAATCTCACTCCCACTAGTTCTAACTATGTTTTCTTTGGTTTTGTTTCAATTGCTTACCCTTTAGTAGTTAGATTTGACGATGTAGTTTCCATCTCTAGAATATCTTCACATGAGCGGATTTTTTTAATTCAAATGATTTTAATTGATTTTAATAATATGATTTCCTTCAAAAGGAAAAAAAATGAGTTAGTATTTATTGTAATTGGTGAAGTTTTGCATCATAAGATATCTAAAAAGATATCACTATCATTGTGTTTAGGGTACCATATCCTAAATTCATATTGTTTAGGATGTTAGTTATCTTGCCATGTGTTTATTATGAGACCATTATCAACTATTCAACAATTTTCTTTCTTAATAGTTGAAGAAGCTAAAAGATCCTCTTAAAAAATCAAACACCCTCATTTCTCCTCTAATTTTGTTATTACATAGAATCTCTCGTTGTCTAATGAATTTGTCTTCCCCAACCTTTGTCTTCTCACAACAAACTATGAATTATATTTTCTACATGCATGTATGCATTGATCTAATAGTTAGAAATGTCATGTAGCTTGATAAGAATCTCTCTTTTTGTAGTAGAAAAGAATTTCTCCTTTCACCCCTTGATTTTTTTTCAAATTGAACCTTAGATCTTTCCACAAAAGTGGAGACGTCAATATATTTACGGCGAGTTTCTAATGATTTTATGTATATCTAACTTTAGAATTAATTTTTTCTCACATCAAACACATTTTAGTGGAAGAAAAATTCTAACTTGTCTTGATTAAGAAACTTGTTGGAAGTTGGTCGGTATAGTTTTAGGATTTTAAATTTTGTTTCTCCTTCTTCTATTAGTCCGGTAAAAAAATAACTTCATCGACAAAATATTTGAACTCGAGAACTAACTTTCCTACTTTAATGTCATATATATGATTAAATATGAAAAAATTTATGCAAAAGGAATAAAATAGGTAACGTGATTGTGATATCATTTATCTCTGAAAAAATTAAAGTGATATGTAATAGTAAAAAATAGGAAAATTTGAAAAAATTAAAGTGATATGTAATAGTAAAAAATAGGAAAATTTGATTCAATTAAAAATATTCATACAAAAAAGTGACTGAATCAAGTGCGGAAATAAATTATCAAACAAAAATAAATTTTAAAGCTCGAAAAATAAACCAAATGTCAACCAAAAATGATGCCAACATAATTAAAACTAATAAAACTATCATATGTGAAACAACGTGTCAATTGCTCGTCAGCTTTTTCTTCGATTCCATCTTCAGATGTCATCATATCATCTAACCGCAAAAATAATCTGCAAGTAGCCACAAAAGCAACAAATAAATGTGAATATCATATTCAAAAGAATAAAATAAGTGGAATATGATAATTCGAACATGCTCATCAACATAACCTTTGGATTCATATGTCAACATATAACATAAAACATATAACAACAAACTTTTAATGATGCACAACTATGCTACACTAATAAACTATAACTTCAACGTGCATATAGTTAACTCCAAGTTGATATTGGCAGAGAACCCACACATTATTCCACAAATTGAAAAATCTCATTGAAGTGACTTAGTGGGTGTTTGGAACCACGTTGTAATGGCGTGGCTCGCGTCCCAAAGATGCAATATATGAGAAGCTGAAAATTGCAGCTTCTTGGCCGCGCATTTATGTAGTTTTCAACATGAAAACAGACACATATTTAGTATTCAACAAAAACACCTTAGTAGTGTCTCACATTTACGTAAAACATTCGTACCAATATATATCCCAAAAAGTCACTACAAACTTCTACTTCGAATATACATGCAATATGATATTTATCACATCATCATCAACAACACTTTAACATATACTACTTAGTGCATATATACAACCAAGAGCATTACAATAACAATATAAAATAATTAAAAGCAAGTAATTACATTACACATCATCATCAACATAACAAACACTTAATAAACAGTTCATTATTAATTACTAAGTTTTGTCACTATTAAACTTAATCATGTAACTTCACATCGTCCTAATAGATCATTTTCTCACAATTTATAAGTTTTGCTAAACATTTAATCGATTATCTCGACAATATCCTAATCAATCACATCTATTAAATAATCGATTAAGAAATCATCTTAATTGATTACTTACCCTCAAAATCCATTAGTATCCTCGATCACATTCAATTATCTAGTCTTGTTCCTTTAAACTATTCTCTAGTTCTCAATTAGAATAACGGTCATTCTTTGATCATTAACTAACCACTAATTACCAAATAATAATCCTCAAAATAACCATTAAAATCATAATATAAGCTAACCACTTAATTGATTATATCATCAGCCTAACCTATTATCTACACCATCTAATGGATTATTGCTAATAATTTCACAACCAATCAAAACTAAGGCTATTTCACGAGTTTTCTTTTATTTCCATTGATCGAAATATACCCTTAAGTATCATATTTTTCCAAAAATATTCTCTTGATTTTGAGGTTAAAGAACCACTTCATGTAAAGCTAGAAACTCAAATAATATATTTTTTTAAGTTGTCTTTTACATTTTATGTCTTTTATATTTTCTAACTTTTTGAGTTAAAAAAAATCCAATTTTTTAGGTTTAAAGAACTGGATCAAACTGAATCTAAACTTTCTTATATGTAAAAAAAATTTAGTTAATTTGAAATTTCTTGTTCTCCCCTCAACCTAAATTTTGTTCATATAAAAAAAAAAAAAAATTATTCGTGCTATCGAGTCTTCACCCTTACCATTTCTACCGCTGATTCTGCCACTAGGTTCTTCTAACATAAGTTTGCATAAGAAGAGGTAAACAAAGGTATTAAATTTTTAACCACCTTTATCGATATTGTTTGTGACCACCAAATATTTGTTTCTGTAAAGAAAACCAAAAGTATTATACATTCACCCTCCAAAAATAAAAATCGTATTTGCAAAAAAAATTATTACAAAAACAATAACTTTTTATTTTTAATGTAATTTTAATTATCTTTTATTAATTATACCATTTAAATAATAAATTGTGCATCATTTTAAAATTATTATTTCCCACTTTATATTTATGATGGAAGAAATACACTAAAAATCAATAAAAATAATTTAGTAAAATCTCATTTTTCTTTTCATTTATTATTTTTCTTAATGTGAAATGATATAATTATTTTGGAATGGAGGTAAGAGGATATATTTGCTTTGTTGTTCTCTCTAGTATCAATCAATTCTTTTTTTTTCTTTCCGCATTGTATCAATCAATTCCATACTCCAAAATATTTTGTTACCGCAACCAATTAGGAATAACTTTGTATTAGCCCATATTGAAATGCAATTTTTGTGAGAACAATATCTATCTTACTATCAACTTCATTACTTGCGGTCTTCCCTTTAATTTATTGTCAGACTTTCATTAATATAATTATCTTTGACTTTCATTAATATAATTATCTTTGACGTAAAAAAAAATGTAACTGCTAAGTCTATATTTGGTAGTATGTTGAATATGACAGTATATAAATAAAACCCAATTTTTTCGGTCATATTCTAATATCAAACTAGATTCACTTTGCTCCTTCATAGAATTAGTACCAATCACATATGATTGTGCAGGTTAGCAAAAAAGAACAAAAACATGTCTCACCATATTTACATCTTGCTTCTATTCTCTTGTCAAACTTCAAGGTTACTCAGTCACAGGAGCAATGCCTCTAACACAGTTGTGATTTGTGAACTGCATATTAACATATTGAGGGAGAGCAATATGCAAAGTGAAAATCTCATGGCTGAATCGAGACTGTGTCGTTAATTGAACATAATTCCATGTTCGCTGACACTACCGCCAGAAAGCTTTCGAATTATCTGCCATAACCGCTTGCTTCGTTCGGTTCTCAGAGGACCTGAATACGAATGTCTTCTAAATGATCCAGATACTTGCCTTCCAATTCTTGCTGATGTGCTGAATAATTCTGATGCCGATAACCCATTTTCAATATCATCTCCGAAATCATAGTTAGTAGCTGAGAAATGATGGCCTCGGAAACTATCTGGTAGTTGTTCAGAAGCACTTCTGAAATCAGATGATAAGTCATCCCGGCTAGAACTTCTTGAACCTGCTTCTTTTGCTTCATCACATTCATTACACACAAGTTTCAAAGCCTGAACAACCTCGCCCATGAAAGGACGATCCGAAACCTCTGGTTGTACACACATTGAAGCGATGGCTGCAACTTTAGCCACACTATCAAAAGGCACATTAGTTCCTAGCGATGGATCAATTATCGCTTCCAGTCCTTCTCTACTTGTGAGGAGTGGACGAGCCCATGCAACGAGATTCTCTTGACCAGGCGGTTGTGACATGTCCACTGGTTTTCTTCCTGTCAAAAGCTCAAGAAGAACAACACCATAGCTGTATACATCACTCTTCACAAGAAGATGCCCAGTCATCGCGTACTCGGGAGCCACATAACTGAGTTAATTTTTCAAACATGAAAGAAAATATCATGTCAATAAATGGGTAAGAAATGATATTTTGACACAATCGACAACAAAATAGTAGGTTAATGCAATTTATATATATGGTTAATTACGTTCAGTGGATGGTTAATCGATATAACAGGTGACAAAACTCATTAACCATCTACTGAATGTAATTAATCACAAATTGAAAATGATTAACCATGATTTCTAGGTGCTTAAATCTACATGTAATTCAACATTTGAAATCGTGGTTAATTATGTTCAGATTCGTTGTTAGCTACATTACCAAATGTTTAATGAGTTTTGCCATGTGTTGTATTGATTAACCATCTACAAAACCTAATTAACCACATATTTAAACTATGTTAACCAATTATTTTGTTGTGATTTTTGGCATCACTTTTTGCATCAAAATATCATAACTCAATAAATATTATTATAATAGTAAAAATCAACAAGGAAGTAAGATAATTTTCCAACGACTACAGGCACAGATATTTCTGGTAAGAAAACTGCGTACCCGAAAGTTCCCATGACACGTGTAGATATGTGCCTGTTATCCTCATCAGCCGCCGTTCGAGCCAATCCAAAATCAGATACTTTTGGTGTAAAATCATTTTCCAGCAAAATATTGCTAGATTTGAAGTCCCTATGTATGACATGTGGGCTTGAATCTTCATGCAGATAAGCGAGCCCACGAGCAGCACCAAGTGCTATCTTTATCCGAACACTCCAATCAAGTGGATTAATTTCCCTGTCAACTCCTACCAACAAACCAAATACAAGAAAATCATTATCTTGTGAAGAACTAAAAAAATTGACATGGCGCATGATTCTTAAGCAAGTAAATTTAAGTACCATGTAAATGGGATTCCACACTGCCATTTGGAATGAGTTCATAAACCAGACAGCGGAAGCTGAGTTCCGTACATATACCAATCAGTTTTACCAAATTTCTATGGTGAAGGCGGCTAAGCATCTCAACTTCCGATAAGAATTCGCGATCACCATGATGATCCTCCCTCTTTAGAACTTTGAATGCTACTTTTGACCCATCTTCAAGGTTACCACTATAAACAAGCCCAAAACCTCCTTCACCAAGTATTCTGGAAGGGTGAAAATTATCAGTGGCTTTCACTATTTCATTCATACTGAAAGTCTTAGCAGATCCTGCGTAAGCAGCAATGCTAGATCGAAATGATGTTGAAGCTGAAGCAACTGATGGCCCAGCAGTACCTGTGAATCACATGTTTGTTTCTTATTAAAAAAGACTGATAAATGATAAACCAATCAAATTTACACAATAATTGAAGGACTGCAATTTTATAGTTTCAAAATAGAAAAGACCATACTTTTAAAAATTATTTATTGGAATTACTGTAAATAATCTTGTATAAAATTCGATTAAAAACCTGGTCTGTGATTTTCAAATGAAGTGTTTTTCTTATCCCATTATTATTTTCTGGGTATACTATAGTGTTCATTTTAATGATTAGCCATGAAAAGATTCACTAATAGGGTAAGAAAGGTCTAAAATAGTGTTATTTTTAAGAGTTTAAAGGAAATACGCTTAGTGTAATTCAATTTTACACATGCATCTAATCAAAATCCACTAATACTATTTTGACATGTCAGCCCACTCTTGTAACTGAATCTTAAAATTAATTATATGAAGTGGCAGAATAATGAATTTTCATCGGACGTTAGTGTAAAACTGATTTACATCGACAACACTTGCCCCTTAATCTCTACTTTTAATATAGTATTAAGTTTTTATTGGATGTCAGTGTAAAACTGATTTGCACCGACAATGCATGCCCTTGAATCTCTAGATTATAAGACATAATTCGAACAAGGTAAAATGTACTAAATTACTAGATTATAAGACACTATCCCTTGAGTTACCTGTTGCTTTGGTAGAAGATGGCGGAAAACCCCGTGGGGTTGATGTTGTTGGTTGAGGCTCAGACACATGATCTCTGAACTTGAACAAAGCCAAAACAGCAGCAGAGCATAAAATAACTGCAAGAAAAGCTGAAAGAGAAATAATAGCTATAATGCCCTTGCTAAGTCCACTTTTATGCTGCCTCTTCTGTATGTCAACCCCAAGAGGCTTTATTGTCCTACCATTATTGCCATTATTTAAATATGGGCCACCATCTATCATGTTAATGCTTGAAGGTGGTAATGGTGGAGATGGAGGTAAACCTGCATATATCAGAGCCTTAGAGGACCCTATAAAATTTGTATCCAAAAGAGGCATGAATAAAGTACAAAGAAACTGAGAATTTACATTTATACATATACCTGGATAGCTCACATATAACACTTCATAATCACCAAAGTAAGAAGCTTTTATAACAACTTGTTTATGCCAAAATCTCTCAGAAGTTAAAAAGGCTGTAGTGTTGTCGAATTCTTCCCCAAGTGGTACCAAATCAATGAGGGTGTCGGTTTTATCTGGCTGCTCAGTTGCTGTATTTGCCCCCATAATGCGAACTTGACTTTGTTTCATGAAAACCCCCGTGGCTATTTCAGAAGCAAGCTCGGAAACCAAAGGGAAGAAGGTATACAGAGGAACACCGAGGCGAAGGCCGACTCTCATGGGCCAGACACACATGCAGGGCACTCCGGGTGGAGAATTTGTATAAGGCTCTGAGCATATAGTTGATAAACAATCTAAAGAATGAAGAATCAAAGTAAATACTTCAGCATGATGAATCATAAAGTCAGAACAATCCAACAGTACCACATTGTATGTTTTTCCAATCATTGTAATAGTTGTAAATTGTGCTAATACTAGAGTACATTAGTAGCTATAGTCAATTGAGTCTTATTGTAGGAAAATAACAATCCCGAAAATAATAATCTTATCCAACTATATATATTCAATTTGAGATTTTGATCCCGAATGTGTGAACTTCTCAATCTACACTCCTCGTCATATATATTGTACTGTTATATAAAGCTTTATATCAATTAATTTCTCAAAAACAATACAACCCTTTTCATTCAGGTGTGCTAACCTTCATTGGGAGGTGGAGGCGGCAAGGCTTGAACTTGAGGCAAGATTGGCTTCTTAGGGCTCTTCGAAGAAGGGCGAGAAGGAGATACTTGAGGAGTATGAAAGGGAACTTGCAACAAACACAATGAACGGATGCACACAAATAAGTAGACGGCGATAAAAATACAAGTTTATTTTAACAATTTAAGGTATATGCACTGTCAGTGTAAAGTTGTTTTACACTAGCATCCAATCACAACTCTTTAATTTGCCACATCATATTTTACAATTTTAAAATAAAAGTATAAATTTAATTGTTTATTGTCTTGTCGAACTGTGCTTGGTTGCAGTTTAACCAATTTTACACCGATAGTGCACATCCTTTAATTTCTTATTTTAAACTAGCTGTAAAAAAGAGGAATTGTAACCTTCATGTTTGGTATCACGGTAGAGTTGCCAGAATCACGGTGAGTCGTTGTGATTTTTAAAAGCTACAAGTTGTAGCTTTTGCAAAATCATTGTGGCTCACCGTGATTCTGACAACTCCGCTGTGATACCAAACATAGGCTTACTTTGGGTTGAGTGAGGGGATATTTTGAATGATGGAGAAGGAGCAGGTGAAACTTGGCTCACAGGAGATTGCATAGGGATGGTAAATGGAGAATCTGCAGAACCTACAATAAAGAAAATCCTTAGTAATTGGACACTTTATTTACTTATCCTTCTCATAGAAGAAACATCTTTAAAGTTCCCCAGGCACCTGTGTTCATCGTTGGTGGAGCATAATGTCTACGTCCACTTGATGGAGGAAATGAGGGAGGAATTGGTTGATCTAGATTTAATTACCAACCAAAAAGTAACATATATATCCAATTGCAGTGAAAAAACTTTAATTGTGGCATAATTCAATGGATTAGATGAGAACCAAACCTTGGTGTTTTAAAGTGGGAGGAGAAACGAAATATGATGATGCAGGAGCTGGGCTGGTGATCGTGTTCCTTGAATGCGAAGATGCAGGAGAATGATCTTCTTTGTTGAAAGGAGATTTAGGAGGTGAAATCAGTGGCTCAGGAGCATGATGCAATGGCCTTGATTTATGTTCAGAAGGAGCTACAGCAGAAAATAAAATATCAATAAATTAACTGCATGTATGTGTGTCTACATAGATTTGTGGATTTGAATCCCTTACAGAAGCTGCACTGCGAAGCTGTTGTAAGGACCGTCAGATCTAGTGAGAGAACACTTCTCTCTCTAGATCTAACTGTCATGATAGCTTCTGCATCGTACGGCTATTGTAGGGATTCATTTCCTAGATTCATTTAGTATGTCTGTTTTTGTGATAGTTTTAATATTTAAATTCCTTGGTTGTACAGTTTTCCATCAGATAAAACTTAAGGTTTTGGACAGTCAATTATGGAACATGATAAAAAATAATGGTTGTGTATAAGATCATTTTAAACATTTTAACACGAAATTTCCAAAAGAATTAAAGCATGATGTCAATTTTGTATGCTTTTATAAGAGTTGGTTTTCGACATGATATTAGAGCCTTATGACTATGTGTTCATGAGTTCAATCCTATCCATCTCCTTTATCTGTGTTAGAGATGCAAAACCATCCTTGGCACTCATCTTAAAAGCTTTGATCTTTGAGAGACTTAGTCTTGGACAGTGTTGCTTTATAAGTTTTGTACTGCATTTTAGGTAATATTCTAGTTAAGAGTATGCATCTCATCAAAAGTAGTTCAATATTCGCATATGTACCTTGAGCAGGGGAATGAACTATAGCTGGTGGTGCCTTTGGTGTTTTGTACAAAGGTGCAGAAACAGGTTTTCCACCATTTTCCCCGTTGAAGCTTCTGGAAGGTGTTAATGAGGGAGAGATAACAGGTGCTGCATCACATACTTAGGAATTAAAGAATGATCGAACAATTACCAAAAAAAAAAATGAGTGAACAATAGCATTAACAGTGTAAAAGAAATTTTAGCAATCTGGATGTGAATCTTGAACACTCCAGAATGTTAGTTACAGAAGAACATGTACATATTGAGAAAAAAAAAATTAAAATGTAAAAAGGTTCCTGAAAAAATATAGACATCGTTAAGCTACGACAGAAAGTGCGAATGTTGTTATAGTTGTAACTAAACTCAAATAACAAGTACACATTTTAGTGGTTACATATTCTTGTGTAAGGTTAGTAGTATGACTTTGGCCTAAACTTCAACTGACAAAGTTCAAAACTCCTCAAAGGACAGTTGTAAGATGACCTTAGTGCACATTAACAAATAATAGTTTCCCCTTCCCAATTTTTTTAAAAAAACATTGTTTTGTCAGTTCCTTTTTTTAGATGAGATTTTGTTTCTTCAGTTCTATTTGATAGTTACATGCATGACTAATCAAACATCATTTTATTTATTAAACAGACTCACAATCATCCTTTTTATTTATTAAACAGACTCACAATCATCCTTATATATATATATATATATATGATATTCCAATTTGCATGGAGCAAAAATTAGGCACGTTAAGGAAATATTAATATCAATAAGGATTTTTCACTTTTAATCTCAATTGAATTATTAAGATATTTAACCCACACTCCTCAATCAGTCTTAGTATCACATGTCTTTCTGGATTATCAACAACAATAGTAACAAAGTATCTTATCATAGCATCATCCATAAGATTGTGTTTCAAACCTGTAACAAAGTATCCTATCATAGTATCATGCATAAAATTGTGTTTTAAACCAACATCATTTGTAGTGTAGAGAGAGACAATACTGGTGGGAATTATAAACGTGGAAATGAAGAAATTGAATGATGTAATAGAAAGTAACTGTCAAATATTCCATAAAATCGATAAATCATCCGGAAGAGGGAGAGATTAAAGAACAAAATCCTTTTCCAAAATTTGCACCTGGTAATTCAGATGGAGGTGCTGCTGGTATGACTGGATGGAGCAATGGTGGATCTACAGGAAATGTACTTGTTGGTGATGTAACTGGTGCTGCAAGAGTACAATAAAACAGATAACTGTGAGACAAATAAACAAAAAAAAAATGATAAAATTAAAAATAGATATTATATCCTTCTCCCTTCTTTCATTACATAAAGTAATACTACATTGTTGTTGAATAGCACAGTGGAATTTGAACAAATCAGTATTGTTCCATGTAACGATATTTATTACAAAATGTTGTCAAATAGTGGTTATAATGGCACTGTAGCACTGTTGCATAGCAGAATTTGAAATCACCAATATTTTCCAATATCTGTAATTGGCAACACTGAAGTATTAAGATTTACCAAGTGAAATGAATGGAGTTAATTTCGGTGAAATAGGGTGGCCTACGGTATGTTAATGGTTATTTTCCTTTATTCATGGTGAAGATGCAATAGCTTATGTGGTTAAATGAAAAGTAGGAATTTTAGAATCATATAGTTGAATCTTAGAGACAATTTGACAAGACTATACAACATACGTGGCATTACAGGCTCTGGCGTGTGAGTGTGTCGCGTATGTGAAGTTCTATTATGAACATTAGGTGGAAAACTTCCATGTCGAATAGGTTGGCTGACTGGTGAAATTTTTGGAAAATTTGCAGGAGGTTCTGCAACCGGGGCTGTTAAAACGACATAAAAACCATGTTTAGGGTCAATATCAACAAGAAATTATGAACTAAGGAGGAAAAGAAGTTATAACTATCAATTAGAATTACCTTGTGAAACTGGCACCAATGTGTGACTGATCCTGGAATTCCTTCTATGGACAATTGGAGGCAAACTTCCAGGTTCAGTTGGCTGATTCACGGGAGAATATTTCGGCAAATTTAATACAGGGGCTGTTCAAAATGCATTAAAAGATCATAATTTTTAGTCAATAACAACTAGAAGTTGGAGACGAGAAAAGGAAAATTCTGAAGACAGTTTTTTAACTTTTATCACATGCCTGGTGAAATTGGCTCTGAGGGTTGACCTTTATTTGTAGTTGAACCTTCTCTATGAGCATTGGGAGGCAAACTTCCATTATCATTTGAATGGCTTATTGGTGAAATTTTGGGCACATTGATAGAAGGTGTTGCAACTGGGGCTGTTTCAATATTTCAATACAAGAGCATATTTTTTGGTCAATAACAACTCTGTTTTATAATTTCTCCATTCTTTCCTTTTTAATTGTCATTTTAGTAGAAGAATTTAGTTCTTTATTTCTTGTTTTTAAAGTTCAAAGCAACATTACCTGTTGTTTTGTCAATAAGAACCTGAACTATTTATTTGTGGAGAGAGAAATAGGTGGAATGAAATAATAAATAGTCCAGGATATTATTGTAAAAAAAAATAATTCTGTTGAAGAATTAAGGAAAATTAGATTTGATTTTCTTTTATTTTATATTATTCTATTTATTTTTATTTTATGATTATGTCATTATTACTCAGTATTATTATTGTAATTTTATTTTCTATATAAACAGCTTAGGGCTGTAGTAATAAAATATGAAAGTATTTTGCCTTTTACTTTCTTCATGGTATCAAGAGCTATTGGTTAGGGTTTTGTAAAGCTTTTCACAACCCACTAGGGTTTGCTGCGTTCTAACCAACAACTGAGCTATGGCACACAATACCTAATGGAAGGCATCCCTTACGGGTAGCGGCGACTATGGTTTGGGTGAAAAATCAGAAGTAGCTAACAACATCGGTTTAGGCACTGGCGGCGGCTCAGGCGACAACACTTGATTAGGCACTGGCGGCGGTGACTATGGTTTGGGTGAAAAATCAGAAGTAGCCAACAACACCGGTTTAGGCACTGGCGGCGGCCCAAGGGGCAGTGGTAGTTGGAATGGTTTATCTAACAACGGTTTTTCCAATTTTTTTGGCCATGAGGGAACTTCTAATGCCCTCAAAGTTTGGGATGTTTTTGCCTACTATGGAATATGGAATCAACGATTAGAAAACCTTTTATGTTTTTGCCTACTGCGAAGGAAGTTTGGGAGGCTGTCAAAGAAACATATTCTGATATTCAAAATTCTTCTCAAATTTTCGATCTCAAATCACGATTGTGGCATGCCAAACAAGGAGATAGAGATGTCACTACCTATTATAATGAGTTGATGACACTATGGCAAGAATTGGATCTCTGCTATGATGATCATTGGAAGTGTTGTGAGGACAGTGTTTTGTTTCTTAAGAGACAGGAGAACGACCGAGTATTCATGTTCTTGGTTGGGCTTAATAAGCGACTTGATGAAGTCTGAGGCAGAATATTGGAAAAGATTCCATTGCCATCACTTCGGGAAGCGTTCTCAGAAGTTAGAAGAGAAGAGGTAAGACAAGGTGTTATGATGGGTAAGACACCTTCTGTTGTTGAGGTTGAAAGCTCTGCCCTAGTCACTAAGAATGAAGACGGGAAGAGAGATGGCAAGAAACCATGGTGCGAACATTGCAAACATTCATGGCACACACGTGATACATGTTGGAAGCTCCATGGAAAACCTCTAAATTGGAAGAAAAAATGAGGAAATGAAGGTCATGCCCTCCAAGCTGGTACCTCTGATCAAGAGAAGCAGTCTCCTTCAAGCCCATCTCCTTTCAGCAATGAACAATTAGATCAATTGTACAAACTCCTTGAGTCTCAAACTCCTTCTTGCTTTATAGCTCAGAGAGGTAATTTTCCAAATACTGCTCTACTTAGTGTCTCTCCCAGCCATACTTGGATTATCGATTCTAGTGCTACTGATCATATGACTGGGGAGTCGAGTCTGTTTTCTTCTTATAGTCCTTGTGCAGGTAACCACAAAATTAAAATTGCAGATGGCTCTCTTTCAGCCATTGCAGAGAAAGGTTCTGTTATTCTGTCACCTGTGTTAACCTTAAAAGATGTCTTACATGTTCCCAATTTATCATGTAATTTGTTATCCATTACTAAATTAACAAAGGATATAAATTGCCAAGCTAACTTCTTTCATTCTCATTGCACTTTTAAGGATTTGAGCACGGGGAAGATGATTGGCAATGCTAAGGAGAGTGGAGGACTCTATTATCTTAACAATGGACTCGACTTCAAAGATCAACCAAAAACAAGTACCTGCTTTGAATCTATTTTTGTTTCTTCTAATAATGATGATATTATGTTATGGCATTTACGGTTAGGACATCCTAGTTTTCCGTATTTGAAACATTTGTTTCCTAAATTATTTTCTAAGAAAGATCCGTCTTTATTTCATTGTGAAACTTGTGAATTTGCTAAACATCACCGTTCCTCTTTCTCTACACAACCATATAAAAAATCAAAACCGTTTGCAGTTATTCATAGTGATGTTTGGGGTCCTAATAAAATAAACAATTTTTCTAATAAAAGATGGTTTATAACCTTTATTGATGATCATACTAGAATTTGTTGGGTTTATCTATTGAAAGAAAAATCAGAAGTTGGACAAGTTGTCAAAAATTTCTTTAAAATGGTGCACACTCAATACCAAACAAATATTCAAGTCTTCAGAAGTGACAATGGTAAAGAATATTTTAATATATTTTTGTCTGATTTTTTTCTTGCCAATGGAGTTGTTCATCAAAGTTCTTGTGTTAATACACCCCAACAAAATGGAATTGCAGAGAGAAAGAATAGGCATCTTCTTGAGGTTGCTAGAGCTTTACTATTTGCAAATAAAGTTCCAAAATATTTGTGGGGTGAAGCTGTTTTAACTGCATCATATTTAATTAATCGAATGCCATCTAAAGTTTTAGATTTTCATACCCCTCTTGATGTTTTTCGAAATTATTTTCCTTTGACTAGTGTATCTGCTGATTTGCCACTAAAAGTTTTGGTTGCACTGCTTTTGTTCATGAACATAAACAACTTGACAAACTCGAGCCAAGAGCAATAAAATGTGTGTTTACCGGTTACTCTCCAACTCAGAAGGGGTATCGGTGTTTTGAACCAAAATTAAAAAGAATTTTTGTAACCATGGATGTTACTTTTGTGGAAAATCAACCATTTTTTACTGACATTCATCTTCAGGGGGGAAATTATAAGGAAGATTCATCTTTTACTTATGAAAACATCATTACTTTAAGTGATATAGTGTCGCAAAATTCTGAGACTTATATTGATGCACCAAAAGAAAATGCCCAAGAATTCATATTGGAACTCAATCAACTTATGAATGAGGTTTCGACAGATTCGGGGGCGACAATTTTAAATCAAAATCACACTGATCAAATTCTTGATCTCAATAATAATGAAGGACCACCTGAAATGCCACAACATAATGACTCAAATAAAGAGACACAAAGCAGGTTTACTACCATTGACCCTACTTGGAAGGAAATGTCTTTGAAAGAAGAAACCATAAACAGAGAAATGAAGAACCCATTCTCCGACCCTTCCAAGATTTTGAACCAATAGATAATCCAACATATCATGTTGATACAGGTAAGTCCTCTTCTGTTCTTAAGAGTCATGTCGAGTATCCTGATATAGACCTTCCTATTGCAATTAGAAAACATGTTAGATCATGCACTAAATATCCTTTGTCTAATTATGTGTCATACTCAAAATTGTCTTCTTCATTTGCTGCATTTACCTCTAAGTTGTCTACTGTAGAAATTCCAAAAAATATACAGGAGGCTCTAAAAATTCCAAAGTGGAAGGAAGCTGTTCTTGAGGAGATGAGAGCTCTTGAGAAGAATCAAACTTGGAGAGTCATGACGTTACCTACAGGAAAGAATACCGTTGGCTGTAAATGGGTATTTACTGTGAAATATAATTCTGATAACACAGTTGAAAGATACAAGGCACGCTTGGTTGCTAAAGGGTTTACTCAGACATATGGCATTGATTACTTAGAGACTTTTGCTCCTGTTGCCAAGTTAAACACTATTAGAGTTCTCTTGTCCTTGGCGGTGAATTTAGATTGGTCTCTTAACCAACTTGATGTAAAAAATGCTTTCTTGAATGGTGATTTGGAAGAGGAAGTATACATGGATAGTCCACCTGGCTTTGAAGATAAGTTTGGTTCAAATGTATGCAAACTACAAAAATCCCTTTATGGTCTCAAGCAATCTCCAAGGGCTTGGTTTGAGAAATTCACTCGGTCCGTCAAAAAGCAAGGATATATGCAAGGACAATCAGACCATACGTTGTTCGTGAAGTTCTCTAATGTTGGTAAACTTGCAATTTTGATTGTATATGTAGATGATATTATTCTCACAGGAGATGACATTGTTGAGATGGAAAGATTGAAGAAAAAATATTAGGCGCGCTCAAAGATTTAAGATCAAAGATTGAAAAAAGATTGAAGAATTTGAGATCAAAGATTTAGGCGCGCTCAAATATTTTCTTGGTATGGAAGTTGCTCACTCAAAGAAGGGAATTGTTGTTTCTCAACGGAAATGCATCCTAGATATCTTGGAAGAAACTGGGATGAGTGGGTGTAGACCAGCAGATACTCCTATGGAATTAAATACTAAACTTTGGGAGAAAGGCAGTGTTCCTGTTGAGATTGGAAGATACCAGAGGTTGGTTGGCAAACTTATTTATCTAGCCCACACTAGACCTGACATCGCTTTCTCTGTGAGTGTTGTAAGCCAATTCATGCATTCTCCCTATGAAGAACACTTGGAGGCAGTTTATCGAATCTTAAGGTACTTGAAATCCAATCCTGGAAAGGGTTTGTACTTCAAGAAAACTAATGACAGAGAAGTCTCTATATTTGCAGATACTGATTGGGCAGGATCAATTACTGATAGAAAATCCACTACTGGATATTGTGCCTATGTTTGGGGAAATTTAGTCACTTGGAGAAGTAAGAAACAAGGGGTTGTTGCTCGAAGTAGTGCAGAAGCTGAATTTAGAGCAATGGCTCAAGGAATTTGTGAACTTTTGTGGATTCATAAACTCTTGGATGAACTCAAAATGAAAGTTGACTCACCCTTAAAATTGTTCTGTGATAGCAAAGCAGCCATAAGTATAGCTCACAACCCCGTACAACATGATAGAACCAAACATATTGAGATTGACCGCCATTTCATAAAAGAAAAAATTGATGCCGGAATTATATGTCTGCCTTTTGTGACTTCCAACCAGCAAACCGCTGATATCTTGACAAAAAGTTTGGCAAGACCCAATTTTGAGCGACTTATAGCCAAGTTGGGCATGACAGATATCTATGCACCAACTTGAGAGGGGGTGTTGAAGAATTAAGGAAAATTAAATTTGATTTTCTTTTATTTTATATTATTCTATTTATTTTTATTTTATGATTATGTTATTATTACTCAGTATTATTATTGTAATTTTATTTTCTATATAAACAGCTTAGGGCTGTAGTAATAAAATATGAAAGTATTTTGTCTTTTACTTTCTTCAAATTCCATAAAAAATAACAAAATTAATTGATTTTTTTTATATGTGTAAATAACGTTAAAGCAATAGCTAAAAAGAAATAGAGGGAGTACATGACATAACTTTAATCACATATACCTGGTGAAACTGGTTCTAGGTTGTGACTCTTAGTTTCATTCCTCTTATCAACGTTAGGAGGCAAACTTCCATGTTCAATCGGTTGGCTTATAGGTGAAGTTCTTGACAAATTTCCAGAAGGTATTGCAATAGGAGCTGTTCAAGAAGCAATGCAAGAACATAATCTTGGTCAATATTAATATGAAAGTTCCCCCAATAAAACAGCATGAAGGTGTAACCCAGTGGTAACGGTTGGGGCGCTGAAGGAGTCTTAAGTGTTAGTTGGTTAGTAATCCAATGCTAGCGTAAAACTGCTTGTAATAAGTGTTAGTTGATATGTGTAACTAACTAACAGCTTGTTAGTTAGAATGCTTTGTATAAATACAGCAATATATGATATATCAATTGTTAATAAGGAATTGATCTTTAGCTTTCATTGTAAATAATTTACTTTCTTAGGAGGTTAGATAAATTAGGTAATCGAATATTTGTCATTATGAATTGTAATTACTGGTAATCACTGATATTATAATATATAGTATGGAATGCAATGGAGAAAGGCATCAAAGCAAGAGTTCAGACATGGTATCAGTCTAGGCTGGAACCTTTAATCTAGTGCTTTTTGTGATTTCTTCTTGGTGTTGTTTGCTGTTCCTCCTTGGCAGTGATTTGTTCTTGGTTGCACTTGGTCTGCTGTGTTTCATTCGCGACCCTTGCTCTGTCCTGCTCGCAAGATTCTGCTTGCAAATCCCACTCTGTTTTGGATTGCGATTTCTGGTTCGGTGTGACCTCGTGGTTGCGTTTTGGCGACTTCTTTAGTGTTTTTTGCGATCTCTAGTTGTGGTTTTGCGATTTCTGGTTTGCTCTTTGGTTTTGTGTCTTTGCGTGGTTTTGGCTGTTAGTACACGTTTTTTGTGCTGCAATTCTGTGGTTGTGATTTTTTTGCTTTTTTGGGACTTCTTTGCTGTCTTGGTCTGCTTCTTTTGTCTGTTTGTCTTCTCCATCATCATGACAACTAATGAAAAAGAAAATTTGCGTCCGGAAAAATTATCTTGCTTGGGAATTTCAGTTCAAGATGTATGTCAAGTGAAAAGGATTATGGAGTCACCTTGATGGGGTTTCTAAGGCGCCGATAGAGAAAATTGCCTTGGATGCGTGGGAAATCAAAGATGCTCAAATTATTTCTTGGATTCTGAGTACTATTGATCCTTTAATGATCAATAATTTGCACTCTTTTGCAACTGCTCAAGAAATGTGGAATTATTTGAAGCGCATTTACATCCATGATAATACGGCAAAGCGTTTTCTGTTGAAGTAAGAGATAGCCAACTACAAACAAGGGCATTTGTCTATTCAAGAGTATTATTCTGGCTTTTTGAATTTTTGGACCAAACACTCTACCATTTTATATGTTGTTGTTCCCAAAACTTCACTCTTGGCTGTCCAAAAAGTCTATGACACTAGTAAGCATGATCAATTTCTCATGAAGCTTCTCCCGGAATTTGAGGCTGTTCGATGTGCTTTGCTGAATAGGAACCCCGTTCCTTCTTTGGATACCTACGTTGGCGAACTTCTTAGGGAGGAGCAATGTTTGCTTGCCCAAGGAACTATGCCTAATGAAGCTGCCCTTTCTGAACCTGTGACGATTGCTTATGCTGCCCAGAGTAGAGGTAAAGATCGTGATGTGTGTCAAGTACAATGTTGAAGCAAACAATTTGGACATGTTGCTCGCAGTTGCAGTAAGAAGTTTTGCAATTATTGCAAACAACAAGGTCATATCATGTCTGACTATTCCACATATCCCCCACAATCAAAACAACATTTAGTGCAAGCATTTCATGCCACCACTAGCTCTTCAGTTGGTCCTTCCATCTCTGATACTCTACAGTCTGAAATGATTCAACAAATGGTACTTTCTAGTTTCTACCCTTTCAGCTTTGGGCATTCAGGGTAGTCATCTAATATTTCTCGTCCATGGTTTCTTGATTCTGGTGCATCCAATCACATGACGGGTTTCTCTGAACATTTGCACAATTTACATTCTTATTATGGTAACCAGAAAATTCAAATTATTGATGGTAATACACTCTCTATCACTAATGTTGGTGACATACACTCAGATTTCCGGGATGTGCTTGTATCACCTGGACTTGCTTCCAATTTATTATCTGTTGGTCAATTGGTGGATAACAATTGTAATGTTAATTTTTCTAGTGCTAGTTGCCTTGTGCAGAAGCAGGTGTCGAGGAAGGTGATCGCGAAGGGGCCTAAAGTGGGGAGATTATTTACACTCCAGTTTATTTCCAGTCATTTATCTCTTACTCGTAATAATGTTTTGCCTTCTTATGTGGATTGGCATAGAAAATTCAGTCGTCCAAACTCTATTGTTTTGTCTCATTTATTTAAAACTGGTTTGTTGGGAAATAAAATGTCGTTTCTAAGCACAATGAGTCATGTTCTGTTTGCAAATTGGCTAAAAGTAAAACACTTCCTTTTCCATCAGGTGCTCATTGTGCTTCCACTTGTTTTGAGATGATTCATAGTGATGTATGGGAAATGTCTCATGTAGTTTTCATGTTCATTATAAGTATTTTGCCACATTTATTGATGATTACATTCGTTTTACTTGAATATATTTTCTTCGGTCTAAATCTGAAGTGTTTTCTATGTTTAAGAAATTTCTCACATATATTGAAACTCAATTTCAAACAAGTGTTAAAAAATTTCGCCCTGACTTTGGTTTTCGAGTGTATGTCTCATGAGTTTCAGGAGTACCTTAAAAAAAAAAGCATTTTGTCTCAACGATCTTGTCCCAATGCTCCTCAACAAAATGGGATGGTAGAACGCAAGAATCGTCATTTGCTTGATGTAACGCGCACCTTACTTCTTCAAGCTTCTGTACAGTCACGATTATTGGTGGAGGCTCTTTCCACATCTATCTTCCTGATCAATCGTCTTCTATGGTTATTGATCTTGATACTCCTTTCTTGCGTCTTTTTAAAACACAATCTGAATGTAGTAATTTACATACTTTTGGATGTGTGTGTTTTGTTCATTTACATTTGTTTGAAAGGCCTAAACTTGGAGCACACTCTGTTCAATGTGCACTCATGGGGTATAGTCATTCTCATAAGGGTTTTGTGTGTTATGATGTCTCTAACCATCGCTTCCGCATTTCTCAGAATGTGACTTTTTTTATAATCAATATATGTTTCCTTGCCTTACTTCTGCCATGAATGATATTGCTATTCTTCCCGACTTTACTTTATGCCTCAATCTATAGAACATTTTAAACCATACAATGTATATGTTAGACAACGCAGGCAACAGGTTCCCACCCCTTTTTCGCTGATCCGCCACCTGATCATGTACCTATTGCACTTCGGAGATCTGGTAGAATGTCTCATCCACCTAATAGATATTCACCAGACATGTATGATTTCTCATATACTTCTCTGACTGCCTCACTCTCTAGCATATCTATTCCTACTTGTTACTCACAGGCTGTTAAAGATGTGTGCTGGATAAAAGCAATGAATGAGGAGCTTCAGACTCTTTAGGAGAATTACACATGGGATATTGTATCTTGTCCTCTTGATGTCAAACCTATTCGCTGCAAATGGGTGTATTATGTGAAGCTAAATTATGATGGGTCCCTCAACTGTTACAAGGCTCGATTGGTTGCCTTAGGAAACAAGCAGGAATATGGAATTGATTATGATGAGACATTTGCACCTGTTGCCAAAATGACAATTGTTCGCACTGTCCTTTCTATTGCCGCTTCTAATGGGTGGCCTCTTCATCAAATGGATGTGAAGAATGTTTTTCTTCATGGTGACCTGATTGGAGATATTTATATAACTACTCCTCAAGGTTTTTTCTCTTCATCTAAGGGTGTGTGCAAACTCAAACGCTCCTTATACGGTTTGAAACAGCGCCTAGAGCATGGTATGAGAAATTTGGCTCCACTCTACTTAGGTTCTCCTTTACTCAGAGTCAATATGATTCCTTCTCGATTCATTCATGACATATCTATGGGAATTCTGCTACTTCTTCTGTATGTTGATGATATGGTTATTACTGGTTCTGATCTTGCTTCCATTCAAAGACTCAAACAACAATTACATGCTTCATTTCATATGAAAGATTTCAGTAATCTGAGTTATTTTCTAGGTCTTGAGGTTCATTCTACATCCAAGGGCATCTTCCTCCATCAACACAAGTATGCCACATATTTGATTTCGACGTCTGGTCTCCAATCGGCTAATCTAGTGGATACTCCTCTTGAGGTTAATGTTGTATACCATCATGATGATGGTGAGCTTTTGTCGGGATCCCTTATTGTATCGGCAACTTGTGGGTAGCCTTAATTACTTGATTATTACCAGTCCTGACATATCTTTTGTTGTTCAACAAGTAAGTCAATTCATGCATTCTCCTCGGCATCATCACTTGACAGCAGTTCGTCGCATAATTTGCTACTTGAAGGGAACCTCTCATTGTGGTCTTTTCTTTCCCACCGGTATAGTTCCTAAATTGAGTGCTTATAGTGATGCCAATATGGCAAGGTGTCCAAATACTTGGCGATCTATCATTGGTTGATGCGTGTTTCTTGGCACCTCATTGATCAATGGAAAAGTAAAAAGCAAGCAAGAGTCTCTAAATCTTCTACTGAATCTAAGTATCGTGCCATGTCCGCTGCTTGTTCAGAAAACATTTGGCTTCATGGTCTTTCAGCTGAACTTGGATTTCCTAAAACAAAGCCAACATCACTTTATAAGTGTCATTCAAATCGTTGCAGATCCCATTTTTCATGAACGCACCAAGCATACTGAAGTCGATTGGCATTAAATCCGTGACGCCTATGATGACGAACTAATATCACTTCCTCATGTAAGTACTATGCTTCAGGTCGCATATATTCTTACCAAGGCTGTTCCACGTCCACGTCATCAGTTTCTTGTTAGCAAATTGATGCTTCTTGACCAGCCGCATCAATATGAGGGGGGTGTTAATTAGGAATTGGTCTTTAGCCTTTATTGCAAATAATTTACTTTCCTAAGAGGTTAGATAAATTAGGCAATAGAATATTTGTCATTATGAATTGTAATTACTAGTAATAACTGATATTATTATATATAGTATGGAATGCAATGGAGAAAGGCATCAAAGCCAAGACTTCTGACATCAATAATAATATAGTAGTGCAATTCAAAAAATTCTCAATCTATTACCTCTATCACTCTCTTATGTCTGCATGAGTGTGATGCAAGCAAAGTGTTGTAACAACTAGTCAAGTGTTCTAACATAAAGAAGGAGGTTCAGAGTTCAATCCTGCTAACAAACTCCTCCTCCCCTTAACAAACTAACTACTAACATTTGCCTATAAAAAACAAACTTTTCAGCCATGTACCTGGAGCAGTTGGTGTGGATACCGGAGACCTAACAACAGGTGCTTTCCTTTGAGGTGGAATTGGGTGCATGGTTGGTGGCAAATTCCTTTCACCAGATGGTGGTGCTGGAACAGCCTTATATGGCGGCGATAAGGATATAGTGCTTGGACTGGGACTAGTAGGTGATATCGATGATTCATTTCCTTTGATCTTCTGAGGAGTTGGAGCTGATGTAAGAGGTGGTAATGCAACTGGAGGTTGCAAGAAAGATCCTGGATGATGAAAACGCAATTTCTTATCCGATGATCCCAAAGTAATTAAGCGCTTATATCATATAAGTGCTTATGTATATAAGCTATTTCTATAACAAAAGATAATATAAAGTCGAACTGTTTTTCATATAAGTTATAAGTTATTTTCATAAGCTTCCTTCATTTTCATATAAAGTCGAACTGTCTCTGTGGCATTTGTTGAACTGAACTCATACCATTCCTGAGGCAAAGAAGAGATTGTGGAGGTAGAGGGATATCAGTGACAGTGAGGGTGAAGCAGAGAAGATCAGTGTTAGCAGCATCAAGCTCCTTTTGAAGCCTTTTGAACTTGTCATTGGAGGAAAGAGATAGCCCCTACAAAGCCATAAACTGGGTCCCTCACACGTGCTTTTGCTTCATAGGCAAAGGAGTTCACTGTATCCTCTCTTTGATGAGGGAGGGGTTCGTTGAGAAGCTTTGTGGGTTAATTGATTTTCATTTGTTTTAATATAGGATTTTCTTGGTTGAAAAAGATGATGAATAAGAGGAAGAACCTAACAATTTTAATTTAGGATTTAAATTTTCAATAAAAATTAATGTCACCTCAATAATATTATGAACACGACACAATATTAACAACCACATGGACTTTTTTTAATAGTGTTAAGACTTAAAGCACCAATTCAAGGGGAAAAAAAACTTAAAAGATCAATCCAGGATATGAGTCAACTTAAAGAACGGTAGGCGTAATTTTATCTAAAAAAATTATTGGTTTTCTTGATATGTGTAAATAACCTTTAATGACAACCAAAAAGGAACCGAGGGAGTAAATGACAAAACCTCACATACCTGGTGAAACTGGCTCTAGTTTGTGACTCTTACTTTCATTTCTGTTATCAGCCTTAGGAGGCAAACTTCCATGTTCAATTGGTTGGCTTATAGGTGAAGTTATTGGCAAATTTCCAGAAGGTATTGCCCCAGGAGCTGTTCCAGAAGCAAGAAAAGAATCTTAATCAATATCAATATGAAGGTTCCCCTAATTAAAGAAACTTTTCAGCCATGTACCTGGAGCAGTTGGTGTGGATACAGGAGGCCTAACAGTAGGTGTTTTTGTTCGAGGCGGAATTGGTTGCATGGATGGTGGAACATTCCTTTCAGAAATTGATGGTGCTGGAAGAGCTGTATATGGTGGCGATAAGGATTTAGTGCTTGGACTAGGACTAGGTGATATCGATGATTCAATTCCTTTAATCTTCTGAGGAGTTGGAGGTTGTAATGCAACTTGAGGTTTCAAGAAAGATCCTGGGTGATGAAAAACCAATTTTTTAATCACATGATCAAAATGTGGCCTAATGGACTAAGGGAGCTGAATTAGAATTACCATTTGGGTGTAAAAGACTAGGTGCTTCAATGGGGGAAAAATCCATAGGTAATGTAGCTGGAGATGGCAATATGACAGACCCTTGAAGAAGGAACAGAAGTGAATAATCAAAGTTTAAAAGCTAATAAAATGAACAGACACAAGCACCAAACACAGCACTGACACCGGCATGTGGGCACCGATAATAATTTTAAAAAAATAAAGTAATTGAATGTAACTACATGTATCGGTGTCACACACGAGACACATTTAATCTGAAGTGTCGGTGCTACATAACTAAGAACTCAATATATTAGATTTAGATTAGATGTACCATCTGGATCTGAAGGGCTTGATGCAATGCTTTCCCGTGACCGTCCATGATGGATAGGACCAGGTGCTTCTCCTTCAGGATGAACAACAGGAAGGAATGCTGGAGATGGGGATATAACAGATCCTTAAAGAAGACATTATCAGTTGGAAATCCAAAAATCAATGGGAGAAAAGTTATTGAAAATTTTATATCAGGAAGCTAAAAATTATCCAACCAAATGACTTGGCTTGATCAATCAAGTGTTCATGAGGTGTTAGCTTAGTGGTAAGAGTTTGACCTAGTAATCTTAAGGGACGGAGTTCAAATTCCCTCAGGAACAGTTGTAACTAAAATGGACATTAGTGCCACTTTAATTAATAATAATTTCCCCTTTTCCCCAATTTTTTTATTAAAAAAGACTGATCAATCAACTAACATATGGGCTCATTTTATCAATATCTTCTGTAAAATTGAACTTTCAATCTTGGTAAATTGTAGTGTATCTGGATAAATAAATTTGAGATAAAAATTAAGGATCTATGTTGTCCAATTGAGAGGATGTTTTCTTTAAGAATTTATATTTTCTACATCTGCCAATTCAAACATTGCAGACCATTAAATTCTTAAGGTATAATACTAGCTTCCTTTAATAGGTATTCAATGAGGGATAAGAAATCAATCCACATGCAAAAAGAAACCCTCACAAGAAAAGCCTTTTTGATCTTCTAAAGATTATGAGAATTACAACCTTCTTAAACCAAAAAATAAACCTATAAGCATAAATTTCTAAATATGGCATAGGTTAATTCTTCATACAAAGAAGCTAGTGTTGTAGAAGAATTTATATATTGTAACCAATGCAATGCAAGAAGACATTAGATGCCTCATTTGATGATCATATATGTGTAATAATTTAATTGCAAACTAAGTAATGATGTTTATGTTCTTAATTGGTGGTGTTATAATTACAATCATAACAATTTAAAACACCAATTTTTCTAGCATCAGCATAAATTCTGTCGTAATCTCAAACAAACTGTGACCAATTTATAAATAAAAGAGATTAAATTTAACATAAAGTTCTGAAGATTAAGTACCTACCTTCAGATCCTTGAGCAACCACAACAAATCCAACAACACAAAACTTGACAAGCAACAAAATGATTGCAAAAACCATCCCCATCTTCAAAGCAATCTCAAAACACAACGTCCTCAGAAGTGATTAAAAAGCATAAATAAATAGTTGAATAAATTACAGATTTATATATTTAGAAGCTTATAACTTGAAGCAAAGAAAAATCAGAGGTTAAATTGAACAAGAACAACATATAGTGACACATAAGGTATACGAAAGAAGGTTATGAAACAAGTTAGAAGAAGAGTGTTTGGTGAAAAGATTAATTAGGGAAAGAACAAGTGTGTGATGAGAACATGAAGTTAGGAATTGGAAGAGAGAAAATTTTGAGAGTTCCATGGAAGAGAGATAGAAAGTTGAAGTGTTTAGTGTGTGAAATTGTGAAGTTTGTGTGCTTTAGAATACACTGACACTTGAAGGAAACTCAAGAGTTAGAGAAAGTGAATTAATTAACAGACCTCTTCTCTTTCTCACTCAGAGAGAGAGAGAGGCAGTTGGGGTGGGACAGAGATTCAGGAACAGAACACTCTAATTTCTATTCATATTTTATATTTTATTTTAACCAAAAATTCAAGTGAAAAAACATTATTAATAAAATTCACATCTCAAAAAATTATACAGAAAATAAGGATGAACAACATTCTTCATTAAAAATCATATTTGAAAAATTCAAAAGTATATAATTAAAGTGGAAAAAAATGCAATATATAACGAAGCAAACATCGCAAACAAAGCCGAGAGAAACATTAATCGATGTTCGCTGTATATTAACTTTATACATATATCAAATGAGAATTTATTATATTATTTACGTCATTGTCCTAAAATATAAGATGATTTACAAATTTGTTTGTCTTAAAATATAATACTACCAAATTATCTAAAAAAAGCTATCACATTATCTTAGAATACCATACAAAAGAAAATTTTGTAATAGTCATACAGACATTATACATATTAATTACAATACTAATTTTCTTATATGTGTAAAAAGTATGAGATAGTCTTCTAAATAGAAATAGGAGATTAAAAGTTTATTTTATAACTACATTGTTTATCACTTAATATTGCTTTAAAATAATAAAAAGTAAAGTATGTATTGTTGATATAAATTCATTTTACATTAACAACCAATTAAAATCAAGTATTTGATGGTTAATTTTAAAAAATAATTATATAATATATATATATATATATATTATTAGTGATAGCGTACCTCCACTATAAAATTATATAACTCTATTATAAAACTATATACATATTTAAAGAGAAGAAATTATTAATGTAATGAAGAATGTAAAACGAATTTATAGAAAAAGATAAATAATTAAAATTGATTATTTTATATAAATTAAAAAATATATAAATGATGAGTATGATGAAAGCACACTGACTCAGTAAAATTATATTAAGGTGTCATCCAATAATTATTCATGATATTATCACATATACATGTTTTAAAATTGTTTTTTAAAAATAGCCATTAAATATTTAGTTTTAATTGATTGTCAGTATAAAATTAATTTATAATGACAATACATACTCTATTTTCTCAAAAATAACAAAAAAATAATAGTATTTTTGCAAAATAACTCTTACATATCAAGTATTAATGTATTTATAATTATAATAAATATAAAAGATAAATATAAAAATAAGAGAAGTGCATGTAGTATTTATTAATTAATTAATAAACAGTACACTTAAAAAAAACATGATTAGTATCACTTTATTAAAAAATGAAATTGATTATTAGGAAATAATGGAGTTATTGTTTATTAATTTTAAGTAGAAAAGTTACATTTATAAGTTGGTGTCAATGGGGGATAATTACCAAACTTTGTTTAATTTCAGTTTAATGGAAGTTGCCTAGTTGCTTTTCTTCTTTTCTTTTGGCAGGTCTTGTTGGCCCTCTTGAGAAAGTGATTTATTGGCAACACATAATGTATACCACGTGTCAAGATCTTGTCAAATACATCATCACTAATCCCACATGAATCTCATATTATTAATGCTTGATTGACTTGCGCAACACATGATAACAAATGTTAAACAAATTAGATAATATACTCTGTACATAATTTTTAAGGAAATGAATTAGTTGTATTGATTTTAATAATAAAAATACATTTTATTTAATTAAATATTTGTATAAGTTTTAGTTAATATAAAAATTTGATAAGTTGAGATATAATAAATAATAATACATTCATAAAAAATAATTAATATTATATTAGTAATATAAAATGATACATAATTTTAAAATATATATAAATGAAACATTTATGTGAGATGGAGAGATAGCTATTTAGATTCTAAATTACAATTAATTTAGGGAAAAAGTAAATGATCCAACTTATATAAGTGTGTATAAAAGACTAGAATTTCAATAAGAAAAAAGTTATTTGACACTTGAGTACTGTTCACCATATTTAGTGTGAAATATTTTTTTTTAATAAAAAATTCTTTTTTTTCAATTTTTTTTTATTTGGATTTTTTTTTGTGACATATATATATTTACCCTCTTAACCACTAAAATATAAATTATTAACTATTTATTTAATATATATCGTATTAACCAATAAAATGCAACTACTTTAAAGTGGTTAATAAAAAATATCTAAAAAGTGATAAATGATGTACATTTTAACGGCTAATAAAATATTTCAAAGCTGTTAATAGCACATTTTTATATATTGTAATATAAAACTGTTTATATTATTTTTGAATTTTTTATAATAAAAATATATATTTTTTTATAAATTTTTATTTTTTTTTTTAAATAAATAATACAACGTATACATACATATGTGAACTTCTGTGTTACAATAACATAACTTTTTCAATAAATTAGGGATTCCAAGGGAATGAGTCATCCTCATCTCACATACTGAAACATGAAGAAGAAAAAAGTTAAATTTAAAAAATTGACATAAATGCCATAATAAGTGGAAAAATTGACACCAAAGATACATTGCTTTATAATAATGGATCAAAAAGCAGAACTTTGTAGAATCGATTTTATCGGTTAATAAAGTGAATGTAAGTTAATCAACAACGTACTTTTTTTTAAGTAATAATATGGTATGATTTGTTTGTTAATAACTTGAACACTTTAAGTATATGTCTAGTATTCGAATTTTGGTGATGAACATAAAATTACTTCCTTTATAATAAAATATAAATAAAAATTAATCAATAAAATTAATATATTTAATTTTTGTTTTACATAAATAGTACATCATTGAGAAAGAAGTTGTCCTTTAATAATTAAGTAATACTTGACATACTCGAAATATTAATCTCAAAATACGATGATGGAGATTTTCTTAATGTATTCAAATATAAAAAACTTCAGTGAAAAAATTATTTTTAATCATTCCTTATTAATATCTATTAATATAAAGTTTAGTTGGAGACAAATTAAAGTCCATTAAAAAAAATTTAGTCGGACTTCTAATTTAGTTTTTTCTAAACGATTTTTGAGTCCAATTACTTGGTTTGGATAAATATATATTTTGGTATACACTTGAATTTAAAAAAAAAGTAAAAAAAATAACATAATAATATGATACTTTAATTATTTTTAGAGTTTAATTTTCATAGACCGACAATATAAAAAAATTTATACAGTCGACACACTTAATTTTATAACTTCTTTAATTTAATAAATATATATTAAATAGTCTTCATTCTTCCCTCCAAAACCCTTTATCTAAATATATCTTTAGAATTTTTTTATTACAAGAGAAAAGGAAAATAAAAAACCAAAACAAAACAAGAGAAAGAAACTAGTACAACCTTAGAATATTGTTCAAGAAGTATAAAAAATTAATAAGTTGTTTTTAAAAGCCGTGTATTCAATATATTGAAAAGAGATATATTACTATTTAATCTTTCAAACAAATAATTACTTTATTCAGTCACAAAATAAAATAAATTGTCTTATTTAAAAACTTTAAATAATTGGTAGAGCGTCAGCTGCAAAAATATAAATATTATAAAAAATTTCTTATATATTTACAAAATTTTAAATTTAAATTCAAAATATAATATTCAATACAGTAATATTTCGATATTTTACTATTTAAATTAGAACTTAAGAAAAAAAATATATATTTTTTTATATCATGAGAAAGTAAGACAATAGCAACGATGGTCCCATTAAGTGTTTAATGGGGGCTCAGATTGCACCATCCAATAACCTTTTCAAGGTTTATTATTGCCAAACTATTAGGTAGCCGCAGAATTTATCAAACATTGCAATTGTACCCATATAAATGTGTATGGTTTGACTTATAATTATATAGGGAGAGTTGTTGAGAAGAATTTGAGTTTTAATATTTACTTAAATAAGTTTTTTTTGTTAGATTTTATATATTTTTCAATTAAATTTAGACTATCAGGATCTCATTCCTAATGAGACGATTGGAAAGAAAAAAAGATACTCATAAAATAAAATAAGATATTTATCATATATTATTAGTCATTTTGATTTTTTAAATAAGACAATTTTTATTTTTATAAATTCCTTGAAAAGGAAAAAAGACTGCTGAGAAAGAAATCCATGTAATAATTAAATTTCTGTCCCAAAACCATGAATTCATAAATAAATATTATTATTTTTATTTAAAAAATGAATAAAATGTAGACTAACACAAAAACATGGCCATTAATTATATTAATGGTAGGGAGGAAAGTGAGACACAAGATGGAGTGAGTGACACATACAGAATGGAAGGGGGTCCTAAAAGAGGGAGAAATAACTATAAGGTCCCCTCATGTAAGGAAGGGTAAAATCAATTGTTAGTACAAATTATTGAATCGTTTATCCATACTTGGTATGATTTGTACAAACAATATTAACATTATTATTATCAAATGTTAAAAAAAATAATTAATGTGACTTGGATTCAAATTTGAAATTCAACTACTTACAAACTGTACATAAATTTTTATTATAATTTTTTGTTGAGATTAGTGGTTCTCCCTATAGGAATCTATCTCTTTTAATCTAAATTTTTGTTTATAAAAAAAAAAGGAAAGTGGAAGTGATGGTTTTCTTGGATTATAGTGTAAGGGCAATGGTGGTGGAGTAGTATGCAAACTTTGCTGTCCACATGCACCATTGCAATTGCAACATATTATTAAAGGTTTGAATTGAACCAGGGTTAGTAGGGTCCATATGCAAGCTCATGTTCTTACACATTTGTTTTTCAAGAAAAATTGTCTCACAAACATTTAATTTATATTTAATTCATATTGGTGAAATTAAGTGCCTTCATGTGGTTTTGATCTGACAAAGGCAACCACCTTATTCAGAAACACTTCTCAAAGACAACTCATTTGCAACTACACCAGCAAAATTTTAAAATTGGAATGTTAGGTTTTTTTAAATACAAAATCTTAGAATGTAACAATATTAAAATTTTTGAAAGTGATTTTTATTGATTAGCTAGAAATGACAATGGGTAGAGTTTGGGTAGGGTAGTATAGTTAGTATTCATTCCCGTATCTGCAGTTTAAAAAAATACATGTGCCCGTGTCCGTACTCACATGTAGCTTGATATGTATATAAGGACTAAAATTTATTTATTTTTTCAATTTTTTTAATTATTAAAATTGCATTTTTTTTAATTAAGAGCCCAATTTTTAAGATTAGAACAGAACCTCCAAAATCTATTACTAACATATTTTTGTGATAATTTATTTATATGTTTATTTTTTAGAAGGATCCAAAAATTATGAAATGGAATACCTAAATTCATTGATTTGTTTGGAATAAAAATGAGAGGTAGAAAGACATGAGATAATAGAGAGTGAGAGAGACAGTAGATAGAAATTGAAAGGGAGATAAAGATGCATAACAGATTAGAGAGACATATATGTATTTAGAAAAATTATGTATTTATAAAATATTTTTTCAAACAAACATATTTTCTTGAAAATCATTTTTATGTCCTTTATGGTAATTTTGTAGTTTTAAAAAAAATCATTTTTATAAAACTATATACAAACAAGTTAAAAATCATTTTACAAAAATCTCGAAAAAATAATCTCTAAATTATTTAAAAACAAAAATCATTTTTATTTAAGTTCAAATTAACACATCCAATAATAATAATAATAATAATAATAACAATACACCCGCACTTTAATTTTGCGGGTAATTACCTGTCCCAATACCCATATCCATTATGCGGATTTTTACCCTACCCATTGCTAGTTTGCGGATACCCACTAAATTTAGATTTAATTGTCATCCCTACATGTAACACTATTCGACTCAAGGGATTAACATCTGAAATTGTTAGTGGAGGCTAAACATTTTCACCAAAAAATATTATATACACAAATTTGAAGATAAAACTCAATTTTACAAGTTAATGAATTTTTTTGGTGTAAATCATGTATCATCACCGCAAACTCTTTATAAGAGTTTTAATACCGTTGCATGTCTAAGTTGAGATTCAAACTAGAGATAAATAAGTGAGCTTAATTATAGTTTAATTAATGCTCATCATAATTTAAAAAAAATTAATTTTTTATAGAGTAATTCAACCCCTCTATTCAAATGTTTTTCCAATTTTGAATTATTATTTCCTATAGCCTTAGATAGCGAAAACTTCCAAACATTTTGGACAACCAACCACCAACAGCAACGAAAACTTCCAAACATTTTGGACAACCAACCACCAACAGCAATTCCTATAACAATCAAAATGGTATTATTGAGGCTGACATGAAGTCAACAACATAAAAATTGTATGGTGACTAATTTAACAAAAATTATTGTTAAAATTTAATTGTCAATAATTAATCTCACGTCAATTAAAAATAAATAAAAAAATATTAAAAATATAAAATATGTGAAATATTTATATGATATGAAGTGTCAAGTCTTAGTGCTTTCCCTAAACTCCCAACAATTATGTCCCAAAATCAAAACACAAAAAAGGACAAATCAGTAATATAAACCAAATTAGCTAGGTGTGGGACCTTGTTCAATAATATCATATGAAGACCATTTCCTAAATTTTTAGTATTAAAATAAGAAAACGCCACGAGGTATACTATATATGTGGAAGTAGATATGCCACAAATGGAATATATAAGTATACTAGTCTTAATGTTAAAAAATATTATTTTATTATTTTTCTCTTAATTTTTAGTCCTTCCAACCCACGCATATGTAGCTCCAAATTTAAATCTGAAGTTTTTCTTTTGGCACAATTTATATGAAGTTAAAAATAAATAAATTATCAACTCGACATATTTCATAGATAATTAAATATTTTAAATAAGTGATCATAAATTCAATCATTAACTGATGCATAAAGAAAAATACATTTATTGAAAGATATTAATTTCTCAAATAAATCTTTATATCTCGAATAATTAGTTTATAGTTTTTTACTGGAAAATACCTTGTGGGAAAAAAAAAATTCTAAGTTGAATGTGACATATTTACATTCCTCCAAAGGCACCTTAACATCCCTTCATTTTCTTGCTACTCACTCGATCCTCTTACTCCTTTTGACCTATTATTTTCTTTATCCTTTGGTTCTACTATTCATGATTACTATTTCATAGCATCACCCTAGAGAGCTCAACCCAATGAACTTTTTTCCTACGAGATAACAATCATGTTCCCAAGGGAAGAAGGGACCAACATAATTACACAAAAGAGTTACATCTAATGATTCAAACCATGTGCAAGAATAAAATGAGTTGTTAACAACTTGTTCTTTATTGTATTTTTTTTTAATTCTATGTACATAACTTTAGGATATTCCCTTAGACACGTGCTTTTGAAGAACATTCCGCATGCTAGTTAGTTGGTTGGCTACTTCCTTTAAGTTTTTCCTTATTTTTATTATTTTGGTTAAGACAACTTACAAAATTGTATATCAAAGAAACCTATGTATATGGTTAAAATCGCGAGTTAATTTGTGAAATTGTAAGACTCCACGAATTTATATATTAATTTTGAGTTGATTTAGAAGTACTTTCTTTGTTTCTATTTATAAGAAAATATTGATGTATTCAGTTTTATTTTGGACTAAATACATCAACACTTTTGCTTATAAATAAAAACTGATGAGTAAACTTGAATTTTGGTAAGCTTGAAAATAAAATTGAATTTCCCTAGTTGAATGATGACTCTTCAACAATTTTTTTTAAGTAACTTATAGTTAGTTTTGTTTAATTTCAAATAGTTTTAGAGCCAATTTAATAAAGAAAAGGACTTTTGATAATTCTTGAATCATTTTAGACGCTTTCTTACTAACCCTTTCTAACAAGACAAATTCTCATAGTGTGTTCTTTGTTTTTGGCTTTACATGTTAATTACTTTGAGGAAATGTACAATCGAAAAGTTACAAAGGATTACTGTTGATACGAGATGGTTTTCGGAATGCATATACACCCTTTATTGAAGTCTAGAGCATAACATGATCATCTTAGGGTGCAATGCGCCGCTACAATTCACTTTCTGACATATTTTTCTATTTCAGAGCGCAACAGAGGTCGTTATAGCCCAATGCGCCCCTGTGTCAATTAGCTAGCATAATGCATCCAATCCCTATTTAAGCTAAAAAATGTTATTTTACAAGGGTTTTGATTTTTGAATGTAAAAGAGGAGGCAAATATACCTTATAGGGTTTATCTGTAATTCCTTTTTTTCCTTGTATCTTTTATCTAACATTATGAGTAGTTAATTTATTCATTGATTAGGGCATAGATGAACCTCCTTAGATTTAAGTAATTTTGATTTTTATATACTATTTATGCAATTATAAATTATTTGATTAATTTATTTTTGTTCTTAATGCTTTTTTGATACTCATCGTTATGTAATTGAAATTAGGGATTGCTTCATTATTGAGAAATATGTTGTAATTGTTAAGGCAAAATTCTAAATCAAGTGTTTTGAAGATAAACAAATAGTTAACTAATCACTAATCATGATTCTGATTATGTTGCTATTTAACTTGTGTTTTTGAGTGATTTATTCAAAGATAGGCGATCAAATACATCAATACATTAATCAACAATCTCACCATGAAATAAATTAAGAACATCATGTCTTATTTGAATTGGAGATTGATTACAAGAACATTCTCGTTTATCAAGGAACAATATGGTTTTTATAAAAAGATCATTCTGGTTATTTATTTTTAATGACAAAATTAAAACAGGTCATTCTCCATAATCCAAACTTCGAATTGAAAGAATACCAAGGCTACTCAAAACAATAATCAAGCCCATAACTCAAGCTGAAAACCCAAAGAAGCAAAACAACCTCCAGATCGATGACCAAATTGATCTCCAAATTGATAAGATATGAGCAAGGACAACAATACACTATTAATACACTTTTTGCAGAAAGCTCAACATGCTTATGAGACAAAGGACCGATACTAAACAACTACTCAATCACTCATCCACATTTTCCATACAACACAAAATCAATAACGTTTTGATTTTGAAGAAGAACATTCTAGATTGAAAAGCACACATGCCTATTAAAGATCAATCCGGACAAACATTTTGCTCAAGTTAAGTAACGACTATATTGAGCCTTTATGACCATATCTCAAACGTTCCAATAGCAAAAGTTTTTAGTACAATCATTTCAATACTCAAACAATCATATTCAGGCAACAAAACTCTTCACTCAAGCAAAACTCCAACCTTCTCTTATTATATTCAAGGATATCTTTATTGATTTATTGCTGATAATCAATCTCAAACAAGTGTTGAGTAGATTTTAATCATAAAACCTTGTATCATACACATCATTTGAAACTCAAGTCTATCTCTTTAGATAGTTTGAGTATGTTGTAAAAATCCTTTTAGTTATTAAAAGGTAACATGTAAAAATCCTTTCTGGTCTAAAAGGTAACTGCAAAAATCCTTTCAAGGTTGAAATGTGAATTTTGTAATTAATCAAGACTGATCAAGAAAGATATTGTGAAAGCAAGAACATTCTTATGTCAAAAACATTAGTTGAAAAATTCACAGATTGTGAGGACTGGACGTAACCCACCGTGGGGGAACCAGAATATATCATTCACTAATCACATATCACCTAGAAATAATTTGTTTTATTCATTTTTAACTCACCCATAACGTTATGGATTTTTTGCTTGTAACCAATATTGATCTTGAGTTAATTTAAATTAAATTTAGGAATTAACATTTTAAATTGGGATCACAATTCAAACATTCATTCTTTGTGACTGATATTGCTACTTCAGTAATAAATGGAACTAAAATAGATGTTCATATTTCAATATTGTTATAGGAATATGAGATAGTAATATGTGTAATTAGGAATTTACGATCGTAAATGTTTTAAGTAACAAACGAGATCACCTAAAAGATTAGGGGTGATTGTTACAAAAAAGGGATTGTGAGCCAAGAAATTGATCTTAGTCTAGTGGGTTTATTTGACGTAATCAAATAAGTCAGATTGTTAAAATACTGAATTAATAATTACATAGTAAAAAAGAGATTATTTAAACCCCTAGTTGTTTTCTCAATATTGTTATTTCATCTAGTTAATTTTAATTCGTGTGTACTCAGACAACCGATTATAAAATTTTTACCCACCTAAGTATTTGCAACTTTTTTGTGTATTTAAATTAATAATAACCACTTTAAAGATGATTTTGCTTCTCATTAATATTATTTGAACGGTTTGATACACTAGTCAAAATATTGTCACTGAACTCACAATAAACTCGAGTACAATCGGGTAAACTCAGAGAATTTATTTTAATAAATTTTTAATTTTGCAATGAACTCAGGAAACTCGGATAAACTCAAATAAACATGGGTAAACTCATACAAGTTTTTTGACAAATGTACTTTATTTTTTTTATCTCAATTTTTACATTTGGTTCATTTTTTCTTTTGTTAGTTTGATTTTGTTCATGTTAGTTTTTTTTCTTCTGATAATTGAGTTGAAATTTTGAATTATTAATGCATTTATTGTATTATATTAGTATATAAGTTATATAAATAATATAATATAAACTTGTACGACTCGAGTTTACAAGTCAAATTCACATAGACAAAATGAATGTACTTTTAACTCTCGATTTTAACAAGTTTGCTCTATATAATGTAAATGATAAAAACAAATTTTTAGTCTTTTGTTTACAAGAATAAATCATTGCATTTCATTAAAAATCAAGACTCATTATATTTTAATATGCTAGAACATCAATAAAAAAAACATGGGCTAATGTGGTATATAATCACTTTATCTAGATTATAAGCACCCATATTTAGATGGTATCATTCAGAATTCTACAAAATTGATTTTTTTTTAAATAAAAATAAATTATAATACTTCGTAAAAAGCTTAAAACTCATGAGTAATCACGATTAATTGCAAAACTTACTACACCTTATAATCAAGTTATAAAATCACATGCCAATTTCTTCCTTTAGAGCTTTGAAATCAAAGCAGAAACCTTTGATCCATAAGGTTACTTTCGTGATATTGTGCTTAAGATTTTACTTTTAGTGAATTAGTTTTATAAAAAATGGTTTTGGTGAATTAGTAAATTATATCATTACAATGTTATAGCATTTTTTAAAATAAGTCATATATAATATTTTCCGCGCTTCTTGCTAGAGTTTCTAAGAATAAAAGATATTAAATATCAATAATTTTATAGCACTTCTTTACAACGATGCTATCTAATACCTTCCAACATAATTTTATAGCACTTCTAAAATTAAGTGCTATTAAAAGTTTAATTTGGTGTAGTGTTGATCTATTCAAGTACAGTGAAATAGTTTTTTCTTGTATATAGTATTTGTAGGATTGTGAATGACAGTTAGGGGATTACTATTCTCTTGACGTTCTAAAAACCTACTCTATGTGCTAAGTGAATAATTTCAACGATGATGATTGTTTATTATGTTTTAATGATAATAATTATAATTTAATTTGATGATGATAACGATTGAACGATGATTAAATTTAATCTTGATCTATATTGAATAAATTATTTTGACTGTTTTAGGTTGTTAATCGATTTGGTAATGTAGGCTAATCGATTAGTTGAAAAAAAATTGAAAACAAATTGTGAGCTAATTGACTGGAAGAATAATAGTTGATTAGAGTGTTTGGCTAATCAATTAGGAAATTAAAGGAATAGACCGTAAAAAGTAGTTGAAAGTTGATTATAATCGATTAAGTATGTTAGATAATCGATTAGGTGATGATCATAGTGGCTAAGTAAGATTATATAATGAAAGATTTATGCTTAAATGAATTAGTTAGTAATTCTATTAGATCATGATAAGTAATTAATTAGTTATAAGTACTTAATCAATTAACGAATTTATATTAGTAATGATGATATGTATGTTCTAATAATAATTAATGTTGTAATCAATACGATAATTGTATATTGACATGTGTGATGACCGTGAATGTATTGATAACAATGTTAATATATTATGACATGCATAATTGCACATATGAGTTGTAGCATGTCTAACAATGATGTTGATAATGATTATTATGTGTCCTACATTTATTTTTTGCATCATAAATGAGACATGTCGAGAGTTATTCTGTGATAAAATCAAAGTGTATGATCGAGGAGACTTTGGGGGTATTACTACTAGGAAAGTCTTACGTAAATGCGAGATATATACTATTTGTATGCTCTTGTTGAATACTAAATTACTTTGATTAGACTCTTTAGTTCACAAAGTAAGAGGCGGTTTCTCTACTCATATTAACCTATAGTTAGTTAATTATATGAGTCAAAATTAGTTGATGATAAGTATGCATAATATTATAAATGTTGACCACATTATAGTTGTATGCCACACACTTCATATACTAAATAATTTTGCCTTCTAGATAAGTATGTTTAATATATATATATATATATATATATATATATATATATATATATATATATATGATTATGCCATGATTAAATTGTGATCATTATGTGTTTAAATAATTATGTGTTATTTGAGATGTATGATTGCATGAAGATTTATTATGCATACATTCCCTGATTATGTGTTTCGATTATAATTCTCAGCGTACTACCAATTCATGAATGTTATGGTGAACGAAACTCATTGAAGTTCTCATAATATGACGTCATATGTTTTAGAATTTGAAATATGTGCGTTCTAGTTTACATTAAACTCAACCATGTGACTCCGAGTTCATGGTTACTTGTAAAGGTTTAATTAATGATTTTCAGCATTGTATTAAAGAACATATTTTGTAAAGTAATAATTTTGAAGTATAGATTACGGTTTTGCGTCATATGTTTTGCGAGTTGGTGTTTGGAGGGGAACATCCATATTTTCATAAATTTGCTAATGGTTTACAATCGAGGTTTAAATTTTCATCACGCACTACACTAGCACGTGATATTTTAAAGCAATGGGACACACAAAAAACAAGGTTGAAGAATATTTTGTCACAACATTGTCATCGAGTATGTCTCACCACCGACACTTGGACATCCTCTAGGTAAACCCTAATGTGGTTGTGTTGTTAATGTTGTAGTAGAGTGGTGTCACCTCTAGGTAATTTGGAATATTTTTGTGCTGTTAATGTTGTCAAGTTAGACAAGGTCATAATTTTCACCTCTTTTTTTCTGATTTTTCATGTGAATATTTACTATGCCTGTTCGTGATTTTCACTTTTTTAATTTTTGTTTTTTTGTTGTTGTTGTTGTTGTGAATTTAGATTTTTGCAAGACCTTTTATAGGAGCAATGGATGGACATGTAGGTGCTATTTCATGTATGACTAAGAACCCTAGTCAGTTGAAACACATAGCAATGGGTTAGTTGCTGTGGTGAGTTCTGTTAATTTTTAGCTACTGAGATTGTGCCCTACTAATTTACTAATATTAATGGGATTGTTACAAATTACAATGCTAGCAAGATCTTGAAACTTTTATGTAGAAAGCCCTTTTGTGAACATATCTACCAATTGAACATGCATTGCGCTAATCTTCCTGCTATTTATCTAATTTGTCCTTAATGATGTGTCATTGTAAGATGAAATCAAGATTGTCCTTGATGAAATGTCATGCCAAGTGAGTTCGTGAATGGTACTATTCTATCTTAGAAACATAGATAAAGTTAAACATAGGAACTAAGATAATGATAAACAGCTAGACTTGCAATGAAAGCTGCTGTGGAAGCTGGCTATGGTTTGCAGAATCTTCCGAATTGGGAGCTTTATACCAACTTAAAATGAGTATTATTGTTTCTCAATAACTTCAAGCTGTACAAAATAATTGCAATATATAGGCTAAAGTAAAATAAAACTAAAAATTTCAGTAACTAATATTCTACACATCTAGTTTACTTTAATTACATATGCAAATAATATTGGTCTGTTTTGACAGTATATTACTTTAGATTTGAGTAGAAAAAATTCCTGAATGAGCACTTGTGACATTTCAGCTTAAATGTTAGGGGAACTACTTCCTTGATAATAGCATATCAAATTGTTGGAAACAGAATTAACATATTCCTTGATAAGTTCTTGTTGTCTGTCATGCAACCATCTTCTATTTTTCCTAGTGTCAGATGTGGTTTGGAAATGGCTATCCTCAATGCCATAGCTGATACGAAAGGCTCCAACTTGTTGGACATACTCCATCCCTCAACAGATGAGATCAACAGAACTCATCACAGCAACTAATACATCACAGCTTCTGAAAGGGCATTGTTTTAATCTTGTCGCATATATTTCTTTCTAATAAATAGAACAAATGTGGCTATGACTAGAGCTAGGTATGAATTATTATGTTCATTTTGTTAAGTTGCTTCCAACTTTCAAGTTGGTTGAAACTGAGTTTGTTTTTCACTTTTTTGCAGATACTGTCTTTGAATATTAGGAAATGCATATACTTTAATTAACAGTGATTCTGTTTGGAGAAATGTTGTTCTTGATGCCAAGAGAAGAGACTGCTATCACAATGCTGATGAAGAGAAGAAATTGGCAGTGGCTATTGAAGATGTCCTGTTTGAGATTGAACTACTTGAAGAGTCTAAGTCTCCATTTAAGAAACTAAGTTTAGACGACAAATCAAAAACATCAACTAGTTCGTTTAAATGATTGATTGGATGTGGATGTGTTGAACTAATTTGATTTATAACGACTTTTTTGGTGAATTATTTGTTTAAGTTCATGATTGTCCTTGCATCGACATTGACACTTAAAACTGGTTTTAAAATCAATCTTTTAAAAAATTCAATGAAAAACCGATTTTAAACAATTCAATAAAAACCGGTTCGAATTGGTTTTAATAAAAAAACCGATTTCAAACCGGTTCAAACATACTAAACCGGTTCGATAAAAACCTGTTTGAATTGGTTTTAATAAAAAACCGGTTTCAAACATACTAAACTGGTTTATAATTATAAATCGGTTTAGAACTGAACTGTAACTGGTTCAAAAAATAACCGGTTTTTTTTAAAGTGGTTTTTAAAAACTGAACTGCACTATTAATGTGGTGCAATTCAGTTTGGTTTTTGGACCATGCACACCCCTAGGGAGGACTTTGGATGGTCAAGTATATATCTTGACATAAATTTGTTTTAAAAAAATTGAAAATAATAAAATGATATTGTATGCTCATGTATCATGTTGTTCTTTTATTTATTTTTTTATAAATATCAAATACACATTAAAATATAGATTTAACCCTCTAAAGTCTTTTCCTCCAAAATCCTACAAAATCCAACTTACAAACACCATATAAGTGAACTGTAAAACCCTTTGGAAAACCAATGAAGATACACACCTCATGTAGCTAACTTCAAACTTGTCTTATATAACTCGAGGAAACATCAAAGCTCAAATATCTTCAAATCAAAGTAGATGTTTGGTTTCTCATTCCACATTCCATTGGTGTCTTAACATCCAAAGAAGATACAAACCTCATGTAACTAACTTCAAACTTGTCATATCTAACTCGAGGAAAGTCAAAGCTTAAATATCCTCAAATCAAAGTAGACCTTTGGTTTCTCGTTCCACATTTCATTGTCTTAAATGTTAGAATCAAGTTGGTTTTATACTTAGAGTTTTGATGATAATAAAAGTATTTTATGAGAGTATTATATTTGACTTCACATGGTATGAAAGAAGATTCATGTTTTTGAAGAAAATCTAAAATAAGATTTGATTCAGATTTATAACTAAAGAAAATATTTGACCAAATTGAAAAGAAAATACGGTCAATATTTGAAGAAGATTTGATCAAGATTTATCTACAACAAAATATGAACAATATCAATATGAAGAATTTACAAACTCAATATGAACAAAATACGAGCATAATCAATCTAAAGAATTTACAAACTCAATCTAAACAAAATACGAACAGAATTAATCTGAAGAATTTACAAACTCAATCTGAACAAATACAAACAAAATCAATCTAGAAGAACTGCTCACATTGGATTCAGAAATAACGGATTGGCTAAAGAACATATTGTCAAAAAGCATCTTGTTCAGAATTATTTTTGAATAAGATCATTGTTGACCAAGCTAGGAATGAAGATACAGTTTAGAATTAAACAAGGACTAAATTGAAGTCTTAATTTTAACTATAAATAGATACTCAACGTTGAAGAAGAAGATCATCGAAAAATCATAAAAGAGTAGAAGAACTCAAGCTCAAAATTCCAAATTCATCTTAGAGTTTAAAGAGAGAAACACTTGTTCAAGTTAGAAATATTTTCTAAGCGATTTTTCTTAGAGTGTGGGAGTTATTATTATTATCAGCTTTGTTAGAAGCAAACGCTTAAAGTTTCAATATTTTGTATCCAACCCGATAGTGGTTTAGTTCATTCTTCAATCTGGGGTTGTCAAGTTGTTAGAAGAAGACTTGACTTGTAGGGCCAATGTGGTTAGTTCCTCAAAAGTCTGGGTTGTCAGGCTGTGTGGGAAGACTAACTTGGAGGTCAGATGCTTTGTAATTCAATGTATTTGAATTAGCGGATTAAAACCTTGTGAATGAGGGGATTAGATGTAACCAAGTTAGTGGTGAACCACGATAAATCTGTGTCCAATTATTTATGCTTTCATTGTTTGCTACCTTTAAACCCGATTGCTTCTTATATAAGTAATTCATAAAAACCAACCAGTCTTCATCAAATTAGCAAAAGTTATTAACTTTATCAAATACAATTCAACCCACCCTCTCATGTTTGTACCTTCATTAAAGTCCAAAGATGTCGAAGAACATTTATTAATCAAATGGGGTGAAAAGTAGTTCAAGCTTCGCCCCACCAATTCTTAAGCAATCCAATCCCCAATAGCATACACCTCACTCTCACTAGCTAAGTCACTATCTTTGGTCGTCCTTGTCAATGTTTTATGTCCCTAAATTTCCTATTACTTCCCAATTTTCCTATCCTAGTATTTGGATATATTTTTTTCTCTACTATGTTTTCAATTACCCTATTTAAGAAAGTGATGCAGCCATTCTATTGAATAGTAAAATAACAAAACAATTCCCTTATACCTCCGAGTTAAACCTCCTCACCCCTCCACAATGTACATGAAACCCCCAGTTTACCCTTTGCAATTCTTGAATATTTATATACCAAACAATTCCAATTTAGTTTTTCAGAACAGTAAAAAAAATCAAAACTTAAATTTAGCACATGTATTTATTTGTGAAAAATAAGTTTAAAAAAACTCATATTTTGAACTATTATTTTAAAAAATATTAAGCTTGCTATAACTTTTTCTTTTACAAAACCAATATATATTTTTAAGGAAAAACCAATATATTTTTGAAAACACAAAAAACCATAATTTTGAAAAAAAACTAAAGATTGTGCCACAGTCCACCCGTGGCTTATTATAAAAAGTTTGAAATAATTAATTTTACCTTTGGATAATTGAATTTTATGATATTTTGAAAAAAATCAAATAACGTTTTTGAAATAAAAATCATTCTAGACAAATAAATTTTTGAAAACTCAAATGTGGTGTAGGAGGACTAATTAAGGCATATAATGGAGAGTTTTCTAAGATAATTCCCCTTAAGAAAATTAACCAGTCCCAATAAAAGGATTAAAAAAAGGCCCAACATGATAAAGGCCCAAGTTTTCTTAAGTGATTTGAGTTACACCTCACAAAATAGAGAATTGGATTTGATATCCCCAATTAAAAATTTTGAGTATAAATTTATTAGATTGTGCTCAATATTCAGTAAAAACAAATCTGGAAAAGTAAACAATTTTCCAAATTTTCTTTTTACCGGAAATTTCAAATTCATTGAAATTTCCGGTAGTTATAATGTATATCGGAAATTTGAAATTTCCGGGAGTGCCAACCGGAAATTTAAAATTTTCAGTATTGAAAATTAACTGGAAATCTGAAATTTTCAGAAATTATAACTACCGGAAATTTGGCAAAAATGAAATTTCCCAAATTTCCGGTAGTTATAATTTCATATCGGATTTTTCTAAAAAAAATTAACGTACCGGAATTTTGACTGAGGAAGGTAAATTTTAGAATAAATTTTTTCAACCATGGTTGGAAATGAAATTCAAGGAACAATTATGGATGTTCATTATTTTGGGGGATATATGTCAAAATGTGGGGGTATCAAATCCAATTTTCCACAATCATTGATACGACTCCATTCAGCCCTCATAACTAGGCATGTAAATGTTGAGTTTTTTTGGGTTTCGGCAGAACAAAATCTGAATCAATTAAAATTAGTTGATTTAGTTTTTATTTATTTATTATTTATTTATATACATTTATGAAATTCGAACTTAACTAAATAAATGAAAAATGAGTTGACTGGATTCAATTTAATCGGTTTGATAATTTTAAAATTTAAAAAAAATATTTTGGAAAAAAATAAAGAATAATATTTTTTCAAACACTTTAGTTTTTATGTTATTAAAACAAGTATATAATTATTAATAAAGAAAAGTAATATATATTGATTAAAAAATGTATGAATATAACATACTTTTTTAGATAACACTACCATTATAATTATAATGTGAAATAAAAATAAATAATAATAATAATAATAATAATAATAATAATAAACTAATAGAGATCGATTTGATTTAAGATTCGAGTATAAAATATCCAACAAATTTAATTGATTTGATTTCAATCTTCGATTTATTGATTTGGTTGTTACACTCTAACTTAAACGCAAACACTTCCAATAAATTTTGAATAACAACCTTTTAATATTTTAATGAAAACTCAATATTATTTACAAAAAAGCTTCAAGAAAAATCTAAAACACAATAGAGTATTTTTAGTTTCAGATTTTTCATTTATTAAAAAATTTGAACGCACTCATGATTTATATATTTCATTTTCTCAAAAAATAAAAAAAATTGGAGTTTTTTAAAAATAGAATATTTGAAACATAAACTTGAAGAATGTAAAGGTAGTGCACTCATTATGTAAAATAATTTTACACTGTCATTAAATTATGATCATTAAATCTGTCACATTGTATTGTATAGTTTTTAAATCAACAACTCTTATGTTGGAACATAAAGAGTATGTTTAGTGTGTGTATTTAGAAATTGTTAAAATCTCACGTTGAAAAGCTTTTATACATTTAGTAACTTTCAACTCTATGAATATTAAAGTCCACAGTTGATAATTTACATATGTGGAATAACTTCAATCACTATATAAAAAGTGTCGAATTATCATGAAAAACACACCAAAGTTGAATGCAATTATCAATTTTCTCTCTTCTCCATCTTCTATTTGATTCATTTCCGAGCCACCCTTCAATTTTTTTTAGAGTAGTCATAATACTACTTCCTTTCGATTTTAGAGCGGTTTTTGTGCTGTAGTTCATTTGATTTATGAGTGGTCTTAAGTACCATACTTTCTCAAGTGACCATTATAGTCATATTGATGGTGTAATTCTAGAATAGAATACCAATACAATTTGTCTACAATACAATTGAATACCAATACAATTTATAGCTGAGTTGTTTTATCATGGAAATGTCGTGGTTGATACTCTGTTTTTATGTTGCGCAAAATTCCACAAGTGTACGGGTTTACCAAGTAGTAGTATATAAGATTGTTGTATCTATAGAGATTAATTTAACAACTACCAAACTAATTAAGATTTTATATTATTTAGACTAATGAAAATTATTGTTGATTTACGGTAACAAAAACGTAACAATAACATAAAAATTATAACGAGAGTAATAACAACACAACTTTGAATTAATGGAAAGTAAACATAGGGTCATGATTTCAGTTGTAATATCAATACCTCAAACTCTAGTTTTATATGAATTCTTATTTATCTTCTCAATTATCAATCCCTCTTTGAAACTATTAACAAAGATTCATCATTCAATGTAATATTCTTTTCCCTAAATTAATTCTTTGATTGATCATACAAAAAATATAATTAAGAGAAAGCATAAAGAACCAAGAGGTTGAATGTTTGAAAGATTAGTATATGTGTTTCATCATACAAGAATCCTAATCTCAATTATCCTATAGATCTACTAATTAATTGTAGTTGATCACTAGTCAATTGATCGACTAAGACATGCAAATGTTGGTCATCCCAAATATGTAAATAAAACAATAGAATAATTTGATAGAGATAAACAATAAAAATCTAAAATAAAACTAGAATTTAAAACTAAGACATAGTAAAAGAGTATCTTAATCACAATATTCACCAAATACCTTAGAAGAGACCTTAGTTACTTATTGACATATAGAAAATAAAGCAAATAATAGAAGTGTTCATCAATTAAAGGAAAAGAAATATAACCCTCAAAGAGTATGATTTTTTTTCTCCAAAATTTGAGACACTTTCAGCTCCAGCACTCTTAAGTTTTCAAAGTATTTGTCTTTATTTTCTCTCTCTCTAGTTTTTTCTCCTCCTTCGATTCTGTTTCTTGTGTGTGACCTTCCTTCTGTTTCTAATTTCTCGTCTTTATGATAGCAAGAAGATCCTAATTTTATGCAACAATCTTCTCCTTTCTTTGGCAACATTTTCTTCTCATAAAATTCAATCTTCTTGAAGTGTGCAACAAACCTCCTTCTTGCACTCATAAGTTGAAATATTAAACTTGATATTTTTGCACTAAAAACTTAGTAGATTTGACCAATTTGAATTATTTTATCATCTCATGATCAATTATGCAAATACAATAAATAATAAAATAAATAAGAATAAGTTGAATTCAAAACTATAAAATAAGATAAAATAGATGACAAATACTCTATTAAAATCCTATAAAAATAGGTCATTGTACAATTTTTGACAGTGTCGCGAAATGTCTTAAAAAGAGTTACCTAATTCACAACTCAACCCAGAAATATTTTGGATGACTGAAAATTATTTTTAAACAGTTTTTCGAAACTCAATAAACAACAAATTATCTAATTATCTGATGTTGTAGCGAGTTATGATTAAATAACTATGTAAAGTTATTTTATATTGTCATTACACTCTCTTTTTTCTCTTTAAACATAAATTAAAACTTCACATTTAAAAAATAAAATTAAATGGACTAATTAGCTACATAAAAAATATATATGTACATCCATTGATTTTTTTTTCACATTAAAAAAAATGGCAATGTAATTGACATGAACAGATGTAAATCTATAGATGTGGGCTAAAACAAAATTTATATAAAATTAAATTACAAGAATTAATAATTATTTTTGTTGAAAAACAATAAAATAGTTAATAGAAAATAATTATATATATATACGATAGTATTCATAATATATATAGTAGATGATTATTTATGAAATGATATATATTTTATACAAATTTAAAATCATTTGATATGTGAACTTTTTTTTATCAAAAAGTGAAACTAAAGTCAAAATTTAAAAGAAAAATAAAACTAAAGAGTATTGAATTTGATGAAAAAAGTTTTAAAATTTGAAATTCAAATTTGAGAGAAGTACAAAGAAATGGATAAAAGATGAAAATTTAAAATGACTAATTTATCCTCAAATTTAATAACGAGTCAATTTTAAAGATGGATATTTTTGTGTGTTATTTGATAGATATGTGTTATTATAGATAAATATATAATAGATAAATAATAGGTTACTTAAAATGTTACCTGTGATTAACATTTGACTATGCGTGTTCAATATCTTAAAGATAAAAATGAAAAATCATAATATTTTAATTCTAATATATTTTATAAATTATTTATAAGATAAATATGTTTTATATTAAATAAAACTATTTTTTATACTAATATAATTATATTATATTACATATAAATGAGAATATACATATATATATATTATATTTGAACGGTTTCATCTATACGTTGATAATATTTTAATAATAAATTTTTAAATATTATCTTAATACAGTGAAAAACAAGACATTAATCTCTGCAAATATATAGATCTTATGGTAGTATATATAGTATTTAGAAATGACAGCAATGTATATTTGAAATTTTTAAACACTCCTTTAATATTTATTTTTTTTAATCTTTTTCTTCTATTATATTATTGATATATCACATTACATTTTTTATTTCTTTTCTACTCAAAGTATATATACTAATTAGATTAGTGTACCTCAAATATTTTCTGTTAGAAATTAATTCTGAAAGGATATGTATGATGAGTAAGAGAGTTAAGACAATGATATATCTAGATAAGTTTCTAAATGGTATCATTACATATATACCGAATGTTCAAATCATTCATTTAGTCTAAAGTATTTCAAACAATAATATTATTCAAATCAACATTGATGCGGTCAGGTTTGTCGACGTCTCGAAGAAAAACACGACGAAATTAACGATGCGCAAAATCACCATTCCTTTTAAAAATTACTAGCTAATAGATAGATTGTTACAAAGTCATTGACAATTAATTTAAATATTTAATTTATATATATAAATTATAAATATAAGATATTTTTAAAATCTCAATCAATCACAACTATTAAATTACTAAATATACTTTATTTTACTATAACAACTTTTAAAATTATATTTGTAAAGGGTTGTTGTTTATTAGTGTACTACAATTAAATTTTTAGTTTAAAATAAAAACAATATATAATGATAGTTTTATTCAGGTGAGTATGTTTGATTAAACAAAACAAGTAAAATAATGTTAATAATTGCAGGGTGGTTGGAATATGGTCATCAATTATAAATCATGTACTTATGTCACGATTTGCAATTGCCTGGGACCCATATCGCTGCAATTAGTCACTGCACATAATTTTTTTGGTTGAGATCTAAATCATCTGTACTTTAATCAAACGGTTATACTGCATGAATACGTATAGTCGGTGATCACAGAAAATTTATTTTCAATCGCCTATCGTTGTGATTTATTGCATGAGAAATGATCGCGAATAGCAGAATGTGTCAAATATTTTGAAGCTCTATTATAATTTCAAAAGTTGGAGTTTCGATGAAAAAAATTTAACCTATTTTATTAAAATATTAAATAATATCTCAATACAATTTTAAACTAATATTAATTCTCTAACTACTTAAAAAGAATCATCTATCTAACATTTTTATATAAAATTGTTTTTGAGTACAATATATAAAAGAAAAAATATTGAGGCTCCAAAAATTTAAAATACAATTGAGTTGGAAGCCACTGCTCATTGCCACCTGATTGATTAGTCAAATAGTTGACTCACCATGTTTTCCACTTCAACACCAAAATAAAACCCATTGTCTATCTATTCATTGTACATATTAGCGCCCGAAAATTTCACGAGAAAGTCACTGCTATTTTCGCATTTGTCATATATTGATGTGAATTGTAGGGTCGTAAATATCTGCAATTGAAATAACCGTAGTTAGATTTTAATTGAATGATCCTTAATCTATGATTGTGGAAAAATGCATCCTCACTTTTTTTTTTTTTGGTAAAAAAGTTTGCTACCTTGATAAGATTTTTAAAGTTTCTACAATTACAACTTAATTAGGTTGTCAAAGATACAAATAGACTTAATAAATTCAACGATTTAAATAAATATTTTATTTATTTTTTAATTAGTTAATGTTATGCAAACTTTATTTTTGAGACTAAATACAATGTCAACAATTAAAAACTAAGCAACTACAACAAACAAGAGAGAAGAGAGGATTTATCGAAGTTTAGAGCAATTGATCTCCTACGTCCTCACTGATTAGCCGTTCTTATTGATCCTTGATGAAACTCACATAATTACAAGTGGTTGATTGAGAAATGGCTCAATCCAATTCACTCACCAAACAGACAATGTTTATCACTCTTGATCAATCTCTATACAACTCAATGTACTAGTACTCTAATCATCACATGCTAAGGCTTATATACTGGTTGCCCCTTCAACATGTTAGTTACACTTTAGAAACAACCATAACTACCCAAACCAACTAACTATTAATAGAAAAGTTTTAACAGCACAACACTATCACATAGCTTCATAATTCTCAAATCTCCACCTTGGATCTTCAATGTTTTTTTTAGGCCAAAGAGAGAATGAACTTCATGTCTTGAGCTGAGACCTCAGTTATTAGCTCCTACATTCACCAAACTTAGACAATGATAAAATTTGGTCAAAGGAACAACCTGGGTTAACATATCAACAAGATTATCTTCAGTAGACATTTTCTTAATTTCCACAATACCTTCATCAATAATGTCTCAAATGTAATGCAATTTAATGTCCATGTGCTTGGTCCTCTCATGGAACTTTGGGTTCTTAGAGAGGTAGATGGCACTTTTAATATCACACTAGACAATTACAACATTAGCCTTTCCTTCTAATTCATTGACAAGGCCTTCGAGCCAAACAACTTCCTTGATTGATTCTATAAGTGCAATGTACTCATATTTTGTTGAAGACAAAGCCACAATAGGTTGTAGGTTAGCCTTCCAATTTACTACTCCTCCATACAAAGTAAACCATTATCCTGTTGTAGACTGTATCTTGTTAAGATCACCAACATAATCTACATCAATATATCCAATTAGGCCACACTTTTTTGGTTTAGATCTACCATAAGTGAGTCCAACTTATTTTGTACCCTTAAGGTACTTGATTATCAATTTAACTGTCTGTCAATGTGCTACATTAGGCATTGATTCCCCATAAATCTGTTCACTATACTGGCTGCATATGCTATATCAGATCTTGAACAAACCACATCATACATTAAGCTTCCAGTGGTGCTCATATGGTATGCTGCTCATGAATTGATACTTTTAATTAGTTTTAGGTGACAAACTCAAAGATAGTTTGAAGTGTCCAGCAATAGGAATTGACACGGTTTTGGCATCAAGCATGTTAAATCTTTTTAGAAATTTTTCAATATAATTGGACTTCTTCACATGTAGCAATCCCATGGATATGTCCCTGTCAATTTCCATTACAAGAATTCTCTTAGCTACCCCTAAGTCCTTCATTTCAAATTCAAAACATAGAAATTTCTTAAGATCCTTGAAATCAATTGCTCTCATTTGTGAATATCCCTTTGCAAATAGTCTTGCTTTGAACCTCATCTTTTCAACTTCTTCACGTGTAGCAATCCCATGGATATGTCTCTATCAATTTCCATTGCAAGAACTCTTTTAGCTGCCCCTAAGTCCTTCATTTCAAATTCAAAACATAGCAATTTCTTAAGATCCTTGAAATCAATTGCTTCCCTTTGTGAATATCCCTTTGCAAATAGTCTGGCTTTGAACCTCATCTTTTCAACTTCTTCACATGTAGCAATCCCATTGATATGTCCCTGTCAATTTCCATTACAAGAACTCTCTTAGCTGCCCCTATGTTCTTAATTTTAAAACATAGTAATTTCTTAAGACTGTTGATAGCCTTCACATCAACACTTGCTATTAATATATCATCTACATAGAGCAATAGGTAAATGAAGTTGATAGAACCTTCTTCTTTGAAATAAACACAACAATAAAAAATCTTCTATTGAATTCTTTTGAAATCACAAAAGAATCAAATCTTTTGTACCATTGTCTAGGGGACTTTTTAACTCCATACAAGGATCTCTTAAGCAAACACTGTTAAGACAAACTCTTATTTTTAAAGTTTTGATGAAAATAAACAAAGGTTAATTAAAGATTGTTAATTATGATTCTAAATGTATTGTTAATTTAACCTGTGCTTTTGAGTGTGTTAATTCAAAGATAGGTTTCAAAAGAATCAAAGAAAACAACATAAACAAAGGCAGAGAACATTCTTGACATTTTTAGAAAACGGAGAATGTTCGCTAGGCCGTGACAGCATAAAGACCAATCTTTCTCCATCACTTAATTGAAGTTATTGCCTCTAGAATTTACATCAGTATTAAGAGTACATGACAATGAACAGATGTAATCAATTACAATAAAAAGAAACCATTCAAATCACAAAGAAAAAAGGCCATGAATCAAGCTGCCCAAGCAGAAACTGAACATTCTCCAGTTCTGCTGTCAAGACTGATAAACAATCTTGACAATGTACAATGCATCAAGACAGCTTCCAGTATGTTCAGAAATTATTCCAGATTGATTATCAATCTCCAGGAAACCCAAAAGCTAAAGCTCCAGATTGTTCATCAATCTCCAACAACTACACTACAGTTTTCTGCAACAACATTCTGTGATCGTTTTTCAATCTGTTTTAATTGATCCAAAGCTCCAGTTCAAGCCAACAATATTATCACTTATCAGAAGCATTAAAGGATCATTAATTACTCAAGAAAATTTGATTTAAAACGCAATACACAGCCATGTCAAAACAGAAAATAAAAATAGTCAAAAGTTGGATTATTTTTATTCAGAAATATTGCCTCTGGTCAAGCCTGACAAGGGCACTACCAACAGCTCTATTCACCTCCATTTAATGCTCTCAAGCCTATAAAAGGAAGGCCACAGCTAAAGGAAAACGTAGAAGTTCAAGTGCTAACAAGTCTCTCAAAATCATTCACATTTACATACTTGAAATTCTCTAATCACTTACAAGAATCAGTTTGATTAAATTCTTTTTACTCTGATACATTTATACTGAATTCTTTGTAAAGAATCGAATCTCAAAAAAGAGTTGAGACATCTCAGATTCTAACAAAACAATCTCATCATCATTGTAAAACTCAAACTATAAGAGTTAAGTATAGTTTGTGGTAGATTGTAAGAAATCCTATCAAGGTTGGTAGGTGATTTGATTAATCTCTTTCTAGGTTGAATTAGATTAAGTTCTGTAACAAAGATCAAAGTTGATCTAGGCTAGGTGCTGTAAAACCAAGAAGGTTCTTGTTTTAAACACTTAGTGGAAAATTTCACAATTGTGAGGACTGACGTAGCCCAAGTTGGGTGAACCAGGATACATCTGTGTGTGGTATTTCTTATCCTTTATCTCTTTATTCAGTTTGATTGCTTTTCAAGATTAAAAATACAGAACTATTTTCTGTTTTACAAACTAATCTGAACGTTCTCCATTTTTCTGATAAACCAAGAACGTTCTATGTTTTTATGCTTTCTTAACCAAGAACTTTCTTGAGTTCAAATCTGAAGTTTTTAAGGAAATTTTAAAAAGGGAGATTTACAATTCAAACCCCCCTTCCTTGTAAATCAATTTTGCTACTTCAAACACACCATATGTTTCTTTCCTGGTACAACATGACCATCAAGTTGACTCATGTAGATGCTTTCTTCTAAGTGGCCATGTATGAAAGCAATCTTGACATCCATTTTCTCTAGTTCCAAGTAATAAGCAACAACTAAAGTAAGTATGACTCTAATACTTGTATGTTTCACATCTGGGGAGAATATTTCCTTGAAATCACTTGCTTCCCTTTGTGAATATCCCTTTGCAAATAGTCTAGCTTTGAACCTCATCTTTTCAACTTCTGGTATTTTTTGTTTTTCTCTTGAAAATCCACTTGTAGCCTATGATTCTTTGATCTTTAGGCTTTATCACAAATTTCCAAGTGTCATTTTTCATGAGTGATTCTAATTCATCATTCATGGTAGCTTTCCAATGCTCATTGTCTTCACAGGTGACATTATTCTTGTAGTTGATTGGATCAGTCCATTGGTCATCTGTTTCCACACTTAAGGCATATGCAACCAGGTATGCATATCCATATCTTATAGGAGCTCTTACTTCTCTCCTTTCTTTGTCTCTCACAAGACAATACGTTGATTCAAATTCTCCACCTTGAACATCATCAGTTTCAGGTTGTGTTACGCTTATAGTTATTTCTAAAGTATGCTTATTAGGAGTTGGTAGCTCCACCTCAATTTTAGCTCCCTGACTGACTTGATCAACATCATGTAATTGAGTTGAGCTTGGTTCTCCAACTTTCAGTAGATCATCTCCTTCAAAACATCTATGTTGATTATAGCCCTTCCCCCATTTGATTCAGTGATCCAAACCTTGTAATATTTTACACCTTCAAGATAGCTTAGAAAGATCCATTTCTTAGACTTGGGCTCAAGCTTTCCTTCACTGACATGTATGTAAGCAATGCAACCAAATATTATGAGATTATCATAACTTGGTGCTCTACCATTCCAGAGTTCTTCAGCTGTTTTAAAACTTATAGTTGTAGCCTGCATATGGTGACCTATTGATCAAATAACAAGCAGTGTGGACATCCTCTCCCCAAAATCTTATGCAGGCTTAACATTGGATATCATACACCTAACTCCACCAAAATAGTTCTATTCAAACTTTTAGCTAGACCATTTTTTTAGGTGTTAGTCTCACAATTTTATGCCTGGTTATCCTCATATCTTTGCAAAACTTAGTAAACTCATTATTGAGATATTCCAAGACATTATATGTTCTTAAAACCTTGATATGTTTCCTTGTTTATTTCTCCACCAATGACTTCCATTGCTTGAAACTCCTGAAAGCTTGATCTTGTGCTTCAACAAGTAAATCCACACCTTTCTTGACCAGTCATCAATGAAAGGTTATAAAGAATCTGGCCCCTCAAAGTGAAAGGACTCTTGCATGTTCCCATATATCTGAATGAACATCACCAAATTTGATCTTTACAGCTCCAACTTCAGCCACCTTGCAAGCCACATTGATTCCCAATAGAACTTTTCCAGCATCAGGTTTTTTGTAGACACCAAACCATTCTAGATTGGGTGTCATGTGGAAAGTGCATCTAGAATCCATTCATCACAAAATGATTCCTCAGTTATAAATAACACATCACTACTTTGATAGCCATGAGCAACTACAAGAACATCATTATCATCTTTGTATTTTCCATAATATTGCTTCTTTCTTACAAAGCAATCTTTACGAAAATTCCCTTCCTTATGATAGTGTGATGAGATCCCAGGATTCTCTCCCTTTACTAGAAGAATTGATTCATTAATGGAATAAAAAGAACTAAATTAATTTTGGTTGAAAATGTCATTTTCGTATGCAATAAATTGTTTGTTATGTTTTGGCTGTATTTGGAGCTCTAGATGTCTGATTAATGTGATCTTTGATTTGTAGGAAAACTTAGATAATTATCTACAATTTGTCTTTGAAACTCTAGGGCAAAATCAAAATCTTTCATGGTGGAAAATGGTCTTAAAGTTGACGATGTGATTAGAATTAATGAGACAAAATTTTTCTATTGTGTTAATTTAACTTAAAAAAATAATGGGCTGATTTATGAGAAATAAGTGACACCTAATTGGAGCAAAAAAAAAAAAAAAACAGGGTGTAAAAGAACTTTATTGGCATAAAAGAAGTCACTCTTGATTTGTCTTGCTGAATGTGACTCTTGAGTTTTTGTGTTAGTATTGTAACCACATTTTCATTAACTTTAACAATGTAATTAGTGCAACCACTTACCAAGACAATTAATGCAATAACTAGGAATTGATGTTAGTTTATTATGACTTTTGTCTAACTTATAATCAGCCAAAGAAAATATTTTCTTTATATAGGGGTATTACATAGTAAAAAAGGGGCATAAATTTTGTTGAGAAATTACACTTTGTGTATTTGTGAGAGATTTGTCTCTTTTTGATTCTGGATTGGACCATCTTTTGATCTTATCAAGAAATTATATTTCTTTGTGGCGATCATTCACTTTAAGGTTTAGTCGTGCTTATCGAGGTTTAGAGCAATTAATCTCCTACGTCCTCACTGATTAAGAGTTCTTATTGATCCTTAATGAAACTCAAAGAATTACACGTGATTGATTGAGAAATGGCTCAATCCAATTCACTCACCAAACTCATAATGTTTATCACTCTTGATCAATCTCTATACAATTCAATGTGCACTAGTACTTTAATGATCACAAGCTAAGATTTATATAGTGGTTGCCCCTCTCACAAGTTAGTTACAATTTAGAAACTACCATAACTACCCAAACTAATAATAGAAAAGTTTTAACATCACAAACTATCACATAGCTTCATAATTCTCATTCTAACTAACTACCTATTTGATGATCCACTAGATACTACAATTAATATTAGTAATTAGTTGTTAATTTTATTAGAGGGGAGAGTTGAACTCATTACTTCATTGTTACTTCAACTCTTCCAAGCCACCAAATTACACTCCCCAACTATAACAAATCAAATCATTTGGTTTGGTTTTTCTTATTTTTGAGTCGAACTTTAATCAATTTTATCAATCCCAAAATGATTTCAATATCGAGTTTATAATTTTAAACCTATGAGTCTTTTCTGTTGATACATATTATGTTGTTTTTGTTATATAGTTTAACAATATGAAGTTCTTAATTTAAGTGTTATATGATTCTTTGTTGTTACTTGTTACAAACATTAATGCTATTTAAAATCTTCACACAAATTTGTACTCGAAAAATTTAGTTGAAAATGAAAATATCACGGGACAGTTATTGAAAAGTTAAACATAAAATATGAAATCGTAAAGGATAATATTATAATAAAATTAAGCTAAAGTGTATTTGTAATAATCTTTATTATATAAAAAACTTACAAAAAATAAAAATATAACAAAAGAATAGAAAAAGCATAGACATAGGCATCTCCTGACGTTTGAACACATAGATCAAATATATGAAACAGCCGATAAAACAAGTAAACGTCGACAACATAATTTTTAAACCACTATTTCACAAACTCTTGAACGTTTTTTTTTATATAAAAGAATACACAAACACACACTTCCACATTAACCAAACAATATCTAAATAAAGAGAAGTTATCATTTATGATAATAATAACAACTATGGGTGAAACATGTTCAGTTTCAGATACGATAACAACTTGGATTACTCCTTCGTCTATATTCTTAATCGTAATTCTCGTCATCGGCACCATCGCTGTTACAACTCGTTTCGCAACTCACAGAAAACGCCAACTTGACTCGTCTCACAAACTCGTCCGTTCCACCTCATCCTTTGGACTCGGTTGCTGTAAATACGAACCAGCAACAATAACAAGGCCCGAAGAAACACAAACCGAACCGGTTCAAAATAACGACTCATCCCGGCTCGACCGTATAACACAAATTGATGAAGAACCGGTTGAGCCGACACGGAATCCGTTGGTACGAGCTCCGTCACTCTTGGAACGACTGTTGTCGGTTAGTTTCCGACGATCGGAGTCGGTAAAGGTGGAGGAGGAGAAGAAACCCGAATCTGGTGAATCCGATACAGAGGAAGGTGTGGATGCAAAAGCTGATGATTTTATAAAAAGGTTTAAGCAGCAACTTAGGTTGGAAAGGCTTCATTCAATGCTACGTTACAAAGATATTTAACATGTACTTGTGGATTCACTATCAATTTAACAAAATCACGTTTAAATTCATCGTGATTCCAACGATACACTAAATTCATTTGCTATCTGCATCTGAAGGAGCAAAAAATGTTTAGTTGTCATAGTTTGTTTTTTATTTGTAAAAATGGTATATGGCGTTTTGCTATGTAGGTTGATAAAACTAGCGTTGCTAGGTTTTTAATTTAGTGGTAATGAGATGTTGATTAGTTTTGGAAATTGGAACTCATTATGATTCATATATATATATATATTACAATTAATTGCTTTCTTCATATATTGAAAATTAATTTTAGTTTTTGTGTGTGTGTGTGTATAGTTAGTTGTTAACACCCAAAATAAAGTTAAATAGGATGTGTTATTAGAACTCCAAAATCTCATATGAAAGAAATTCATGATTTTCTATGGATTGGAGCCTTTTTATAGCACCACAATTTAAGAGGAAAAACTTTAACACCTCTTGTCAAAGACATGTCTTATTGTCTCACAGAACACCTTAATTACATTAATTACATTTAGTTAATTCATTTTTTAAAATTATTATCCGCGTCGACGAATAACTAGGCTTCGTTAGGAGGGAAACAGTTTTAACAATGCTTTCGTTAGGAGGGAAACAGTTTTAACAATGCGTTTGGTCTAAGGATAAGAACATGTGCGCACAAGGAAGTGAATGATGTGGTCACGAAGTGAAGTGAGAGGAAATGAAGAAACTTCACGCGAAATATAGGTACGTGACTAGTGAAAGCTCGTAAAACATCTTAACTAAAATGGGCACAATTGTCTGTTATTTTTGTAATTAGAGATCCTGAAAGATATGTCATGCATAGTTTATGTATCAATGTAACTCTATTTTATTGCAATTTATCTTTAGCAACAAGTTTTAACTTTATATCATTTTTACTGGTGAGTTTTATAGTGGACAACTTCCATAAGACAAATATTCAAAAATAATTCAAAATTCTAACATTGATCGACGATATTTTTCGGAAGTAATATTTCATGACCCTCTTTATCTTTATAGATTAGACGGTGGATTGATTAATATCGATTCAATATAAGATATCTATTTATTTTCTCTTATTTTTATTAAACCAATATCATTTAAGTTACTATATCAAAGTCATAAAAAATAATGTTTACGAAAATTAATGTTTACTTCTAAGAGACAATTTACCTTATGTTTACTTAGTTTACTTAACTTTGTTGGAACCAAGTTGGTTCTTGCAATTAAAGTTTTGATGTTAACAAAAATATTTTATGTAAATCGTATTTTGACTTAGAAGAAAAAATCAGAGGCTGTGCAAAATCAGAGGATGACACCTCTTGAGGATGTCACCAGAGGATGAAGTCACCAGAAGATAAAAATGCCACCAGAAGTTTCGGCCAGATGAAACATCCAGAGGATACCAGAGGATGTCACTAGAGGGTACTAGAAGATACCTCCAGAGAATACTAGAGGATGTCATCAAAGGCAAACATCAGAGGATATCATCAATCAGAGGATATCATCAAAGGGAAGAAAAAATAACATCATCAGAGGATACATTTCTTGGCCCATATCAGAAGGAAGCAGAGTCCAAAAGGAGACCTGGACCAAACCAGAAGGAAGCTTGTCAGAGGGAGACTTGGTCCAGACCAGAACGTAACATAAGTCAGACTTGGTCCAGACCAGAAGATAGCATGGTCCAGTAATAAGACTTAGTCCATACTTGGTCCAGATCAGAAGATAAATGGTCTAGATCAGAGGATCAATGGTCTAGATCAGAAGATCAATGGTCCAGATCAGAAAATAAATTGTCCAGATTAGAAGATCAATGGTCCAGATCAGAAGATCAATGATCTAGATTAGAAGATCAGTGGTCCAGATCAGAAGATCACAGAATGCTACATATTAGATCACATGGTCCAGAATTGGTCAAAATCAGAAGATCATAGAATGGTACAGATTAGATCACATGGTCCAGAATTGGTCGAAATCAGAAGATCACATAATGGTACTGATCAGATAACATGGTCCAGAGTTGGTCGAGATTAGAAGATCATATGGTCCATAATTTAAATCATGATGCAGATCAGTGAAGACTTGATTAAAATTCGAAGAAGACTTGATTGAATTTTGATAGAAATTTGATCAAAGTATTAAGGGGATTTGATTCAAAAATCACTGAAGACTTGAAGGAAATTCGAATGCAATCTGAAGTTAAAAAGATATGGTTTGAAATTAAGAGAAACAAGATTGGTCAACAGAATTTTCAAGTGCAATATGAAGTTAAAAAGATACGATTTTAAATTAAGTGAAACAAGATTGGCCAACAAAATTTTCAAAGGAAATCTAAGCAAGATTTATTTCGAATTTAAGCTTGGACAAAGCCCTATTTGCAGCTATAAAATGAGGCTTCAGGTAGCAACATTAAACATAAAAAATACAAGAACTCAAGCTTCATATTCAACACAATCCGAGAGTTCAAAAGAGAGAATCACTTGAGTGCAAAAACAATATTTTCTTAGTGTTTTCGAGAGAGAAATCCAGTGCAACAATCAACTTTCCAGAAGCAACAAAAGAGTGCAAGAATCAGTGCAACAATCAGCTTTCTAGAAGCAACTTTGCAGAGTTCCAAACCCTTGTAATCTAACCCGATAGTGGTGCAGATTCCTTCTTCAATCTGGGGTTGTCAGATTGGTAGGAGAAAATTTGACTTGTAGAGTCAAGGTGTTGTTCTCGTTCCTCAAAAGTCTGGGGTTGTCAGGCTGTTTGAGAAGACTGGCTTGGAGGGTCAGATGTTGTAATTCAAAGTGTTTTGAATTAGTGGATTAAAGTCTTCAGAGTGAAGGGACTGAATGTAGCCAAATTAATGGTGAACTAGGATAAATTGCTCTGTTCTTATGTTGTTATTATCTGCTGCTAAGTCTGATTACTTATTCATTAAATAATTCGTATCGACATTCAACAAAACAGCAAAAGAATTCAAGTTTGACAAACACAATTCAACCCCCCTTCTCGTGTTTGCACCTTCAAACTTTTTCCACAGTGGCTTAACATTTTTTGAAGTTAATAAGAAATCCAAAGTAGAAGGACATGATGGCTTATGATGCCCTTTCCCATGCGCAGCAAGGTTATTCTCCTATTCCTTTATTCGAAGAAGTTTGGAAGTGGCAAGGTTGGACTAGAATGCGAACTACCTATGGAAAATGGCACGTGGAAAGTTACTTACTTATGTGGAGCGTCGAGGTATGACTTATGATGATTTGAGTCTTCGTTGCAATCTTGTTACCGAAACTCTTATGCATGTCATTTGAGATTGGGACGATGTCAAAACTTTTTGGAATAGGGTCATTAACCTGATCTATGGAGTAAGTTATTTAGTCTTGGAACGTTTGCATGGCTTAAATGGAATTTTGTAACAAAAAATGTTGGCACTACTCCTGGGCCGTGGAGCCTCTTCTTCAGTGTTGCAGTTAACCAACTCTGAAATGATTGTAACTCTCTGATCTTTTCTCACCATACTGATTTTGATGGTCACTATTGATATCTTGTTACTAACCAAGTGAAGCAGAAACCTCCATTGGGTGCGCTTAAAATGAACATTGATAGTGCTCATATGGTTAATTATGGTGTCCATATGGTTAAAGATGGTGCTTCGGTTTGTGGTGGAATTATCCATGATCACTATGGTTGTTTCATAAAAGGTTTCTTTTGTAAAATAAATTCTAATAGCTCTATTTTTGCTAAGTTGTGAGCTTTACGAAACATCTACTTAGCTCGAGATCTTGATATCAAAAACATTAATTTCAAAAAAGACTATAATAAGAAAGGTCATATTAATCATTCCATATTTGTGTTCTTTCATAAGAAAAATTGTACTACCTCTATTTGTTTTTCACCTGGAGAGACCAATAAATGTGCTCATATGCTTGCTGACTATGGCATGTCGGCTTCCTTCAATGTTACAGATATCGAACATGTTGCCTCTTTATTTAATTTACATCTCATATATGACTCTGGGCTACCCAATCCCAACTTATTTTCTAGTCAATGCAAGGTCTGCTTTATCAAAAAAAAATTCTATACTATCTCCATTTTGCAATAAACGTCACTTTAGGAACAAATAATCTCAAAATGAATGTCAAATTTTCAATTTTCACCATAAGGTTAATTATTATTTTTCTCATTGTACAACAAAAAAAACCACAGAAGGAGAAGCATGCAATCATATTTCTTCTATAACTATTGATAATTTAATATGGAGAGAAAGCGAAAATGTCGTTAATGCATTGTATGTGAGAATTTCGAAGAAAAATGTTCAATAAAGTGTTCTGACAATCATCCCACAAGAGAATCAAAATGCTTTATATAAAATGTTTTAACTTTAATTTATCTTATACTTAAGTGTCTAAGAAGAAGGATCATCCCCTAAGGCTGTGTTTGGTAAGAAACTTTGTAGCTTAATAGTAATTCTGGTTTTATGATCAGACATAAATACCAAACTATTTTAAACATGGGCATTAATATTCCGCAAGGCAGGTCAAAAATTTGTAGAGTTATAAAGTTGGCAATTAGTGCAAGCAGAAAATGGGAAAGTATCGTGTTTGGTTTCAGAAAATATTTTCATTTAATAGTTTCATTTTTAATCATGAAAGTGTTATACATTGTTTTCAATCTGTTTCATGTTTTCAAATATTAATCCAGCAAACAGTAAAAACAACACTTTCAAGTTGGCAATTTATGCAAGTAGAACTTTTTTTTTTTCGCGCATAGCTCCTAAGCATCCTTTACTGACTTAAAAGATAAATGCTAGTACAAAATTGAAGCAAATAAACCTTTTTCATCCTTGCCTCTATACGCACACAATTAATTAAACATAAGTTAACTGAAAATACACGTTGGTTCATGCCCTAATATTTGTTTTGGTGGGAGAGAGGGATTTCAATGACTAAAAGTAGTGTTTAAACATATATTAACTACCAAATTTATCAACCATTCCCTTCAAAATACAGCAATATAGCTGATTTTACTCACCAGTCCAAAGTTTTCTTATAAATAGTCAAAATTAAGCAGCTGGAACCTTTTTCCCATCTTCTATAAAGAAAATTGCTTTTTCTGGTACCTGCAGAAAGAAGGTAGATTTTCAATCATATAAAAGTTCTCTAATATTGGGATAAAGAGAAAACTTATAAAGAAACAGTGACATGATATGCATAATATAGATAAGAGCTATATAAAAAGCAGGGAGATTAGCCTCAAAACCTGCTCAAATAGACCATGGAAGATAGAACACAATGCTCACCACCTCTTTTAGTCAGATCCATATTTTCCCAGGCTTAAAAGTTACATGGGTAGATTATACTTGTATCTTGTCTATTCATGAGCATTGGATGTGTTTCTTGTGGGTTTAATGTTACTATACAAACAAATCCAACGTAATCTAAGTTACTAATTGGCTCTATTTCGCAGTTATACCCCTAGGTCAATGAAATGTTCCATTAATCAAATAGGCCAGTGTCAAAGACATATTATCTTTTTAAACAACAGGTTTTCCTAGTTGAGTTTCTACATCCCAAATAAAACATCCACTAGTATCTTTTCCACAAATGAATAAGCAAATTAGAACAAAAATTATACATACAACTGAAAAATGACAGCACTACATTTTTTATATAGTATATCACTCAATGGTTACCAGTGATACACATTAAATACTCCCTCCGGTCCTTTTTATGAGACAATTGAATTATAATTTGGTCAACAAAAGTTGATCAAATTATAACTCAATTGTCTCATATAAAAAGGACCGGAGGGAGTAGATTATAATGTCAAAAAATAGACAACATAAATCACTCACGTCAGGCCATGTATCTGTAATGAACTCTACGATGTCATAAGATATATCCCCTTGAACATCAATTTGCTCTTTCTCAGTTGGGCCCTGACACCAATCAAAAAATAGTATAAGATACTATATGAAATTACTAAGCAACTATACACGTCCAATCTGTATACGCGAATAAACCTTGACAACAGAGGCTCCTGTAGCAAACTTTTTCCCGAGTTTCTTTGAAGCATCACTGAGCTTGACACCTAACATGCAATAGAAGTGTTTGAGTAAAATACCACCAACACCTATGTAATGATAACACAAGGCTATGCTTATATTAATAAAAAAGAAAAGCTTTGAACAAGGTTACTCCAAAATTAAAGGCGTGGATACGTACCAAGTGTTTTTCAACCCCCCAAAAAAAAACCGAGTATTAAATTTGGGAATGTAAGGGCACCGTTTCAGTATGTACCAAACTGTACCCACAGCCAAATATATACAAAACATTGTTGTTCAGTAAAAAAATATTAGGTTTCCCCATTCCTTTTGCTGATAATGATGATAATTTATGTTTTACCTAGTGAATTCTTTACCTATTTCCTACTACCCAAATTACAATATCCTTTCCCTATTTTTTGCCATGTAAATATCCCCTCCTCTAATTTCTAATTCAAGTGACTAAGTAGCAATTCAGTACCAATTCTAGTATCTTATTCAGGAAATTCAAGTTCTTTTTCCTCTCAAATCTAGGTCTTTATAGTTTATACAATTACAATTTGGTCATGTTAAATAGATTTTTGGGATGAAAGTACTTATTGTAATAATCTCATATCATTCCATTTCTCTTCCATACAATGGAATAAGAACTTTATTTCTTTTACTCCAAATTCAGTTTCCTTCCATTCTGCATATCATCATTCATTAGATAGCCAAACAAAACCTAAGAGAATGAAAAACATAACTAACCGAAAAGTTCCAAGCCTTTCACGGTGGTGATACTTTTTCGTTTGTTACGTACGACCTTCTCAATAATAACTTCTTGCTTATCCTGAAAAGAAAATACTGAGTATTGGAATCAATCAAATGATTGGAATGATAGGAATCATGAAATTTAACATCAAGATTGCATTCAAGAATTCCAAAAACATGCCTTTTTCTTTATCTTCCCACCAGGAAGACGCTTGACCTCTTCTTGCTTTGCTGCTTCAATATCAAAACAAGGAATTGATACAGAAATCCATTAACAATGACAAAAAAAGACAAACCTTTAATGTGGTCCATGAACTATAGAAATATAAGAAATAGTCTCTAAACTATTTTCACTCCATCTAGCTAGTACCTTAGCTACTATCAAAATATGAGATGGGGTAGTAGTTCAGGGACTAACTTGATAGTTAGCGAATTGTTAATGAACTACTCACTCCGGAATGAATTTTTTTGAAAAGAGAAAACTTATAGCATTTCATTAATAATAATGAATTGAATACATGTTGAGATATCAATAAAAATGTGGACATTAGCTAATAATGTGGCTGCCTTTGTTAATACATGAACTGTCTCATTGACTTGTCTCTAAACAAACTCAATACAATAGTTTTAAAAATCATCTAATATGGCACCAAACTCATAGAAATCTTCCTTATGACTATAAAAGTTTTCAACAACACACTTGGAATCTAGTTCAAAATCAACCATCTCTAACTGCAACTCATGGACCCAATTTAGAGTGAATAAAAGGCAACAAGCTTCTCCTACATCAACCGAACACAACGGAGAGAACCATTCCGTTCTAGCCAAAACAAAGCCTCAATGTTCATTTCTAATACATATACCAATCTCTCCAGAATGAAATATAAACAAGAAGGATTTAAAAAAGTACGTGTATTTAATCCAATTGGAATGAAATATAAGCAATTTTTTTGAAAAAAAGTACATGTATTTGGTCCAAAATACACATATTTTTTTAAATTTCTTTATGCTTCTATTTCATTTCTTATGGAGTATTGATTATATTTCTATAGTTCAGGCCAAGTAGGGGAGCGAGTTCTAGTTTAGGGACCAATTTGAAGGTTTACTCAAAAATAAATTACAATAAAATGCTAAAGAAAATATCAAAATTATTGATAAATTAGGTCTTAAATTTATAGAACTCGCTTTCTTCAACAGCATTCAATTACAGAAAAATCATAAACATAAATAATAATTATGAAGATACATAAAAAAAAAAAACCTGAGGAAGCAGCAGCATCACTAGAACCAGAAGATATAGCAGTGCCCTGTAACTTGTCAGCAACTTTATCAGCTTCCTTCTCATTAGCCTCTGCACAAAAACAATAACAATAATAATTATGACGATGATATTAATAAATAAAATAGAACAAATCGTATTATAAAATAAAACAAAAATTGAATTGATTGATTATTGAAGATACCGTTAATAAGATGAGGATATAGGTCAGGTACATTTTGGATCAACCACGGTTTACATTTATCGAAATCGGATCCGAATTCACAATACTCAGGTGGTAAACTGCAAACTTGGCAGTATTGTACCCGAACCGGTTGAGGTTTCTCTGCCATTGTTACGCAGTGACGTTAACTAAACCTTTTTTCGCCGCTTCCTTCACTTGTTTTAAGAAGAAGAAGAAGAATGAAGAATAAAAGCGATTCTTTTTCGAAACGCAGCTTCTGCAAAAAAGACGGTGTGATTAGAAGACGGTAGGATTTTTGAGGAATTTACTAATCGTATCCATACGACGTCGTTTTGAGGTGACCTCTTTTATCAAATTATTTATCCATCCGGTCCTTGATATAAGTAGAAATTACAAAAATTGCTAACCAATTAACTTATTTAATGCTTTAAAATTTAAATGTTATTCTAAATATATCTTAACATCAAATGTCTTATTTATACTATGTAAGTTATTTTGTCTAGCACTTTGGAAGTTTTTATTAAATATAAATCTCACGTTAAATAGAGATATAAAAGTAATTTTAATAATTAATATATATTGAAATGTGTATTTTTTTCTTATAATTGAAACTAAAAATTACATCAAATTTTTTTTTATATTAGAGACAGAAAGGAGTAAAAATTACGATAATCAAAAAAATTAACACATTACAATTATTCATAATCATTACTTTGAATATAATTATCATATAAATCTAACATTTTTGAACATCATATCACTAAGAACATATATAAATTATTTTATTATTATCATCATTATCATCATCATCGTTATTTATACTTATATATTTTTCTAAGTCTTATCATCTACCAATCCATCGGTCTTACCTTACAACTGACTATAGAGTTAGATTGAGAAAATATTTTCTCCCTTAATTTAACAGCCTATTTGACTGCTACGTGGTCTAATCAATCCTGAAATATTTGTATTTTATATTTTTAGTTCTAAGAATTTATTGTTTTTCTTCTATTGATGGTAAAGGTAATTTGGTTTTTGTTTTACTCTAAACTAACTGAAGACCCAACATTTAGTTCATCAATGACAATTATTTACATAAAAAAACTCTTACCTTTTTATTAACAAATAAAATTAATACAAACTTTATGAAATAAAAATAGGAAATTTTTCACAAAGTAAACGGTTTAGTGATTTTAAAGATCAATGTTAAAAGAATAATAGAAGAATTCAATTCTGGTGTCAAAAAGGCTTGGGACAAAAAGGCAAGAAGACTAATGTTATGGAGGTTTAAGTCAATAATGTTCCAACTCATAACAAAATGGAGTATCAATAATGCAAGACAATATGACATGCAAGACGATATAATAAGCCCCTTAATTATCAACTACTTTATTTATTGGATTTTACTAATTTATTGTTGATAAAGGTAGATAAGCCATATACTACTATGTGAATTTTATGTTATGGAGGTCCAAAAGTGCTCCGCTTTTATGTAAAATAGTTCAAACTAATATAAACCTCAATGGCTCATTGACCGTCAATATATAATCTACTAAATAATCATCAACTCACTTATATACACGACATAAGTCATATATGTGACTATGTACATCATAACATATTAACATCATCATCAACAATAGAGTCCTAATAACTAATTCTTATTAATTATTAGTTTAACACCTATTAATCATCACTTACCAATAACTAATTTTTACCAAGTATTTTCTCTCTTACCTAATAAATCAATCTAACCTTCCTCGTGGATTATTAACTCACTAATATTTATCCTAATCGATTAATTATTCTCCAATCAATTATCTAATTCACCTAATTGATTATTATCATTTAAAATTATCATAAATCTGTTGGAACCAAGTTGGTTCTAAGACTTAGGATTTTGATGTTTACAAAAGCACTCAATGTAAACTTATTTTATACCTTGAATTATTAAATTAAATGTCATCAGAAACTGAAGAAATCAGAAGCAGAAGATCAAAGGAAAATGAATTCTGGAATTTCCAGAAGATGTTTCAGGATGACTAAACTGAACCAGAAGATAACTTTGCAGGCCTATATCAGAAGGAATAAAATTCAGAATGAAACATGGATCATATCATTGGAAAGCCTGCCAGAAGGAGAGTTGATCAAGACAAACAGGAATCAAATAACAATTTTATTCCAGAAGTTATTCTGACCAGAAGATGGCCTGACAGTAAAAATTACACAGCCCAGACTTGTTCCAGACTTGACCAGAAGGTATGTTTATGAGTCCAAAACATGAAGATCAATCCAGATTTGGCCCAGACCATAAGATAGCATGATTTAGGGCATGGAACTAAGTCCAGAACAAAAGAAATGAGTTCCAGAATCAACCCAGACCTGGTCCAAAATTAAAGGTAAAATGTCCAGACTAAAATATTTTTTGATCAAGTTTATTTCAGTTTGTTCCAGACCAAATTCCAGAATCTGTCCAGATCAGAGTAAAAATATCCAGATCAATGGTTCAGAAATAATTTTTTGAGTCCAGTGATGGTCAAGATCAGAAAATCAGACCATGGCCCAGAAGTGGCCGAAATCAGAGGGACAGGCTGTGCAGTCCAGAAATGGCCGAATCCAGAAGTTCATAGCATATCAGGCGCACATCAAGGAAGGCTGAAATCAGAAGATCAGAGGGCTATGAAGTGTGGTCCAGGAATGGCCGAATTCAGAGGACAATAGCATAGCAATCAAGCTGGTCCAGCTGTGGACTATCGCATGAAGATCCAATGGTGCAGATTTGATCATGGGAATTAATGGTGAAGATCTCATGATATTTTTATCAAAATATTATAAAAGATTTGTTATAAATTAAATTGGAGTAGCATGGAAGTCAGGAGCTGTGGCGGGAAGCAATGCACAGATTTGATTGGCCAGTTAAGATATGAAACAAATCTAAGGCTTAAAAAGATATGATTTTTATTTAAATAAAGCCCAATTGGTCAAGATATTTTTACAGAGAATCCAGCTATATTTAGCTCGAATTTAAGGATTGGAAGAGGCCCAAATCAACATCTATAAAAGGAGGCACAAGGCAGATTACTTAGTATCGAAAATCACAAAAGGGTCATACACTTCAAAAGCAAACACTCTCAAATTTTCATATAAGTCAATTGTTGAGTCTCAGTTTTTAAAGCAAGTACTCTTGTTGTTTTCGTTCCACTGTGTCAAATCTAAGTTGTTGAAGTAGAGTCTACAAGCTGTGGGAGTCAGTAGAGGTAGCAGGTTACTTGGCAATTAGATTCATAGTGTTGTGATTTCTTCTACAATCTGGGGTGTCAGATTGGCTGAAGACAGGAGTTGTTTTTCCTCAAAGAAGTCTAGGATTGTTAGACTATTTGAGAAGACTGACTTGGAAGGTCAGTAGCAAGGTTGTAATTCAAGTTTGAATTAGTGAAATCCTTCAAGGCGAAGGGACTGGACGTAGCCTCGTTAACGGTGAACCAGTATAAAATCTGCGAGTTTTTATTTTTATTTTTATCCGCTGCTAACTCTGTTTTAATTATACATCAAGTTTTGTTTTGAAAGTATTAAAACAGGAAAAGTTTTAAGTTAAGTCAAACACAATTCAACCCTCCCTTCTCGTGTTTGCACCTTCAAAATCATCGCTTAGGCTATTACTTTGGGTTTTTCTAATCAATTAATCTAATTATCTAATCGATTATCTTATCTCCTAATCGATTAAATCATTGTCCTAATCAATCAACTTAAGGTTTTACAATATTATAATCAATTAGTCTTTGTTACCTAGTCGGTTAACACTATAAAAACAACATCAAGAATTTAGTAGAAACACATTAGAATCATACCAAATCATCAACAACCAATTATCATTATCAATAGAAAATTAATAACACATTTAATCACACAATCAACACTTATCAATGTTAACAAACATACAAATCATCAATAAAACCATCAATATATGCATCGTTCGACATATCATTATAGATGGTCTCAATTTCATAAATAGTCTAGTTTACCGTCTCTGCAGCAGTATCTAATACATAACAGTGGTCGTGGGAAACCTTAATGATCATGAGACATCCCTATTAAACTTAACAACTCTACCTAATCATTACACTAAAGAGACAATCCCACTCCGTATCTTAATTAGTGCAAACACAAATCAAATGAATTCGTCTAACGAAAGGTGTTTCATTGTTGTATGGAAATCTCCATAATTCAACTTTAGCAAGGTTTTAAAAAAAAATTGTCATTCAAAAGAAAATAATAAAACAAAATGGAATTACAAATTTAGTGAATAGTTCCCAAATATGATCCTAGACAATTGATTATTTGATTATTCTTCACATTTCTACTGCTCTATAATAACAAATGAAATTGAAAATGGTTTAGAATTGAAAAAGTCTGGGAAAACTTAATAATCATGGGACATCTCTATTCAAATTAACAACTCTACTTAATCATTACACTAAAAAGACAAACTCACTCCATATCTTAATTAATGCAAACGCAAGTTAATTGAATTCATCAAAAGAAAGGTGTTTCATTGCTGTTTGAAAATCTCCATAAGTCAAATTTAGCCAGGCTTTAGAAAAAGGTTTGTCATTCAAAATAAAATAGTAAAACAAAATGGAATGTCAAAATTTAATGAATAGTTTTCAAATATGATTCAAGACAATTGATTATTGTATTATTCTTTCACATTTCTATAGTTCTATTGAAAAAGTTATGAGTTTAAGTGTTTATGCTTGATTTCTCAGAGAATATATTTTTTTAAAAGGAACAAGTATTTCCAGATCCGCAATAGGTCTATTTATAGACTACAACCGTTGTTGATGAAAGGCTAAAATTTAGATTTCAAATCTCATTCAAAAAGAGTGGAAATTTCTTTTATTTCTTGAGTTGCAACACCTGGAACAAATTTTCAAATTTGATAGGAATGGATGCAAAGTGAGCCGATAAGCTAGAACTCTAACCTCTTCCAAAATCTCCACTACAACATTTTTCATTTTAGGCCACACTTCACTTAGCAACGGGTAAAAAAGTGTGTCTGGAAACAGAAATAGACAACAGTTTTTCGCGTGTTGCCTATAATTTACTTATAGAGTACAATTTTTTAACTTTGAATGAAAAACCGTTGCATATTTGGTATTGTCACCGATTAAGCCACAATTTTAAAAGTGTTGATGTTTTACCACGAAGAAAAACCGTTGCCTAATTAAGTTTAATAACTACACATTTTAAGTATGGTCTAAAACAATAAAAAATGTGGCCTCAAGTTAGTTTAAATAATAATTGATTAATTATTGTATTTTTTTTTTATTTTTTTATTTTGTTGAAAAATTTCCTAATAGCTTCTTCATTATTTTTCATTATTGTTGCAAAATCATAGAAACAGAAGCAAGCTGCTCGCGAAATCAGTACGTGCCCTAACCAAATTTGGACCTTCAACCTTCAACCTTCAATCGGAACCAAGAAACAGAACTTTCAACCTTCAATCGGAACTATTTCCTCTTCATTCACTCATGATCGATCCCCTTTGCGCTGCGCTCGGAACCTTCAACCTTCTCTATTTCCCCTTATGCGCATTGCTCCGTCTTCTCCGTATTCGCTCGATGTATTCATCTTCTCCCTATTTGCTTATTATTAATGATGTAGGTCTTGTTGTCTATGAATAAAAAGGTATAGATAGTCTATTTAGGTTTGGTTTCTAAGTTGAGTCTGCCAGGATAGTTTTCTTTAGTTGATAATGAAAATGAGTCTCAACCTTATTTAGGTAAAACCAGTTCATAATCTGCAGAATGCAGAGGAAGTCATTGCCGAGCCTAGTTCATTCCAGGCAGGGAGTATGATTGGTTCAAGTTGTTTTTCTGTGGTCCATCAATACCACTTGATTCTACCTTAACAAGATTAGAGAACCTATCTGTCCTTATTCTTGATGGGAACCATTTTTCTTCCCCTATTCCAGAAACATTTGCCAATTTTAAAAACCTAACCACCCTTAAACACCATTGATTTAAGCAGCAATGATATATTAGGATCTTTTCCAATACTACAAAGACTTGTGGACTTGATCTATCATAATATTTTGCTGCTTTGTAGATCTTTAATTGCTCATTGTAGATCTTTAATTGAGGAAGTTGCTGCTTTGTAAGGTGTTTATGCTTTGTACCTGAATTTTGCTGCTTTGTAGTACCTGAATAAGTTGCTGCTTTGTAGATCTTTAATTGGTTAGGTGTTTATGCTTTTCAATTTCTTCATTAACCAAACAATTCTTGTTGTTTGTTTTAGTTCATTGGTAACTACTTGTCAATTTCTGTAGTTATGCTTTTCAATTTCTGTAGTTACCTTTGCTGCAGGTTGATATATCAATTCTATCCAACTCCATGTTCAATAAAAGTTTGCATGAATAAATACTGGTTCTGCTAGTAAACTAGATAGATAGTTGAGCCAATTTACAATATATGAAAAATACAAGAAGAAGTTGAATAATTCTGTACTAGTTTTAAATGAATGATTAGAATTTGATTCTTGAAATTGAAAATCATTGATCACATTAGTCCCTTCAAAATAATTGCAAGGATTAAATGGCTAACCCAACACACAGATTAAATGGTTATTGTTTTATTTACCAAGCTTTAGAGCTAAGTTATAACAAGCCCTATATCTAGTTTAATTATCCAAATAAAGCAATCAATTATTATTATACAGGTTGAGTTCTGGATATGTTTGGTGCTCACTCTTTTTGGCTATATCCCTGGAATTATCTACGCATACAATGTTCTGGATCAATTATTATTATACAATGTTGTCTTTATTGATTCCTGGACCATAATCACTAGGAAATGATATCGATGTGTACCTTCAGCCATTGATTGAAGAGCTAAAGGAATTGTGGGAATTTGGAGTAGAAACATATGATGCCTCAAAAGATCAAACATTTCAATTGCGGGCATCTCTACTATGGACTATTAGTGACTACCCTGGGTATGCTATGTTGTCAGGTTGGAGCACCAAAAGAAAGTTGGCATGTGTATGTTGCAATTATAACACTAATTCAACCTACTTGAGACATAGTCACAAAATGTGTTATACGGATCATCGTGTTTTTTACCAGCTAGTCATGCTTGGAGGGCCAATAAAAGGTCATTCAATGGAAAGAAAGAACATAGGTCTGCACCAGCTATGTTAGAAGCTATAGAAATTGTGGAAAAACTTAAAAGATTTTGAGAATGAATTTGGAAAGAAGAATAAGAAGAAAAAAATGATGGTCCATGGAAGAAGAAGTCAATATTTTTTGAGTTGTCGTATTGGGCTCAAAATACTTTACGTCATAATCTCGATGTAATGCATATTGAGAAAAACATATGTGATAGTATTATTGGGACTCTATTGGACATATCAGGAAAGACAAAAGATCATGTTAATGCTCATTATGATCTGCAAGATATGGGGATTAGAAAGGAACTTCATCCAATAGAGATTGGCGGAGGTCGGACAAAGTTTGCAAAAGCATCTTTCTCAATGAATTCCCAAGAGAAGTCTACTTTTTGCAGTGTTTTGAAGGCTGCCAAGTTACCCGATGGGAGTGCTTCTAACATTTCAAAATGTGTGCATGTTGGCGATAAAAAGATATTTGGTTACAAGAGTCATGATGCACATTTCATGTTACACTACTTATTACAAGTAGCAATAAAGAGCACAATGCCAAATCTAGTGGTTGAACCTTTAATTCGTCTTGGGTCATTTTTCCGCTCTTTGTGTCAAAAAGTTATCCAAGTGCAAGATTTGGATTATCTAAATAGAGAGATTGTTGAAATACTTTGTCAATTGGAGATGGTTTTTCCTCCAAGTTTTTTTGATGTAATGGTTCATTTGCCTATTCATCTTGTACATGAAGTTAGATTGGGCGGTCCCGTTCAATTCTGATGGATGTATCCCACAGAAAAAAACTTATGTAGACTTAAAAGTTATGTTCGTAATAGAGCTCATCCAGAAGGTTCTATTGCTGAGGGATATTTGGCTGAAGAAGCTTTGACTCTTTGCTCAAGATATTTGCATAAAAGTGTAGATACAAGGCTGAATAGAATGAGTAGAAACTATGATAACAATTATTCTTGTGAAGTAGATTCAAATGATTACTTTTCAAGTATTGGACGACCTTTAGGGGGGAAGCAAAATGGAAAGCTATTTTCAATAGACTCAACATCAAAAGCTCAAGCCCATAGATACATATTGTTCAATTGTGATGATATTCAAACATACATAAGGTACCATAATAGTTTATTGTTTATTCCCTACTTGTATACAAAACATAACTTAGAGTTATTTTTAACAACTAATAGTGTTACCTTTGTAGAAAGTACGATGAATGTGTTAGTGGTCACACTAAAGGAGGAAAATGGATCAAGGCTAAAAGACAAGGTCAAGATTTTAGTGAATGGTTTAAAATTCGAGCCTTGAAAAATGATGTGTCAGATCACCTCAAAGCATTATCTAGAGGTCCAAATGGTGCTGCAAAGAGGTTTTCAGGTTACCTGATCAATGGTTATAGATTTCACACTATGAAACATGATGCACGGCGCAAAAGTCAAAATTCTGGTGTAACTTTGGTTTCCTTGACTGAAAGTTTTGCAAGTTCTAAGGATGAAAATCCTAAAACAGATCTTGTCACTTACTATGGAGCAATTAATGACATAATTGAGTTAGACTATTACAGCCAACTCAAATTTGTGTTGTTTAAGTGTGATTGGTGTGAGGCTAAAGAAGACAAATATGGGCTAACTTGTGTACATTTCAACAAAAAATGTTACCAAAATGATCCATTTGTCCTGGTGTCTCAAGTCCACCAATGTTTTTATGTGCAAAATCCTTTTGATGAAAATAAACATTATATTATGAAAACCGTTCCTAGAGATCTGTTTAACATGGGTGACTAACCAAATGCTATAGTTCAAGAAGAATATTTTGATGATCCATTTTATGATATTGGAATTTTAAATGCATCCAATAATGAAAATGACCTCAATTGGGTTAGGGAAGATATTCCAGCTACAATAGTTGAGAAGCATGCACATGTTGTGAAGGAATTCGAAGACAAAGATGATTATGATTTGGACGATGAAGAGCTGATCAGAGAAGTTCCAGGCACCCGACGACCTATGATCACTTGAAGAATTATGCAACTGTCCTTTATGCAGTTTTTATGTACTTGTTTATGCAACTGTAGCGAAATTGCATATTGTTCCCTTCTCATTATCTACAGGAATTTGTGTTTAGTTAAAAAAAATTTTAGCCGTAGTTCAAAGTTATCGATCAATTCAAATGTCATCAAAGCTGATTAATCATTTAAATTCAACCAAAATTGTTATTATAAGTATAAAATCACGATTTGCTTAATTTCAAAGTCGTGCTATTATTGGTAATTGTTTGTTGAATGATCAATTTTTGCTTTTTTGAATGATTAGTGGTGATGAGTGATGGGAAATGTATTTAGTGAGATATATCGTGTAATGTGTAGCCTTGCTTACTTTGATTACCTGGAAAGATGCCTAGGCTGGAATTGATCATGTTTTTGTTTGTTTTGTGGTACTGTTTTTATGCTTTTAGTTTTCTTTTGTGGTACTGTTTTTATTATTTCCTTTCATATTAAATTAATGCTTTACTGATATTTCATTTTTTTTCTACAGAAAATGAATAAGGAAGCAGGGTTAAAACAAAAGATGAAAGCTCAAGACCAAGGTGAAAGAAGTACTTCTAAGTTTGAGCTACTTCAAGCAAGATCAAGCAATGAATTATTAAGGAGATTCAAAATCAAGCGTGAAAAGATAATGAGAGGCATTGCAGTAATTAATGAAGATATGGTTGGAACCAAAGAACCCCTTAGCAAGCAAAACAATTCATCAACTAAAAATATAATTAGTTCCAAGGCTACAAGGTTAGACAAGCAAATTGAAGGACTCAAACATGCTTAAATTATGATTGCACCTCAAGCACAATTCAAGTTATCAAATTTTGCAGCTACTGGTCAAACAAATATATCTTCAAATAAGGATTCTTGTTCAACAAAAAAGAAGTTTGACAATGTCAAGAAAGTTACAAATGAAGCATCAATGAATAACAATAAAGGATCAAGACAAAACCAAGATCCAAAGAGTCCCATCATGAATCAAAGTAAATCACCTATATAGAATCAAAAAGCAAAAAAAAGTGTGGAGAATGAAGAAGTTCAGTCACCAATGAGAAAGGCATCGGGAGAAAATGACATTTCAAGAACAAAACAAAAGGCCAAAAAAAGGGTGGAGAATGAATATGACGAGGTAATGATAACTCAACAAAGTGCAACAAAGAAAACCAAAACAATACCCTTGTGCAAATCAATGTTAATTGAAGATTTTCTTAACGAAAATAATGAACTAGATGATGAAGAAGAGTTGGCAAATGATTCAGAAATTGAAGAGGAAGAATATGTCATGGAAGAAGAAAATGAAGACCAACATGAAGATGACGAATGTAGTGGTAATTATCAAATATAAGCTTAGGATTTTATCTTGTCTTATATATTAATTTTTCATATATATATTTGTGACTCATCAAATATATTAATTTTTTATATATATTTGTGACTCATCTTTAGGATTTTATCTTATCTTATATAAGCTTAATGTCAAAATAGGGACAGCTAAGAAAAAAACAAGGGGACCAACTCAGTGCTTGCAAATACATGGAAGAAAATTCCGTATAGAAGTCATCTTAGACAATGACGGAGAAGTGATAGGACCTGACGACAAAGTTGTAACTGACTTGGGTTATTTCCTTGGCACTATCGCAAGGAATTCAACTTTTTGTTCCTTGATTTACACCAACTTTAAGGAAGTGTACAAAAATCATGAGGAACGTATATGGTCTTATATTCATGTATAAGAGTTTAATTTTCGTATTTCATTTGATCGTCAAATAGTTATCACATGTTGATCACAATAATGTTTTTCAGAGTAAATTTATTATTTCTGAGAAAGGAAAGAAAGCCGTATTTTCTCGGATAAATGATGCATGGAGACGTTACAAATGTTATATCAAGAGAACCTATTTTCTGAAATACTCAACCTTAAAGGAAAGGATAAAAAACAGGCCTGAAAGCATTCTAGAACCTCATTTCAAGAAATTGTTGAAATATTGGAATAACAGTACCATCCAAGTAAGTGTGTACATAGTTTACATTACTTTTAGTCACTCTTTGTTGTATAGAATCTTTTTTATATATATCCTCCTTTAATTTTTTTAACTTACATTGTAGAACATTAGCAAGAAAAATGTTGTTAATAGGGCGAAACAGAAGTTTATGCATCGAATGGGGACGACAAATTTTGCTAGAATTCGGGCAAAAGAGGTACAATATTTATTCTTATTTATGTGTCTTTGTTATATATAAATAACAAGTTGTCATAATAAGTTTAATTACTCTATTTTCAATTCTTTACCAATAAAGCGTGCAAAGAAGGAAAATGGGGAGGAAGTCAGTCGAGCTGAAATGTTTGTGATAACTCGTCAGTGAAGAAAAGGAAAAATTGATGAAGAAACAGATAATGCCATTGAATGTTTTTCTTTTCATTATATACTTTTATTGTCTAGATTAAAAACTTTTAACATTGATTTTTTTCCTATCAGGCTAAACTTCAAGATTCAAGTCAAAATTCTAGTGAGCCTCATGACCAAGCCTTTCAATCATTGTTCGGTAAAGAAAAGCCTGGTCGAGTTCGTTGTTATGGAAGAACAGCTACACCAACAATGTTAAAAAAAATGAAGAGATTGCTAACATTAAAAAACAGTATGAAGGTGAAATTAGTAGCATGAAGGAAAGGATCGAAGAATATGAATCATTTACAAAGAAAAGGATGGAAGCATATGAGGAACTTCTAAAATGTGTGTTGAAACAGCAAAACCCAAGTTTAAGTGAAATTGCTGTTGATAACATGATGGGACATGCTTTAGGCATTGCAAATAGTGCGGCACTCCATTCTTCTACATCAACGCATGTTCCTAAAAAGGTATAAGTATATTAGTTTGAATGATATAACTAACTATACCTGATATGTAAAACACATTTACATTACATGCATATTTATGCATACATACATACACATAGTCTCATATACATATTTTGATAGTGTACTTCTTACTGTAATCAATCAAAATTACAATCAGTTTGAAATCACTCCTTTTTTTCAATTGCATACACTTAATACTTACTATTTTTCAGGTTGGACTTGAAGATCATCACCAAGATACATGAAGCTAGTGGAATGTATCGAAGACTTGGTTGTTTGATAAGACAATTGATTTTTTTGGGATGCCTAGTAATAGAGCTCATACAATATTTTGATAAGTAAATTGTTTGATTATCATGTATTGGTTTTTCTTGGATGTTTATTAATATTTATGTTACAATATTTTGATAAGACCGTGGCCTAAACATTTTACAATATTTATGTTACAGTATTTTGATAAGACTGTTGGCAAAACCAACTCATAAAATATTTATGAAATATTTATAGCTGAACATCTAAAATATTTATGAAATGTTGGCAAAACCAACTAATAAAACCGTGGCCTAAACAAATAGCCAAAATCTAAAACAGTTGTGGCTGAAATGTGTTACCGATGTTTCAATAATTGTGATCTAAAGTTATATGCAACACGTACAAATCTATTGCCTTAAACCAAAAAACCGTTGCCTATGCTTTTGACAACTTTATAAATGTGTTGCACCACACTTTTTTATTGTTACCACAACTTATAAAACCGTGGCCTAAAAAATTAGGCAACATTTAAAACAATTGTGGCCGAAATGTTTTACCAACATTTCCATAACCGTGGTCTAAAGTTATATGCAACACATATAAATCTATTGCCTTAAACCAAAAAACCGTTGCCTATGCTTTTGACAACTTTATAAATTTGTTGCACCACACTTTTTTATTGTTGCCACAACTTATAAAACATTGGCCTAAATAATTAGGCAACATCTAAAACAATTGTGGCCGAAATGTTTTACCAACATTTCCATAATCGTGGTCTAAAGTTATATGCAACACATACAAATGTGTTGCTTGAAACAAATATAATATGCACAAAACCGTGGCCTAACTGTATATGCAACATTTATGAAATTGTTGCCAAAACCAACTCATAAAACCGTTGCCTGAAGCATTCAAAAAAACCGTTGCCTCTTTCAGTGTCTTCGGCAACGGTTTTTTAGAATTCGTGGGCAAAAGTAAAAAATCGTTGTGTTTTCTAATAGGCCACGACCACCTACACCACACTTTGTAAACCGTTGCGAAACCGTTGTCTAACATTTAGCCCACGGTTTATTTGGTTTACACCACACTTTTTTATTGTTGCCACAACTCAAAAATGTTGTAGTGCTCATACTATATGGTCCAATAAATCTAGGTGTCAACTTTTTTGCCTTCAACACTCTACCAACTTCTTTAGTAGGTGTAACTCACAAGAAAACTCAGTCTCTAACTTCAAAATTTAAATCCTTACATCTTCTATCTACTATGAGGAGCCATCCACTACAAGAAACATTATATTATTGATAACCTCTAGAAATATTACTAACGGCCTCAAGACCCTTAGTAATTACTGGTAGAATTTAATTTTGTAGACGTTACTAATAAAAAAGACTCTCACAAAGGAAAAATATTATTTATGGCAATGCTTGAGCTGATTGGTTCTGCGAGTAAACCTTTCTCACAGTTTTCTTTAATCGTTGGATTTGTGGCGGCCTTGACCGCTAGTATTTAGTGTTAGCTTTGGTCGTCGGTAATGTTTATAAAACAAAAGTCATTAGTGGCGGCCTAGATCGCCAGTAATTACCCATTCACCTCCTATATATATCCATCTCCATGTTTTTTATTTTTCTCCTTTCATTTCTCACTTCTATCTTCTCTTTAAATTTTTTGTCAATCTTCTTTATAATTTTTTTCTCAATTTTCTCTTTACTATTATTCTCTACTCATTGTCTCAATTTTTTTTCTTTCGTATACTCTTGTTCTATTAATTGACGAGTTTCAATAAGTTTTTCATATGTATTTTTTATATTAAAATAATAACTTTCATGTGTTTGTTATAATAATATTATTTTTTTAATAACTTTTTGGAAAAATTATCTATTTTGTTTTCTGAAAATTTTAGTCTCAAGAATGGTTTTTTTTTATATAAAAAATTCATAAGTTTATGGCAATTAGGAATGAGAATAGGCTAGGTCGTCCGTCAAAGGCTTATGGCCTGACCAACTTATGTGTCTGGATTGACCTGACCTGTTTAATAAAAACGTTAGACTTAGACTTTTTTAAAAGCTTGTTAATTTAAATAGATCAAACTCAGACTTATAAAAAAGTCTATTAGGCCTGATAGGTTGGCATATATATTTTATTATTATTTTTTAATATTAGTATTTGTTATTTTAAATTTGTTAATTATGAGTTCATTTTGTTTATTTGTATATTTGGAAGGTTGTTGCAGTCTTGCTAGTTATAATTTTATTAGATTTGGTAATAATTTTATTAGTTTTCCTTATATTTATTATTTTATTCTTTATATATAAAGACCTAGTTTAGCCTATTTAAAAAAATGTAAAATAAACTATTTAAATGCTTTAATATGATATATGCTTTTAGATAAAGTTTCAAGTCAAACCAAACTTTTAAAATGGCCAGGTCAGGTAAAAGAAAAGCCTATGATAGGCCGTAGGCGATGCTCAAGCCTAAAAAGTTAATCGTAAGTCAGGCTTGTTGGAACCAAGTTGGTTTTTTCACTTAAAGTTTTGATGTTAACAAAAGTATTTAATTGAAAATACCATATTTGACTTAGAAGAAGAATGAAAAATGTCACCAGAAGAATAAATCAGAGGATAACGTCACCAGAGACAGAAATCAGATGATGACGTCACCACAGGATGTCACCAGAAACTGACGTTACCAGAAGCAGAAATTAGATGATGACGTCACCAGAGGATGTCACTAGAAAATGACGTCACCAGAAGCAGAAATCAGAGGATGATGTCACCAGAGGATAATCACCAGAGGATGTGATCAGAGGATGATCACCAGAGGATATCACCAGAGGATATCATCAAAGGATATCATCAGAGGATATCACCAGAGGATATCATCAGAGTAGATCACCAGAGGATATCATCATAGGATAGCATAAGAGGATATCAATAGAGGATATCATTAGGGGAACCTGTCAGAAAAATGCTCAAAACAGAATTGGAGCAAAAGACTCGAGAAATAGAATCTAGCTAAAAATATGTTCAAAATAGAATCTGAGAAAAATGTTCAAAACAGAATTGGAGCAAAAGACTCGAGAAAAAGAATCTAGCTGAAAGTATGTTCAAAACAGAAGCGGAGCAAAATGCTCAAAACAGAATCAGTGAGCAAAAGACTCAAAACAAAATTTGAGCAAACTACTCCAGAATATTCTCAAAACAGATTAATCGAAATACACTCTAGAAGTAGAGCATCAGTGAAGTCCTAAAGTTCAACTATAAATAGAGACTTAATGTTGAAGATTAGAGTATTGAAAACCACAAGAACTCAAGCTTAAAATTGAACGTTATTTGAGAGTTCAAAGGAGAGAAACACAAATGTGCGAGAGCAATATTTTCTAAGTGTTTTCTAGAGAGAAATGCAGTGCAATAATCAGCTTTCGAGAGTTCAAAGAAGAATGAAAAATGTCACCAGAAGAATAAATCAGAGGATAACGTCACCAGAGACAGAAATCAGATGATGACGTCACCACAGGATGTCACCAGAAACTGACGTTACCAGAAGCAGAAATTAGATGATGACGTCACCAGAGGATGTCACTAGAAAATGACGTCACCAGAAGCAGAAATCAGAGGATGATGTCACCAGAGGATAATCACCAGAGGATGTGATCAGAGGATGATCACCAGAGGATATCACCAGAGGATATCATCAAAGGATATCATCAGAGGATATCACCAGAGGATATCATCAGAGTAGATCACCAGAGGATATCATCATAGGATAGCATAAGAGGATATCAATAGAGGATATCATCAGGGGAACCTGTCAGAAAAATGCTCAAAACAGAATTGGAGCAAAAGACTCGAGAAACAGAATCTAGCTAAAAATATGTTCAAAATAGAATCTGAGAAAAATGTTCAAAACAGAATTGGAGCAAAAGACTCGAGAAAAAGAATCTAGCTGAAAGTATGTTCAAAACAGAAGCGGAGCAAAATGCTCAAAACAGAATCAGTGAGCAAAAGACTCAAAACAAAATTTGAGCAAACTACTCCAGAATATTCTCAAAACAGATTAATCGAAATACACTCTAGAAGTAGAGCATCAGTGAAGTCCTAAAGTTCAACTATAAATAGAGACTTAATGTTGAAGATTAGAGTATTGAAAACCACAAGAACTTAAGCTTAAAATTGAACGTTATTTGAGAGTTCAAAGGAGAGAAACACAAATGTGCGAGAGCAATATTTTCTAAGTGTTTTCGAGAGAGAAATGCAGTGCAATAATCAGCTTTCGAGAGTTCAAAGAAGAATGAAAAATGTCACCAGAAGAATAAATCAGAGGATAACGTCACCAGAGACAGAAATCAGATGATGACGTCACCACAGGATGTCACCAGAAACTGACGTTACCAGAAGCAGAAATTAGATGATGACGTCACCAGAGGATGTCACTAGAAAATGACGTCACCAGAAGCAGAAATCAGAGGATGATGTCACCAGAGGATAATCACCAGAGGATGTGATCAGAGGATATCACCAGAGGATATCATCAAAGGATATCATCAGAGGATATCACCAGAGGATATCATCAAAGTAGATCACCAGAGGATATCATCATAGGATAGCATAAGAGGATATCAATAGAGGATATCATCAGGGGAACCTGTCAGAAAAATGCTCAAAACAGAATTGGAGCAAAAGACTCGAGAAACAGAATCTAGCTAAAAATATGTTCAAAATAGAATCTGAGAAAAATGTTCAAAACAGAATTGGAGCAAAAGACTCGAGAAAAAGAATCTAGCTGAAAGTATGTTCAAAACAGAAGCGGAGCAAAATGCTCAAAACAGAATCAGTGAGCAAAAGACTCGAAACAAAATTTGAGCAAACTACTCCAGAATATTCTCAAAACAGATTAATTGAAATACACTCTAGAAGTAGAGCATCAGTGAAGTCCTAAAGTTCAACTATAAATAGAGACTTAATGTTGAAGATTAGAGTATTGAAAACCACAAGAACTCAAGCTTAAAATTGAACGTTATTTGAGAGTTCAAAGGAGAGAAACACAAATGTGCGAGAGCAATATTTTCTAAGTGTTTTCGAGAGAGAAATACAGTGCAATAATCAGCTTTCCAGAAGCAACAAAAGAGTGCAAGAGTAAGTGCAACAATCAGTTTTCCAGAAGCAACAAAAGAGTCCAAGAATCAGTGCAGCAAACAGGTTTCCAGAATCAACGTTGCAAAGTTCCAAACCTTTATTATATAACCCAATAGTGGTGTAGATTCCTTCTTCAATTTGGGGTTGTCAGATTGGTAGGAGAATACTTGACTTGTAGATTCAAGGTGTTGTTATCGTTCCTCAAAAGTCTGGGGTTGTCACACTGTTTGAGATGACTTGGCTGGTTTAGTCAAGGTGTTGTTGTTCCTCAAAAGTCTGGGGTTGTCAGGCTGTTTGAGAAGATTTGGCTGGTATAGTCAAGGGGTTGTTGTTCCTGAAAAGTTTGGGGTTGTCAGGCTGTTTGGGAAGACTGGCTTGTAGGGTCAGTGGTGTTGTAATTCAAAGGAGTTTGAATTAGTGAAAAGGCCTTCTGGAGGAAGGGACTAGACGTAGCCTAGTTAACAGTGAACCAGTATAAATTGTTGTGTTATTATGTTATTATTATCCGCTGTTGAATCTGATTAGTTATCTATCGAATAATTCACATTAACAATCAACAAAACAGAAAAAGTAATCAAGTTTGACAAACACAATTCAACCCCCCTTGTCGTGTTTGCACCTTCAATTGGTATCAGAGCCTGGTTTGAAGGCTGAGCACTTTACAGTGTTTGAGGAAAGATCCAAGGGATCAACATGTCCGGATTCAATGAAGAAGCAATTGGAGGAAACATCAACAAACCACCTCTGTTTGATAGGGAACGGTTCGAGTACTGGAAGGACAGGCTGAGGAGTTTTTTTTATTTCACAAGATCTTGAACTTTGGGACTTGGTGGAAGATGGCTATACTGCTCCAGAAGATGCTGATGGTGTTAAGATTCCTAAAAGATATGGATGATGACCAGAAAAAAGATGTTTAAGATGCATCACAAATCCAGAACATTCATGATCAATGCAATCACATTCAAGGAATTTGACAAGTGCACCAACAAAGAGACGACAAAGAGCATATATGATAGTTTGATTCTGACTTACGAAGGCAGCAAGCAGGTTCAAGAAGCTAAGGCAAACATTCTAGTCAAGAAATATGAACTGTTCAAAATGGAGGAAGATGAAGACATTGAAATTATGTTTTTCAGATTCCAAACTCTAGTATCAGGATTATGGATACTAGAAAGAGCTACACTACTGCTGATCATGTAAGGAAAATATTTAGAAGTCTGACAATCAAGTGGAGACCAAAGATCACTGCTATTCAGGAAGCTAAAGATCTGAATACTCTAAAGCTGGAAGAATTAATCAGTTCCCTCAGATCACATGAAATTGAGTTGGAAGAAGATGAACCCAAGAAGAAGAACAAAACTTTAGCACTGAAATCCAAGCAGAAGAAGGCTCTGAAAGCAACATTAGAAAATAGTGATTCAGACGATCAAAGTCTGAACTCAGAGGAAGAAGAAATTGCTTTCTTATCCAGAAAGTTCAGAAAGATGTGGCATAATAGAAGGAACAAATTTTCCCAGAGATATTCAAAGCATTCCAACAAAGAAAGTGATGATACACATGACAAGAAAGATATCATCTGCTATGGATGCAATGAATCTGGACATATCAAGTCAGAATGTCCAAATATGGAGAAAGGGAAGTACCAGAGGAAAGATTTCAGAACTAAGAAGAAAAGCATGATGGCTACATGGGATGATTCTGATGAATCTTCTGAAGATGAACAAGCAGATTTGGCTATGATGGCTCACACCAACTCTGGATCCAACACAGAATCTGATTCTGGAAGAGAATCAGAAGATGATGAAACTGAGGTATATTCTGAATTCACTCGATTTGATTTGATTACTGTTCTAAATGATTTTTTAAACAATAATTACAAAGTATCTTTAAAACTGAAAAATCTTAAGAAAGAAAATACAAATCTAACAGAAGAAGTTAATGTTTTAAAGAATCAGACTGCAGAATTTTAAACAGAAAGTGTCATTCTTGAAACTGATATTGCAGAATTAAAAACAGAGAATGTGTGTTTGAAAAACAATTTTGCTGAACTTAAAGATGAAAGTTTAAATTTGAAAAATAATCATAATTCAACAGCAATTGAAAATAACACAAGTAATTCTAATATCCATGAACAGGTTCTTCAAGAATTTCTTGATAGTTGTATGGAAAAAAGCAAATATGCTTATATGATTTATGGAGTCAATAGGAACGGAAATAGAGGTATAGGATTTGAAGAAACAATAATTAAACCTAAACCTATGTTTAAACTTGTTCCCTCTTATATAGTGTGTACTGGTTGTCACAAGAAAGATCATTCCAAAGTGTCTTGTCCTATGCTAATTACAAGAAAAAACAAGAAATTTTTCAAAACTAACAAACTTGGACCCAATCAGATTTGGGTACCTAAAAGCTAAATTGTTTTTGTTGCAGATGTCCTTAACAAACAAGTTAAAACACCAGTCATGGTACCTGGACAGTGGATGCTCGCGACATATGACGAGAAAAAGGTTTATGTTCCATGAATTGAAATTAAGCAAAGGAGGCACAGTAACTTTTGGAGGAAAGCAAAAAGGCCAGATCATTGGTCAAGGAACAATTGGTAATGGTAAATCTCCTTCTATTAAAGATGTCTTGTTTGTTAAAGGTCTTAAACATAACTTGTTGAGTATAAGTCAATTAAGTTATAACAATTATGATATTATATTCAATCAAAAGACATGCAAGGCAATCAGTTAGAAGGATGGATCTGTGCTTTTCACAGGTCAAAGGCAAAATAATATTTATAAAATAAATTTGTTTAGTCTAGGAAAGTAAGAGGTTAAATGTCTTATGTCAGTGAATGAAGAGAATTTAATGTGGCACAAAAGATTAGGTCATGCTAATCTTAGATCAATTTCAGAATTGAACAAACTTAAGTTAGTAAGAGGTCTACCTAATCTTAGTTACAAAACTGAAATTTTGTGTGAAGGTTGTCAAAAGGGAAAACAAACCAAAAGTTCCTTTACTCCTAAGAAATCAGTAACTACATCAAAGCCTCTTGAACTTTTGCATATGGATCTATTTGGACCAGTGAAAGTAGCATCTCTAAATGGAAAGAAATATGGCTTTGTTATAGTAGACGATTACTCTAGGTGGACATGGGTAAAATTTCTAAGAAGTAAAGATGAATCCCATACTATATTTATGACATTTTGTAAACAAGTCATGAATGAAAAAGGTTTTAAGATAGTGTCAATTAGAAGTGATCATGGAGGAGAATTTGAAAACAAATTCTTTGAAAGTTTCTGTGATGAGAATGGAATTTCTCACAAATTTTCTTCTCCTAGAACACCTCAACAGAATGGAGTTGTAGAAAGGAAGAATAGATCACTCCAAGACATGGCCAGAACTATGTTAAATGATTTAAATGTTGCAAAACATTTTTGGGCTGAAGCAATCAACACTGCATGTTATATTCAGAATAGAGTCTTTATTAGGTCTATGTTGAATAAAACACCATATGAATTATGGAAAGGTAAAAAGCCTAACATTTCTTACTTTAAACAATTTGGCTGTATCTGTTATATGCTAAATACTAAAGATATTCTTGGTAAGTTTGATTCTCGATCTCAAAAGTGTATCTTCATTGGATACTCTGAAAGATCTAAAGCTTATAAGGTGTTTAATATTGAAACTCATATTGTAGAGGAATCTATACATGTTAAATTTAATGACAAACAGATTGACACTGCAAAGTCAAAGCAAGATGTTGATATTACAGATTTAACAAAACTAGAGGAAGCAGAAACAGACAAACCAGCAGAACCAAATAAACCAGCATAATTTGAAGAAGTGAAGGATACAAGTAAATCAGAAGCATGTGACACATCTTCAAAGGACGAATCCGATCAAATCAAAATCAGTTATGAGAAGTCAGAAGAGAAATCTGGATGGAAATATCAGTCATCTCATCCTAAAAATCTTATCATTGGAAGTGGAAATGATTCTTTAAGAACCAGATCATCATTAAAAGATATAAGTCTGTTTGGTTTAATCTCATCGATTGACCTTACATCTGTTAGTGAAGCATTGGCATATGATGGATGGAATATTGCAATGCAGGAAGAGTTAAATGAATTTAAGAGGAATGATGTTTGGGATCTAGTGCCAAGACCAAAGAAGAACATTGTGGGAACCAAGTGGGTCTTCAGAAATAAGCTAAATGAAAAGGGTGAAGTAGTCAAAAATAAGGCAATGCTTGTGGCACAAGGTTACAGTCAACAAGAGGGCATTGATTACACTGAGACATTTGCTCCAGTGGCCAAGTTAGAAGCTATTCGTATCTTATTATCTTTTGCTGCAAATAATAATATCAAACTATTTCAAATGGATGTTAAAAGTGTTTTTCTCAATGGTTATTTGAGTGAAGAATTATATGTTAAACAACCTCCAGGTTTTGAAAATTCTGAAGTTCCAAACCATGTCTTTAAACTTAGAAAATCCTTGTATGGGTTAAAACAAGCACCTAGAGCATGGTATGATAGACTCATTAATTTCTTACATAAAAATAACTTTGAAAGAGGACAAATAGACAATACTTTGTTTAGCATATCAGTAGAAAATGATATTTTGATCATTCAAATTTATGTTGATGATATTATTTTTGGATCTACTAATGGAATTCTTTGTCAAGAATTTTATGAATTAATGCAGCATGAATTTCAAATGAGTATGATGGGAGAACTTAAGTTCTTTCTAGGAATAAAAATTCAGCAAAGTCCAAAAGGTATTTACATTCACCAAACTAAATATACAAAGGAACTTCTCAAGAAATTTAAGATGGGTGATTGCAAACCTATGGCTACACAAATGCATCCTACTTGTTCACTTGATAAAGATGAATCAGGCCAAAAAGTTGACCAGAAAATCTACAGAGGAATGATCGGATCATTACTCTACCTTACTGCTTCTAGACCTGATATCATATTTAGTGTGTGTGTATGTGCTCGATTTCAATATGATCCTATAGAATCTCATCTAACTGCTGTTAAGAGAATTCTTAGATATCTGAAAAGCACTACCAACCTCACCTTGTTTTACAAGAAAACTCCTACATACAAACTAAGTGGATACTGTGATTCTGACTATGCTGGAGATAAACTTGAAAGGAAAAGCACCAGTGGCTATTGTACCTTTTTAGGAGACAACTTGATCTCTTGGTCTAGTAAGAGACAACACACCACACCATTGCCATGTCAACAGCAGAGGCTGAATACATTTCAGCAGCTGGCTGCAGCTCTCAACTACTCTGGATGAAGCATCAACTTGAAGACTACAAAATATTAGAATCCAACATACCCATCTATTGTGATAACGCCTCTACAATTTGTCTAACCAAAAACCCGATTCTACACTCAAGAGCTAAACACATAGAGATCAAACACCATTTTATTAGAGATTATATTCAGAAAGGAGTACTCAACATTCAGTCTGTAGACACTGAACATCAATGGGCTGACATATTCACTAAACCACTACTTGAAGATAGGTTTGAATTCATCAAGAAAAACCTTAATCTTATCTTCATTTTTAACCTAATAACTTAGTTTAATTTTTTGTTTGTATGTTATTTTATTTTTCGTGTACTTTTATAATTAAAAAAAAGAGTCAGAAGAATAAAAAAATAGAGGATATATTTTCTTCATTCAATCCTTTTTGTCTGATGACAAAGGGGGAGAAGATGTAGTATTTGATAAAATATCCGAGGGAAAAGATTATGTATTTGAAAGGAGGAGAAGATGAGGTATTTGATATGAGATCTTGCATTAGACTTAGGGGGAGAAAATATAAAATGAAGTTTAGTCATAGGGGGAGTCAAAGTCAAAAGAAAGAAAAAGTATTATAAAAAATACATTGTTTATCATCATCAAAAAAGGGGAGATTGTTGGAACTAAGTTGGTTCTTTCACTTCAAGTTTTGATGTTAACAAAAGTATTTTAGGAAAATAACATATTTGACTTAGAAGAAGAATGAAAAATGTCACCAGAAGAATAAATCAGAGGATGACGTCACCAGAGACAGAAATCAGAGGATGACGTCACTAGAGACAGAAATCAGAGGATGACGTCACCAGAAACTAACGTTACCAGAAGCAGAAATTAGATGATGACGTCACCAGAGGATGTCACTAGAAAATGACGTCACCAGAAGCAAAAATTAGAGGATGATGTCACCAGAGGATGTTATCAGAGGATGATCACCAGAGGATATCTCTAGAGGATATCATCAGAGGATATCACCAGAGTAGATCACCAGAGGATATTACTAGAGGATATCATTAGAGGATAGCATCAGAGGATATCACCACAGAATATCATCAGAGGATATCACCACAGAATATCATCAGAGGATATCACCAGAGGATATCATCAGAGGAACCTGTCAGAGAAAAATGCTCAAAACAGAATTAGAGCAAAAGACTCGAGAAACAGAATCTAGCTAAAAATATGTTCAAAACAGAATCTGAGAAAAATGCTCAAAACAGAATTGGAGCAAAATACTCGAGAAATAAAATCTAGCTGAAAGTATGTTCAAAACAGAGCGGAGCAAAATGCTCAAAACAGAATTAGTGAGCAAAAGACTCAAAACAAAATCTGAGCAAACTACTCCACAATATTCTCAAAACAAAATTAATCGAAATACACTCCAGAAGTAGAGCATCAGTGAAGTCCTAAAGTTCAACTATAAATAGAGACTTAATGCTGAAGATTAGAGTATCGAAAATCACAAGAACTCAAGCTTAAAATTGAACGCTATCTGAGAGTTCAAAAGAGAGAAACACAAATGTGCGAGAGCAATACTTTCAAAGTGTTTTTGAGAGAGAAATACAGTGCAATAATCAGCTTTCCAGAAGCAACAAAAGAGTGCAAGAATAAGTGCACCAATCAGTTTTCCAGAAGCAACAAAAGAGTGCAAGAATCAGTGCAGCAAACAGCTTTCCAGAAGCAACGTTGCAAAGTTCCAAATCTTTATTATATAAACTGATAGTTGTGTAGATTCCTTCTTCAATCTGGGGTTGTCAGATTGGTAGGAGAAAACTTGACTTGTAGAGTCAAGGGGTTTTTATCGTTCCTCAAAAGTCTGGGGTTGTCAGGCTATTTGAGAAGACTTGGCTGGTTTAGTCAAGGTGTTGTTGTACCTCAAAAGTATAGGGTTGTCAGGTTGTTTGAGAAGACTTGGCTGGTATAGTCAAGGTGTTGTTGTTCCTCAAAAGTATGAGGTTGTCAGACTATTTGGGAAGGCTGGCTTGTAGGGTCAGTGGTGTTGTAATTCAAAGGAGTTTGAATTAGTGAAAAGGCCTTCTAGAGGAAGGGACTGGAAGTAGCCTAGTTAACGGTGAACCAGTATAAATTGCTGTGTTATTATGTTATTATTATCTGCTGCTGAATCTGATTAGTTATCTATCGAATAATTCACATTAACATTCAACAAAATAGAAAAAGTAATCAAGTTTGAAAAACACAATTCAACCCCCCCTTCTCGTGTTTGCACCTTCAAGGCTCAGACATTTCAAAGTTTGACTTGACTTATTCCCACCCCATAATGGCAGCCAATAATGGTTGTTGTTTTTTAGTTTCGAAAAACTTATTTTAAAATAATTTTCAGCCACCGAAGATATTATTGGATTGAGTCGTGGACTAGATCGCTCCTGTAAGACGTTTCGCGGCACTACCCAAATTGTTCAAGATAGAATATCAACCACAAATTTCCCAAGATAAAACAGCCTAGGTAAATTGTATCGGATTAGAAGACAAACTGTATCAGAATTCTAATGCACCGTAGAAAACTGTTCTAGAATTACACCCTTAATATGGCTATAATGGGCACTTTAGAAATATGATACTATTGACCACTCATAAATAGAATGAACTACGACGCAAAATCACTTTAAAAGAACAATGATATTAGGACAACTCAAAAATCAAAGAAACTACGGCAACAAAACCACTTGATAGTGGTATTAGAACCACTCTATAATCAAAAGGACATAAAGAAAGGGGTGAAGTGGCTCGAAAGTGCATCATGCAGAAGAGGGAGAAAAAAGGAAGTTGGGAATTGCATCTAATTTTGTTGTGTTTTTCACAACAGTTTGACACTCTTTATATAGTGATAGAAGCAAACCCCACATATGTTAACTATTCAATGTGAGACTTAGTATGTATAGAGTTGAAAACTACTCAATATATGAGAGTTTTCTAATGTGGGACTTCAATAAATTTTAAATTCACACACTAACATACTCTCTATGTTCCAACAATCTCCAACTTGAATTAAAAAAAATATTTTTGAATTAGCGTCAAACGGTTATATAAGATTGTGCATAAGCAGAGGTGTCTTTCGACTTGAATCTTTGCATCGTAAGTAATATTCAGATTCAACAAGAATGACTCGTAGTTGTAACACCCCGATTTTTAAGCAGCGCGAGTGTATTTTTTTTTCAATCAATAAAAGAATTTCGACTTAATTCAAAAGAATTAAAAATAATTAAAATTTAATATGAATTAAACATTCAAAAATAGTATTGCATTGTAATTCAAAATACAAAATTGATTAAACAACCACATCATAATTATAACCAAGTAATTTAATTTTGGGAAATTGATCTTCAAAATATACCAAAATAAAAATACATCAAAAACTGTATCCTGGACCCACCAAAACATTATCAGAGTGCGGAAAAGATATACAATTATCCCAAAATAAATAAATACAGCCATTAACACTAGGCCCTATACAAAAAGTCTACTCTGATCGGATCATGCACTAAAACTACAGTAGCACGGTTTCCACCGCATCCTCTACAAGTCTCGTCTTCACTCCAGCTGTCCGTCCCTCTGCGCTGTCCACAAATACTCCGTACGTGAAGATCAAGGAAAACTAACAGCATCTCCGTCGTTAGTGTATCCGTCGGTGGCACGGGTTTGGGTATCATCTGAGGGCAAAGCCCAATTTCCACAATATTGTAAAGGGTCACCAACCGAAATTAACAATTACCACATAACAGTTATGTCAAAGATAACAATTATATTCATGGCATATTTCAATGCTATAACAACAATGATAAATAAGTATGCTCACTTACTAAAATGGATAACATCTACATCTTTGCAAAACAGCCAATTTACATATAAATCAGGTTGCAAGTACAAATACGATTAACAATCACAACAACTTATTTGGCACTTAGAATTCACAAAATACTTGCACACTTCAGTTTCCACTCATCAATTCATATGAAATCATGACTCACAGGTCAACCATCCCAATGCAATATGTATATGTCAATGTACTCAACTCTTGGAATTACCAAGGTGCAGTCTCTCACGGACCAGCACGATTTACAGATCGAATGGACCGTCTAATATATGCGGAACCATTCCGTAGCCCGGATAGAATAGACCGTCTAATACACGCGGAACTACTCTGAAACCTGGATAGAATAGACCGTCTAATACACGCGGAACTACTCTATAACCCATCACGGTCACTACATTTACGTGTATTAGCCTCTCACAGGCCAAATACACAGAGTTAAATCGTCGCATGGATAGAATGGATCGTCTAATACATGCGGAACCACTCCGTAGTCCGGATAGAATTGACCGTCTAATACACGCAGAACCACTCTGAAACCCGGATAGAATAGACTGCATATACACGCGGAACTACTTTATAACCCATCACGGTTACTACTTAACTTCGCGGCCCATCACGGTCACCGCATCAACTCTGTGACCCATCGCGGTCACCACCTGACTATGCAATGCATGAACATGCTATGTTTTCTCTTCACTGAAAACATAATGCAATGCCATCTGAAACCCAGAACGTCCTCAACACAACATTAATGATTTTTACTCATCAACACCACAACAAAAGCATCATCAATAACAGCAACCAAAAGCAGCAACAACAACTCTCAACATACATTATCTCAACAACGTGCGTTTTACTCATTCACAAACCACATGCAAGGCAGATTTCAGGATCAACACAACACCAAAACATCATGAATATATCAACCACGACAGCAACCAAACAGAACAGCAACAAAACAGACACCACAAATAGTTTACCCATTCATAACAACATGTAAGGGCAATTTCATTTTCAAAACAGAACATCGCATATAATCATCCATCACACATGCATTTACAGCCCTAAATGCAATCTAGAAAGTTGGAAGGAGCTCCTTACCTTAGTTACGTTTTCTTGCTCGTTTTCGTTGTCGCGACTAAAATCGGCGAAACTTTCGTTCGCGTCGTCGCTACCAAAGTTGGTTCTCTAACACCGTAACGATGAGAGGAATAACTTTCCTTCTTGACACTTTCTTATTCGAGGCTTGGATTTCCAAGTAATTTGAGTTTTTAGTATCCCTTCTCACTACCAACACAAACAGAACTGAACATAGGAAGAAGAAGAAAGTAGCTCGGGTAGGTGAGGGAAAGGAAAGAAACTGTTTTCTCTTTCTTTTTTATTCTGATTTTCTGTTTTTCCTTTTTTTTCCCTTGCTTCTCACATGCAAACATATATACAGACACATACTCTTGCCACCTCATATATATATATAATAATTAAACTTGACCCTCAAGTAACTAATTACTCCCTTCGCAATTACGTCGACAGGTAAAATCTTAATTAACTGCCCGATATTTAATTACTCGTAATTAAATTAAATAATCCTTCGTCCAATAATTTTACTCAATCTCAAAAATATTTATATATATATATATATAAAAATATACATATATCAAATATTTTACAAATATCCCAAAATATACTTGAAATTAAATCCATAATTTCATTTTAAAATTAAGGGTCTTACAGTAGTCTTGGATGACATCAAACTCCCACACAATCTTCTCATATGGCGTATTCTCAAAAGCTCGTGCATTAATGGACATACATGTCTATCCTAGTATAGTGAACGCTCTAGGAATTATGCCTCCAAATTCCATAGGAAGTGTAAGACCCTTAAATTTAAAATTTAATTATGGAATTAATATTAAGTGTATTTTGGGGATATTTGTAAAATATTTAATATATGTATGTTTTGAGTGAATATATATATATATAAATATTTATTTTGGAAGATGAATTAAGATTATTGGATGAAGAATAAATTAATTTAATTACGAGTAATTAAATTATCGGACAGTTAATTAAGGGATTATCGGCTAATTGCGACGAGACTGGTTAAGTGCTGAGGATTAGACAAGTGTCGGGTGAGGTGGCACCCACACAAGCCTATATATAGGAGTGAGAAGGAAGGGCAAAGTCAGAAACTCATTCCCTCTCCATACTGCATGTAACAGTATTCCTTCCTTTCCTATTCTGAATTCTGTTCACGTTCAAAAAAAAAAAAGAGTTCCTCAAAAGTAAGATTACTTGGAAATCCAAGCACCAAACCAGAAAACTTTCAGTACAAAAGTTGTTCTCTTCATCAGTACGGAGCTAGAGAATCCACTTTCGTAGCGGCGAACGCAAAACGGGAACTTCGCCGATTTTTTACGCATAAACGTGAACGAGAGCAGGAACGCAACAGGGGTAAGGGCACCTTCCACTTTCTAGTTGCATTAGGGCTGTAAATGCATAACTGTCATGACATTACTGATGTTTTCATTTGACAAAAAACTGTTTTGCAATGACATTTTGAAACAAAGGAAGAAAATGCATTCTGTTGATGTGTACTGATTCTGTGATGGTTTCGGTTTGGTTGAATGCATTAATGTTGTTTTGTATGTGTGTGGGAAAGCTGAAAAAATGTCTTGCATGTTGTTCTGAAGATGGTCAAAATGCATATTTATAAAACTGTTGTGCTAGTTGTTATAAAGCGAAAATGCATGATGTTGGTGTTTTACTGCTAGGTGATGGTTGCTGTTTGGCTGAATGTATTAATGTTGTTCTGCTTGTGTGAGAAAGCTGAAAATGCTTTGCATGTTGTGATCGGTTGTGTAAGAATGCTGGAAATACCTTGCATGTTATTTTGAGAAATGATCAACAATGTAAATGTTGAAAAATGTCTGTTCTGTTGTGGTTGACAATCTGTTTTGGGTGATTTTGGTGTTGCTGATGTTTTCAAAACAAAAGGGATTTTAAATGATGAAAATGTTTTTCTGGAAAAGTTGTTATTGATGAAAAATGCCTGAGTTTTGTGGTTCAAAAGAATGATGAATCTGTTTTGGTGTTTTGTTGGTTTTTCAAAGGAAAACAGTTTAAAAATGTGTTGAAGTCTCACGAAAAATTTCACTGAATTCGAAGGTGTATTCGAATACAACATGAGTGTATTCGAATACAGCCTGCCAAGCTTCTGTTTTACTCAAGTTTTCAAACTTGTATTTGAATACGGGCCTCTGTATTCGAATACAGATGTAGGATTTTGCTTCTGACTTAGCCTCTGTATTCGGCTACGACCCTGTCGTATTCGAATACAGAACTACAATTTTTGCCACTGTTTTCGCATCTGTATTCGACTACGACATCCTCGTATTCGAATACAGAATGTTGATTTTCACTATTTTTGGCTTCTGTATTCGAATACAAGGGAGCTGTATTCGAATACAGATTCGGGTTTTTCCAGAAACTCAAGTTTTAGCTTATGTATTCGAATACAAGAAAGCTGTATTCGAATACAGATTCGTGTTTTCCAGAAAATCAAGTTCCAAACGATGTCATGTGAGTCATAAAGTGCTGAGAAACTTTGGAAAGGTTTGAAATGATTTAAAATGGAGTTTTAAAATAGTTTTGAAGATGAGGTGATGAAGTTCTTGAAAACCTTAAATGATGTTGGGAAATTGTTGAATTTACACTGTTTTGTCTTCTGTATTCGACTACAGGTATGTTGTATTCGAATACAGAGTGTTGAAATTGCAGTTTTATGCTTCTGTATTCGAATACAAGGGAGTTGTATTCGAATACAGATTCGTGTTTTTCAGAAAATCAAAGTTTTAAACATTATTTTATAAACTTTAAATGTTGGGGAGTATTTGGGAAGGTTTGTGACAGATTAAAACTGGAATTTTGTGATAGTTTGAAGTGGTGGTGATGAAGCTTTTGAGACTTTACTGATGTAGTGAAAAATGTTGTTTTGTGCACTGGGACTGCCTCTATATTTGAATACCAGAGAGACGTATTCGAATACAGAGTGTTAATTCTGCACTGTTTTGGCTTCTGTATTCGAATATAGAGAAGCTGTATTCGAATACAGATTCATGTTTTCCAGAAATCCCAGTTTTAAACACTGTTTTATGAATTTTAAGAATTGGGAAACATTGGAAAGACTTATGATAATTAAGAATGGAATTTTGAGATAATGTAAAGTGATAATGATGGAATTGCTTGAATGTTTAATTATTGATGTGATAATGATGAAATTGGTTGTGTTGAGATGTTTTGAGAAATGATGGAAAGGCATGAATTTTACTGATGTTGCATACTATTTTCAGTGGAGAGAAAACACTGTATGTTCATCCATTGCATAGTCAGGTGGTGACCGCGATGGGCCACAGAGTTGATGCGGTGACGTGATGGGCCGTGAAGTTAAGTAGTAACCATGGGTTATAGAATAGTTCCGTGTGTATTAGACGGTCTGTTCTATCCGGGGTCAGAGTAGTTCCGCGTGTATTAGACGGTCTATTCTACTCGGGCTACGGAGTGGTTCCGCGTGTATTAGACGGTCCATTCTATCCGTGCGAGGATTTAACTTCTGTGTATTTGGCCTGTGAGAGGCTAATACACGTAATTGTAGTGACCATGATGGTTATAGAATAGTTCCGCGTGTATTAGACGATCTATTCTATCCGGGCTACGGAATGGTTCCGCGTGTATTAGACGGTTCATTCCATGTGTGAAATTGTGCTGGTCTGTTGAGCGACTGCACTGGTGCTGATATGTTGAACGATTGCACCCTAGTCTTGAGGGCCGTTAAAGTCAAACATATTTAAATTGTGCTGGTCTGTTGAGCGAGTGCACCTTGGTAATTCCAAGAAGTTGAATACATGAGCATATACATATTGCATCGGGGTGATTGACCGATGGGTCACGATTTTGGGTATATGTCGATGATTGGAAATTGTTGTGTGTAAGTACTTTATAAAATCTGAATTTTTGATTAATGATTGTGATTGGTGAAGTGTTGGTTGTACTTACAACATGTTTTCCATATTAATTAGTTGTTGTTTTGAAAAGGCATATATGTCATGAAATTTCAAAATGAGCATCTTTATTTATCATCATTGATTATATGTTATACCATGGATGTATTGTTCTGTGATATAAATGCTATGTGTTTATTTGTTAATTTCGGTCGGTGACCCTTTACTATTATTGGGGAATTTGGGCTTTGCCCTCAGATGAACCCCAAAGACGTCGTTAGTTTTCCTTGATATTCGTATACGGAGTCTTTGTGGAGACCGCAGAGGGACGGACGGCTGGCTGAAGATGAGACTTGTAGAGGATGCGGCGAAGATCGTGCTACTGTAGCTTAGTGCATGATCAGTTAGATTTAATGTATAGGATTTTGAGCTGGAAAATGTAATTTGTTTTTAATTTGGAAATTATTGAACCACTTTTCCGCTAACACATTCCGCACTATGATATTTTCTTCTGAGATGTTATGACACTGCTTTTCTTTAGAAATGTATTAATGTTATTATTAATTCCCAAAGTTAAGTACTTAGTAATATTACGATGAAATTTTTTTAATTACGTTCATCGATTAAATTACGACGTACCATTTTATGAAATGAATTAAAGGAAATTTTATTTTAATTCCTTTGAAGTAATAAATTGGGAAAAACATTTTAATTATTTATTTTAAAAAAAATATATACACTCGCGCTGTGTTTTAAACTTGGGGTGTTACAGGAAGCACCCGTACTTCCACATTCGCATAGGTGAGTCTATCAAGACTACTTATATAGTTATGTACTCCACTCCACATAGAGTATAGATCTCATTAAAAGTTTCTATTACTTCATCCTTTCATCGCTTCAGGAATCATGTTTCTCTAATTTATAATAGCATGTTCATCTCATATCACTTCACGACCTGTTATTACCCATTGAACCTAATTCTTGGGATCTCCATTCTTTTAGGTCGGGTTACCATCATGAGCAACTCATTGATCTATAGGCAATAGTCTCATCCTTTTGGATGCATTTATGATTTTCTCTCTAGCTAATCATTTCGTCAAAGGATCTGCTAAATTTTCATCAGTGCGTACATAATCCACTATAACAGCTCCGTTAGAAAGTAACTCTCTAACTGTGTTATGCTTATGATGTATTTTTGTGTCTCTTACTGTTATAATAACGATTCTCAATCTTTGCAATAGTCGCGGTACTATAGAAGTGGATCAACACAATTGGCATTGGTTTTTCCCCATAAAGGGATCTCAGCTAGCAAGCATCTCAACCAGCTCGCTTCTTCACTAGTAGTAGCTAATACTATCATTTCAAACTCCATAATGGATTGAGCCAATATCGTCTATCTCATTGATTTCCAAGATACAGCTCCACCAGCTATGCTAAATATATAGCCATTGGTTGCTTTGGAGTCATATGATAAAGTGTTTCAATCAACATCATTGTATCCTTCAAGGACAATAGGAAATTTTTGATAATGTAATATGAGAATCAAGGTCCTTTTAAGGTATATCATAAATCTTTTGATAGTATGTCAATACTCCATACTAGGTCTACTAATAAACCTGCACAATAGTCCCATGACATAGCAATGTCGGGTTTAGTACAATCAGTAGCATACCTGAGGTTGTCAATGATGCTCGTATATTCAGTTTGTCTAACACTTTTACCAAAGTTTTTTAAAAGTTTCACACTTGGATCATGTGATGTGCAAGCAGGTTTAAATTCAAAGTATTTGTATTTCTTTAAGATCTTTTCAACATAGTGAGACTAATCCAAAGAAACTCCCTTTTCTGACCTAGCAATCTTGATTCCAAGGATTACACTTGTTTCTCTGAGGTCTTTCATATCAAAGTTGTTACACAACAATGATTTCACAATATTTTCAGCATGAATATTTGAACCAAATATGAGTATGTCGTATAATAGAGACATATGATAGTGCAAATGTCATATTTCGATTTGTAATAAATACATTTGTCACTTTTATTCACTTTAAACTCATTCGATATAATTAAGTTCTTAAACTTTTCATGTCATTGCTTAGGAGCTTGTTTAAGACCATACAAAGATTTATCTAACTTACAGACCTTGCTTTCTTGTCCTTGAATCACAAACCTTCAGGTTGTTCCGTATAGATTTCTTCTTCCAAGTCACCATTTAAAGAAGTAGTCTTGACATCCATTTGTTGTACCACCAAATGATGAATAGCAACAAGTGAAATTAATACCCTAATGGATGTAATTCTAGTGACTAGTGAAAAAGTGACATCCCCAAAACAGTTTATTGAAACATCTTTTGTTGTCATTGTTTGAAGTGACATCCTTCAAACTGAAATGATTTATTGAAATCAGAAGCAGAACCAAACTCAGTAATTTTGTCAGTAGAAACAGCATAAAGAAACGTCTTAAAACTAGGTTGAGTCACAGATTGGTCTCTCTTTAAGATATTTCGCGGCACTGCCCAAATTGTACAAGACAGACTATGCTGGACAGTGGTATTAGGACCACTCTAAAATCAAAGGGACGGAAAGGGGAGAAATGGCTCGAAAATGATGGAAGCAAACGCACATATATTAACTATCCAATGTGAGACTTTAGTATTTATAGAATTGAAAATTATTCAATATATAAGAGTTTTCCAATATAAGACTTCAACAAATTTTAAATTCACACTAACATACTTTATATGTTACAACAATGGTTACAAAAAAAATTGTTTAATAACGTTTGCACCCTGGCTTATTACTAAGATGAATAAATAAATTGGTCTTTTGTCCTTCCTCTAGAATTATTTTTCTTAAATCTGGAACATCAAACACACATATTATTAGCTAGGTGTGAATTCACTTCTCTCGTTCTTTACAACAAGCGTTCTATGAACTTTCAAGTATTGTTTATCTTCCCGACATTTCTTGATTTATTCCATAAAATTATTCATAATTTGCATCATTTGGAGTCTTACACTTGTAGATGTTTACTCAAAACCCAACCTCAAATCTCTAAATTCTTTCAACATCTGCATATATACTTGATCGTCAGATCGGCACAAAGCAAACTCTTCCTACTCAAAACATATGCCACGATGCTTACTTTTATGGATGATAATTCAGTTCAAAATCATAATCCTTAAAATTTTCATTCATCTATGTTTACATCATGTTCAACTCATTTTGTTTAAAGAGATACCGTAGATTCTTAAGATCCTGAAACACTTCGAATTTTGCTCCATAACAATAATATCTCTACAACTTAAGAGTAAAAACTATTGCTATAAGTTTGAAATCAAGAGTTGGATGGTTATATCCATGCACCTTCAAATGCCTTGAATCATAAGCAACCACTTTTTTATATCTTGCATTATAACACCTCCCAAACCTTGTTTAGAAGCATAACAATAAACCTAAAGATTTCGACATCATATTTGGCAACACTAACATTTGTGTCATTGTCAAAATCTCTTTTAACTTTTGAAATTCTCAACAGACTTCAAGTTTCACAAGAAACTTGATCTTTCCTCGTCAATTTGTGGGTGATACTTCTTGTATTGGGAAAAACTCAAGTCTCGCGTGAAAAAGAGTTAGAGTTCTAAAAGAATTTATAAAAAGTGTTATCCTTCACTTTACAAGTTGATTTTGTGAAGATGAGTTAGACTTAATGTAGTATCAGAGTCTGACAATCGGACCACCTACTACCATCCATTATTTATATACACGCACTAAACTCAATTGTGTTGGATGTGAGAGTGTATTAAAAAAAAACTCAAGTTCTATATTAAAAGACTTTATACAAACTAATTTTGTGAAAATAATTTAAGCTCGATATAAACTTGTATAAGGGTCCGGTTTTGTTTTTGTGCCATACATCATGCGCTGATAAAAATAACCAATAAAAATTGGTTTAGTTCAATTGGCAGTATTATATTTTCTTTTTCCTTTCAATTTATGTTCATTTTTTACATCTATTTGCACATGACCCTTGGATCGCTTCATATGTTATCTTTTAGTTATAAGTCAAATAAGTCACGAAATACAAATAAAATAGTCATTTATTTATAAAGACCAATGAATAAAATATATTAGTTGGAATAAGCATGTAATTCACTAATTCTAAAGATTATGGTTCCCCAATGAAATGATTGACACCAACACTTTGAAGGGGATCAAGACTCAGAAAAAATGGAAGATGTACCTCGACCTCGAGTGAAGCTTGGAAGCCAAGGCCTAGAGGCAAGTATCCTTCACTCTACATGTGTGAATAATAATACTAATAATAATATTAATAATAATAATAATAATAATAATAATAATATTTTGTGGATTTGTGTTATAATATATGGTTTTTTTTCTTTGTTGACAAAATTAATATATACTATGGTTGTTGTAGGTTTCAAAGTTGGGGTTTGGATGCTCAGGCATCACTAGAATGTATTACGCCCCTGTTCCTGAAGAGGTTGGAATCTCTTTGATCAAATATGCATTCAACAAAGGAATCACTTTCTTGGACACAGCAGATGTTTATGGACCACCCCATGGTGCCAACGAAATCATTGTCGGAAAGGTTCATTCATAACTTCTACTTTAAGTCAACGCTTCTAATACTTGCTAACAGATCTATTCTTTAAGAATAAGCACTCAAAATTTAAAGCTTTTTATATAATAATTTCATAATTAGATTTGTTATTTTCATATCGAGAAAATAGTCGTTTTAATTTTGTGAGTAGTTGTTACAATAATACACTTAAATATGGTTTTTTAGTTAATTTGATCTTTATATGTGCTTTTCTTAGGTTAAATTGGTCTTCATAAATATTTTCTCTTAATCAATTTGGTCCATTAAATTAGATACAGAAGCCATTGATGCTTTTGTAATTTCCTCTCTCTCACACACACACATGTATATATATTATAGTGACACAATCTCATAAATTAAAACGACTATATGACTTTTTACTTGAATTGTTGGAGATTAGGGATGATAAAAAAATTATACTCGGGTATATTTGCGGATAAAATTCTTCACGGGCACGGTATGGATAGTAATAGATATCTGCAAATAAAATAAACAGATATTTTGATTATCTGTTAGTTAATAGATATAGAGGCGGATGTAATGGTATTTGTCTCTGCGGATATCCATATCCGATAATAAATTAATAAAATTGATATGTTGTAATATTTTTTTGTTTATGTTTTAATGTATTAATGATGTAATTTGTTATATATTTTGGTTCACTATTTTAAAATATGCCACTTTTTGTATCATTTTTATTTTTTAACTAAAAAATGGCGATGTGACATGCTTTAAATAACATATGATACTATGATATAAAATAATTAATACACATGAAATTGCAATACAACCCTCTAAAATCTTAACTTTCAACTTTGAAATTTTTTCATCTTGTAATTTAATTAATGACATATGAACAATTAATACATCTCAATGGTTTTATATCATGAAATCATATGCTAATCATTTAACATATGTCAAATTATTATTTTTTAATTCCAAACATGAGAGAATGACAAAAAAATGTCGACTTTTAAAATAAGGGGACCAATTATGTGAATTGGTGAAAATAGAAGAAAAACTGCAATTAAATTTATATTTTATTTACGTATTAATTTTTTATGTGTAATACTTTTTGTTTACAAAATAGAGGAAACAATTCTACATAAAAAATAATTTTTATACATAAATGATTATTTTTATTTAAAAGATAATATCTATAAATATTCATTAATATTTGTACATAGTTAAAAACTCACAAAATATTCGTTAAGAGAATACCCACACAAATATAATTAAAATATAAATATTATTTTTATCCAACAGATAAAATAACATAACAATACTAACTATCTATCTATCTATATATATATATATATATATATATATAT
>JBBPBO010001984.1:15889891-15966598 GCA_037974295.1 Cicer cuneatum
TATATATACCTATTTAGTTGTGATATTATAGGAAGTATGCTCCATATGAGATTTAATTGAATGTTAAAACAATTATACAATGTCTAAAATATTTTAGGGAGTATATATTCTTTAATCTTTTATTGTATTCTTAGTAATTAGAAATGAATAAAATGTTAGTTGACACTAAATTCAAATTATATTAATTTTATAAGAGTGAAAAATATTTGTTAGTTCCCTTTCAAAGCAAATATATTTTTTAGTTTATTTTAATTGAAGGAAAAACTTGATATACAAATATGCTGTATCATGGCATTTGATCTGTCAGGCACTGAAGGATTTGCCACGAGATCAAATTGAAATAGCTACAAAGTTTGGAATTGTGAAAATGGAACCAAATAATGTCATAATAAATGGCACACCAGAATATGTTCGATCATGTTGTGAAGCTAGCCTCCAACGTCTTGGGGTGGATTACATTGATCTCTATTATCAACACCGTATTGACACCACAGTACCCATTGAAGACACAGTGAGTAGTGTGCCTTAAAACTCATCTTTTTCACTTTTTAAATAAATGATTATTTATACTAATTTTCAATGTGAAATAATATATGGGCATAAATGAATCAACCACAAAATGTGAGACTTTAGACTTTAACATTCTTGCTTATAAATATCATTTGTAAATACTATTTTCAACACCCTTTAATAATAAATAACGAAGAGTAGTTATGCAACATCTGTGAGACCTAATTCTTCTGAAAAATATCGATATAATTAGATTTGGATTCAAATTAAAATATCGCAATTGTGTGTAATTTTTTTTAAAATTTATATTCGTATTATAAAATGATAAATAATTTGACATCCAAAAATATTTAAAATGGGACACATAATAATGGAGAAAATAATTAGTTTATTGTGATTGATTTTGTTTGAATGACAGATGGGGGAGCTTAAGAAGTTGGTGCAAGAGGGAAAGATAAAGTACATAGGATTATCTGAAGCGAGTCCGAACACAATTAGGAGGGCACATGCAATTCATCCTATTACAGCTGTTCAAATGGAGTGGTCCATTTGGACTCGTGAAATTGAGCAAGATATTGTTCCACTTTGCAGGTACTTGTTATTTAAGATTTTCTGTTCTTGATTAAAATTCACAGGGAATTTGGCCTCCAAATAACATAATTTGATCTCAAAATCAACAAAACTCAAATTACTTCTGAAATTTAAAATTTCATGTTAGTCCCTCCAAAATAATTTTAGTCACTATATTCATTGATTCGAAATAATAAATGTGATTGAAATTTTTTAATTTCATGAATGACCTTATAACTTTTAATTGATTTAAAATTATAAATGTCAATTGTAAGTAGTATATCGATTAAGAACAAAGAAAATGTTGATATAAAAGAGAAATGATTTATATATCTAATACCTTAAAGTTTTTAGTATAGATATGATATTAAAATCTATTGTAGATTTTGGATCTTTTAGCTAATTGCGGCTCCCAACGCTCTTCCAGACTTCCCAACATTTTCTTTTTCTAATTTTGAGGTTTTTGGATATTCTTTGTTACATAATTCTAGAAACAACAATTTCAGAGAACTTGGAATTGGAATAGTACCATACAGCCCTCTTGGCCGCGGATTTTTAGGTGGCAAGGCTGTCACAGAAAACTTAGCTACAAATAGTTTTTTGGTATGAACTTAATCCTTATGTTTGTGATGATAATTGCTTGGACATGCATGCTCATTAATTGTTCACCATTCACCAACATCTCTTTTCACTAGGTTTCTCATCCAAGGTTCCAAGGGGAGAACCTTGACAAGAACAAAATCTTATATTCTAGGATAGAAAAGTTGGCAGAGAAGCATGGATGTACATCTTCCCAACTTGCTCTTGCATGGATTTTTCATCAAGGAAACTATGTGGTACCAATCCCTGGTAAGTGATTTTAAATTGTGGTTGCAATCATAGTTATAGTTATACTGCAAATCTTAATATTGCAAGAAAACATAGACTAATGCGTCCATGCAGCTTAAATTACAATTGCGATGTCGTTGAAGTGACTTCAAAATTTTCAATATTACGGCCACAAATGTGGCTGCCTACCACAATTAATTTAAAACCATACTCTCTCCGACTATATAATTTGAATTTACATTACATATATGAAAAACACAAAACTAACTTTAAATAGATAAGTGTCACCTAATAATACATTGAAATCTAAAGCTACTAAAATTATTTTAATCTTGGTTGCAATTTCTTCAAATTATAGAATCCTCTAAATGTGTCTTCTAGTGTTATTTTGAATTAAGAATTTATTTATTGTTTTCACGTTGGTCAACAACTCACAAGTGCACTTTGACCTTCTCAATGACATACAATAGATAACATCGTTATCAAAAACATTTAGGGACATTTAACTATTATTATTTTTTCGCTAGCGAATCACATTTTTGGAACATCTCAAAATGCTTTGTAGGAACAACCAAGACAAAAAATATTGATAGTAACGTGGGTTCATTTGAAGTGAAGCTCAACAAAGATGATTTGAGGGAGATTACAAATGCCATACCAATCTCTGAAGTGGCAGGGGATCGAATTGCTGATATTTATGTTAAATTTTTATGGAAATTTGCTAATACTCCACCAAAAGCATAGCTTAATACTTGTTATAGATCTAAAAAATAAGTTATCTTTTTGTCTAGTTTTTACTCGTTTGTCACTAAGGTCCTTCTAATTAATATTAATTTCATATGTTTTGCTCATCACTTGTTAAAACTAAAGCTGGGCCTGCAATCAGAAATTATCCAACAAAGATAGTAGTAAAATAATAGCAACGAAACTATATAAAAAAGAAATGGCTTTATTGTAGATTTTGATACTTAAACAAAAAGAAACAATGTAAATGAAATTAAAGAAAGAATAACACCAAAATATATGTGTTCAATCTCGATTACTTACTTGAGATCTACATCACGGACAAAGTAATTCAATATGAATATGAAATTTACAATATTAAGGTCTTCACAATTGAAATGCTATTCTATTGTATCAATCACTTTGAGTATGTGATATTGCGTATATTGGTTTTATGTGTCTACTCTGGGATTGAGAAATAAAAAACTGAACATTGCAAGGATGACACATATTGTGACTGAGTTCAATTAGACATTTAGACGAAAGGACAACTATAGTACAATAAAATAGTGGTTGCAGTAAAGTTTAAATTGTATCACCGATTTTCTTATGATTTGAGTTGTAACGATGCATTGCTAGATGCCGATTATTGTTTAAAACAGTGTATATTATATAAAATATTTAATATTATTACCATTTCAGTGAAAATCTATAAGGGTTTCATGCATAGAGTACTGGCAACAGAACGAATTATTAAATTAAATAAGATTTAATTTGTTTAGAAGATTAATCGTATTAAATACGATTGAATACTTGTACAAAAAAAAATACGATTGAATGTTTTGACATATTTATAATTTATTTAATTGAATATGATTTGATTAAATAAACGAGTGTTGACAATTAATTAAATTAAATTTAATTAATTGTTTATATTTAATTAGAAGAGTTTAATTAAATAAATCATTTCGACCTTATTTTGGGTAGGTTCAAAATAGGAGTCTTAGAATTTTAGTTGTTCATTCTCTATAAATAGATGAAGAGCACATTGGAACCAAGTTGGTTCTTTCAATTAAGTTTTGATATTAATAAAAGTATTTTATGAAAGTCATATTTTAACTTAGAAGAATGAAAAATCAGAGGATCTATGACGTCACCAGAGGATACACCAAAGGATGACGTCAGCAGAAGATACCTCCAGAATATACAAACAAAAGATACAAATCAGAAGCAGAAGATGTCACCGAAAGATAAAAATGCCACCAGAGGATACATTCAAAGGATACCAGAGGATGTTACCAAAGGGTACCAGAAGATACCTCTAGAGGATACCAGAGGATGTCACCAAAGGGTACCAGAAGATACCTCCAGAGAATACTAGATGATGTCATCAAAGGCAAACATCAGAGGAAATCATCAATCATAGGATATCATCAAAGGGAAGAGAAAAAAACATCATCAGAGCATATTTTTCTTGGCTCAGATCAGAAGGAAGCAAAGTCCAGAAAGAGACTTGGTCCAGACCAGAAGGAAACATAAGTCAGACTTGGTCCAGACCAAAAGATAGCATAGTCCAGAACATAAGACTTAGTCCAGACTTGGTCCAAACTTGGGTCCAGATCAGAAAATAAATGGTCCAGATCAGAAGATCAATGGTCCAGATCAGAAGATAAATGGTTCAGATTAAAATATCAATGGTCCAGATCAGAAGATCACAGAATGGTACAGATCAGATCGCATGGTCCAGAGTTGGTCGAGATCAGAAGATCATACGGTCCAGAATTTAAATCATGATGCAGATCGATGAAGACTTGATTAAAATTCGAAGAAGTCTTGATTGAATTTTGATAGAAATTTGATCAAAGTATTAAGGGGATTTGATTCAAAAATCACTGAAGAGTTGAAGGAAATTCGAATGCAATCTGAAGCTAAAAAGATACGGTTTAAAATTAAGAGAAACATGATTGGTCAACAGAATTTTCAAATGCAATCTGAAGCTAAAAAGATACGGTTTGAAATTAAGTGAAACAGGATTGACCAACAGAATTTTCAAAGGAAATTTGAGCAAGATTTATCTCGAATTTAAGGTTGGACAAACCCTTAAGTGCAGCTATAAAAGGAGGCTTCAGGCAGCAGCATTAAGTATTGAAAAACACATAACTCAAGCTTCAAATTCAAAGTTATCTGAGAGTTCAATAGAGAGAAATACTTGAGTGCAAAAGCAATATTTTCTAAGTGTTTTCGAGAGAGAAATTCAGTGCAACAATTAGCTTTCCAGAAGCAACAAAAGAGTGCAAGATTCATTGCAGCAATCAGCTTTCCAGAAGCAACTTTGCAGAGTTCCAAGCCGTTGTAATCAAACCCGTTAGAGGTGTAGATTCCTTCTTCAATTTGAGGTTGTCAGATTGGTAGGAGAAGACTTGACTTGTAGAGTCAAGGTGATGTTATCGTTCCTCAAAAGTTTGGGGTTGTTAGACTATTTGGGAAGGCTGACTTGGAGGGTCAGGTGTTGTAATTCAAAGGTTTTGAATTAGTGGATTAAAGCCTTTGGAGTGAAGGGACTGGATGTAGCCAAGTTAATGGTGAACCAAGATAAATCGATGTGTTCTTATGTTGTTATTATCCGTTGTTGAGTTTGATTAATTATTCATCAAATAATTCACATCAACATTCAACAAAACAACAAAAGAATTCAAGTTTGGCAAACACAATTCAACCCCTCTTCTCGTGTTTGCACCTTCAGAGCACATTCCCCAAGTAATCTTGATTGCCACTATCTTCATAGAATAGCTGGCACCATGTTTCATTTTGTACTCGAGTGGACTATGTAGAGACTTCAATAATTTTCACGTTGGTGATCAAAGTTAAAGCACGCTTCGAGAGATATGTTTCGTGTTAGTGATTTGTCTTCTCGATACTTCAAGAGGTAAACACATGTGTTGAGGCAAAATCCCTAAATTAATATTTTGAAGATAATCAAACATTTAATTATATTTGTTAATTATGATTCTGATCTTATTAATTATGATTCATATCTTATTAATTATTAACTTGTGTTTTTTAGTGTATTTGTTTAGATAGAAAATTAAAAACAAGTTAACTCATGATATGTTGAAGTATGCATATTCATGCGAGATCACGTGGTCACTTTTAAAGAAATCATGACTGATTTCGTCATCAAATCTGGACTCGTTTTATGTACACATCAAGACAAGAATACACTTGTATGAAGTATTGGAAGATTTCTCAAAGGAATGTCAAAACCAGATTAATGACATAATGATTGCAGAATATTCTGGTTGTCTTATTAAAAGATAATAGCCAAATGAATCAGTTTTGGGATCACTAAAAGCTTGTCCTTGATTGATATAATTTACACATGGGCCACCCATAAGTAAACAAGCCTTAAGAAGTCAAATAGTGAAGGTCCAATTGCAAAAAACTCATGCAGATTGATCTGCAGTTTTGATCTCCAGATTTATTACCTTAAAGCAAGTACAAAGCATTCAAATGCACTGCAAAAAATACATTTGATATGACATTTTTGAGGCAAAATCCCAAATCAAATGTTTTAAGGATAAACAAACAGTTAATTAATCATTAATCATGATTCTAATTATGTTGCTATTTAACTTGTGTTTTTGAGTGATTTATTCATAGATAGATGATCAAATACATTCATACAAAAATCAATGATCTTACCATGAAAGAAATCAAGAACATCATGTCTTACTTAAACATGAGATTGATCAGAAGAACATTCTGGTTATTCTCTTTTAATCATTCTCCATAGTGCAAACCTCAAGTTAAAGAGTATCAAGACTACTCAAATCATTAATCAAGCCTAGAACTCAAGTTGAAGGACCAAAGAAGCAAAACAGCCTCCAGATTTATCTCCAGATTAATGAGCTATGAGCAAGGACAACAGGGACATCGGTACACTGTTGCTACATCTTTTTGCATAAAGCTTAACATGCTTCTTAGTTAAAAAGACTGACATTTCACAGTCATTCAATCACTCATCCCCGTTTTTCATAAAACACAGAACCAAGAACGTTCTAGTTTTATAGATGTTATATGGACCAAATAGTACATGTGTTTAATAGTTTAATCTAAACCAAAATCTTGCAGAGATTCAGTAACGGCTATATTGAGCCTTTTTAATCCTTTCATCATCTATAAAAGGAACATCAAGGAGAAGACAGTAGTAAGAGCTTTTAAGGCAATCATTTCATACTTAAACAATCATACTCAAGCAACAAAGCTCTTCTATTAAGCAAAACTCCAGCTCTTTCTTATTATATTCAAGGATCACTTTATTAAGTTATTGTTGATAATCAATCTCAAACAAGTGTTGAGTAGATTTTAATCCTAAACTGTTTTATCATACACATCATTTGTAAATCAAATTTATCTCTTAAGATAATTTATGGATGTTGTAAAAAATTCTCTTAGTTATTAAAAGGTGAATTGTAAAAATCCTTTATGGACTAAAAGGTAACTGTAAAAATCCTTCAATGTTGAAAGGTGAATTCTGAAACTGATCAGAGTGGTCGAGAAAGATACTGTGAAAACCAGAACATTTTGGTGCTAAGCACATTAGTGGAAAATCTCACTGATTGTGAGGACTGGACGTATCCTACATTGGATGAACTAGAATACATCATTGTGTGATCTTCTTATCCTTATCTTTATTTATTTTTCACTCACTGATCATATATCACCTAGAAATAATCTACTTTATTTATCTTTAACTCGCCTAGAACGTTTTGAACTTTATGTTTGAAACCTAGATTGATATTGAGTTAATTTGAATTAACTTCAAGAATTAAGATTTTTAAAAAAAAGATCACAATTCAAAACTCATTCCTTGTGATTGATACTACTACTTCATACATATGCACATGCTTCTGACTCAACTATGTCCCAATAGACATATTCAACCTCCACGCCCAAGTTTTCTTCAAGTATCAAGGAAGAATGTTTTAGGTTTGAAGAAGAATGTTCTAGACAAAATTGCAAATAAGAAGATTATTTCAAAGAAAGTAATTGATAGCTGGCAAGACCGTCCAACAACTATATTATTCTCCATCTCAATATTCCTCTTAATATTATCATTAGATAATAGAATTTACAATATGTAATCTCCCTATAAGTGGAGATGGACTTCTTATATAAAAGGGAAAAATTGGAAGGAAGACTAACTAACTATCCTAAATATACTCTAATAGAATAACTAATCCTAATCACAATGAACAAATCCTAACAATTAATAAACTAAAATAACAAACTAAGGGGGTAAGTCTAACATTCCCTGACAAGTTGGACTATGGATACTAAGTAGGTCATGCTAGTGCAAAAGTGGTTTTAGCTACAATCTTCTATTTAATATTTTGATGGTAATAAAAACAAACAAATAAAGAACAATTATTTCCTAATTGCATTTTCTAAGTGTGCAGATTAAGTTAGTAGACAAAGATTTATATTAATGATTATCTATTTTAAGGTAACATAAATTATGAATAAGTTAGAGATAATAATCTAAGTTTTTCTAACACCAATAATATTATTACCTAATAAACAAGTAGTTATGATTACTAATAGAGCAAGTTGTAATATAACATTACGAAGTATTGCAATATGCATCTGACAATCTACAGTTCGAGTTAAAGCATTAAAGACAAAAGAAATGCAAGTAAATGATTGTCCCTCTGAAAACAAAAGAAAAGAGCGCTACAATAATGATCTGTCTAGGACTAAATCATCTTGATTCTCTAACTCAAAGACCAAAAGAAGAAAGCTCTAAGTGAAGTATCTGATAAAGATAATGTTCTGGTACAAGCTAGATCATTTGATGAACAAAGAAAAAAGAATCTATTAAACAAGTTCACAGTGACTTTAAAGAAGTTGTGTCTGACTCTGATGAATGTGCTCTCAAACACGCCTCTGGTGATTTTGTTTTTGCAAGCAAACATTAATAATTATGTGTCTGATAATTGTGACAAGCATTTGATCGTCTGACTCTGATACGAATCAATGCTCTGATATAAAGTTTACATTCTAATAAAGTTAACACTTTGATAAAGTCAATGCTCTGATAAAGTAAACGCTATGATAAGAATTCTATGTTGCAACATCCTTTGCTCATCATAATGGACTTATTCTCTGACTGAAGAAGTGCATGACATCCTCGGAGATCTATCTTCTTAATTGAAGATACACGAAATCAATTATGAAGATATACGTGGATACATCGTAAAGACTGATTTTCCTACAATGTTGATTTAAGATCTCCAACAGTAAAATTCTCAACAAATACTTCTTTTGAGTATTTAAGTAGAAACTAATCAATCAATCGAGTTGTAGAGAGAATCAAAAGGTTGTGTGTTAAGAAGAAATTATGTAAAAGCCTAGAACACATCAAAAGAAAAAAAATGAATGAATAATCATCTAAGTAGAGAGCTATTAGAATTGATGTAACCAATCAAATTGTTTGATACACTTGAATTGATTAGAATTTCAAATGTAATATTATCTCAATGAGACCAAAAATGGATCTTCTTGAGGCGAAATTTCATCTCCGGCTACCAAACAAGCTCACGCGAGCGCATCCATGTTAGTGGCAGGGAGGTTATCGTTGTCTTGTTCGTATTCATCGGTGCATGACTCATACTCAATATGATTGCCCTTTATAAACACATTTGAGTGAAAATCACATTAATATATGTTTATTTTTTAGGATAAATAGTGTGTTTGTAGGTTTTTAAAAATTAAAATAAAAAATAATATAATTAAATATATTTAGTATTACGATGATAGAAATGGATTTTAGTAAATTGACTTTATAATATTAGTTTTAATATAAATAGATTTTAAGACAAAATAAATTGTATTTGAATACGTTCATTTATAAAGTGAGTTGAAATAATAAATTTGATTATAAAAATTAAGTTTGGAGACAAAAAATAGTGTTGGGTATTGGATTCTCTTTCTATGTGGAAAAAGACTCAAATATTGTAGTTAATTATGTGTCTCATTTATTCAAGTGAAGAAAGATCTTATTAAGATGGTAAGAGTGACTATTTTCAAGAGAGAAAAAAAAAAGATAACCACCAAAAGAGAAAAGAGAAGAGTAAACTCTATTAAGACAAACTCTCATTTTAAAGTTTTGATGAAAATAAACAAAGGTTAATTAAAGATCGTTAAATATGATTCTAAATGTATTGTTAATTTAACATGTTCTATTGAGTGTATTAATTCAAAGATAGGTTTCAAAAGAATTAAAGAAATCAGCATAAACAAATGCAGAGAACATTCTTGCAAAATTCTGGAAAACGGAGAATGTTCCCAGATTCAAATATGGTCATGGCAGCATAAAGATCCATCAATCTCCATCAATTAAACAAAGTTGTTGCCTATGGAAGTTACATGAATATGATCACTACATGGCACGGAACACATAGGATCTATTCAAATCAAATAGGACATTCGAATTGCAAAAGAAAAAGACTCTCAAACAAGCCTGTCCAGACAGTTCTGGAAATGACTGTCAAGACTGTTAAACAATCTCGAAGTCAAGCCAGTTTCTAGTATGTCCAGAAAAACGTCCAGATTGATTATCAGTCTTCAGGATACTTAAAGTTCAAAAGTCCAGATTGATCATCAATCTCCAATCGGTTTTAGCAGCTTCCGTACAAGCTTCCTACATCAAGTATTCATGTTCTTTTCCAATCTGTTTTAAGTGATCAAAATCTATAGTTCAAGCCAGTAATATTATCACTTATCTGAAGCATTAAAGGATCATTAATACTCAAGAAAATCTGATCTAAAACGCAATACACAACCCAATCAAAACAGAAATTAAAAATAGTCAAAAGTTGGATTATTTTTAATCAGAAATATTGCCTCTGGTCAAGCCTGACAAGGGCACTACCAACAACTCTATTGACCTCCATTTAATGCTCTCAAGCCTATAAAAGGAAGGCCAAAGCTCAAGGAAAACACAGAAGTCCAAGTGCTAACAAGTCTCTCAAAATCATTCACATTTAAATACTTAAAACTCTCTCATCACTTAAAAGAATTAGTCTGATTAAGTTCTTATTTACTCTGATACATTTGTACTGAATTCTTTGTAAAGAATCGAATCTCAAACAAGAGTTGAGACATCTCAGATTCTAACAAAACAATCTCATCATTATTGTAAAACTCAAACTATAAGAGTTAAGTATAGTTTGGGGTAGATTGTAGGTGATTTGATTATTGGTAGGTGATTTGATTAATCTCTTTCTAGGTGGAATTAGATTAAAGTCTGTAACAAAGATCAAAGTTGATCTAAGCTAGGTGCTGTAAAACCAAGAAAGTTCTTGTTTTAAACACTTAGTGGAAAATCTCACAATTGTGAGGACTGGACGTAGCCCTAGTTGGGTGAACCAGGATACATCCGTGTGTGGTATCTCTTATCCTTTATCTCTTTATTCAGTTTGATTGTTTTTCAAGATTAAAAATACAAATTGTTTTCTGTTTTATAACTAATCAAGAACGTTCTCCGTTTTTCTGATAAAACCAAGAACGTTCTCTATTTTCTGCTTTCTTAACTAAGAACATTCTTGAGTTCAAATCTTAAGTTATTCAGGAAATTTTAAAAAGGGAGATTTACAATTCAAACCCCCTTCCTTGTAAATCAATTTTGCTACTTCAAACTCTACTCCCGATTTTAGCAAACTAGACTTAGAAAAATATCAATTACACATTCGTTAATTTTCGGACTGATTTTTGGATAGCAGGTTTGCAACATATGGTCGGAACAGCGAAATGACGTCTGGAGATGGAGAAAACATGCTTTAGTGCTTTTCATTTGTAAGTTTTAGTGTTTTGTTATTTTGGCATGTTGTAGGCACAATTTGTGCATCATTTTGAGACTATATCGTACCCTTATTTGATTAAAATAAAACGATTTCTTTGGTATGGACGACCCGTAGTTTTTTCCCTTACATTGAGGAGTTTTCCAGGTTAAAATATCAGTGTTGTTTACGCGCTTTTATTTAATCATTTTGCTACCATATATTTGTTGTTGCTTATTCTTGCAAGTTGGAGAAATTTTATATGCGTTGTGTATTCTTGTTATTGTGTTTTTTTATTTATTCCCATCAAATACAAATATTAACTTCAAATTAGAATTAATGTTAATGATAAAATAAATTCTAATAGATAATAGTCTAATTTATCAAAATTATTTTTAAGTCCCCGTAAATGCTTTTACACTAAACACACAATAAAATAATTGAAAATATTTTTGTTACTTAAAAATTTGGGTGAATTATTCTTTTAGTGCTTAACTTATTTTTTGTTTTCATTTTAACCGTTTAATTATTTTTCATTCAGTTTTGATCTATTGACTATACTCCTGTTAATTAAGTTGGTCATTTTCGTATATTCTAATAAAAAATATTAAGTTTTGTCATCTTCTTCATCTCACTCGTCTTCAAACCTAGAAAATTAGTATCTCCTTCAACCTAAAAACTCAGACATTCATCAAACTCATTAACATTTCAAATTCATAACTTACAAATTCAAATTCATAATCTTTCAAACTTTGATAAAAGAAAAATCCCCAAATTTATTTCTCATAGCTTCATCTTCTCTTCTCTCTTCACTTTCAGGTAGTGTTTAATCCATTTTGGCATTCTATCTTCTCCCTTTTTTTAAATCAACAATTCTTTTTCTCTATCATACAAAAAAGAGAATTTTTTATCTATTTTTGTTTCTTGAGAATTGGGTAAGCGCAAACCCTTTTGCCCATATTTGTTTTTTTTTGTCAATATAATTTTAATAGTTTTAACCAAAGTTATTTTAAATCTTGTCTTTGATTCATTTGATTTTAAACTTTTTTATTTTTATTTCTTTCTCTTTTTCCTAAAAATTATGGTTTTATGTATAAATTGGGATAAATTTGTTTCTTAAAAAAGGTGATTTTAAAGATTAAGAAAATTGTAGATTGAGATTATTAACTAATTGATGGACTAATTGATGAAAATACAATTTTACAAACTTATATAAAATATATGTATGGAAAAAGAATGCGTTTGAAATTTTTTTCATTTTTTGAGTTTGAAGGTGTATATAATTGAATTTGTATATAATTGAGTTTGAAAGTGTATATAATTGAATTTGTATGTTATATATTTGAAATGTTATGAGCTTGTAGGTGATAGATTTGATAAACTTTATAGATTTTTAGATTGAAGGAGAGGATAAATTTTTGAAATTTTGAGCTTGAAGATAAGTGATATAACCAATTTAATGTTTTTTTTGCAAAAATTAACAGAAATAATCAAATTAACTAACAAACTTATAGTTAATAGATTAAAACGGAACGAAAAATAACTAATAAATTAAAATAAAATCAAAAAATAAATTAAAAAATTAAAAGAGAATATAACATTAAGTTTTTTCATATTTAAGTTAGTGCTTTCAATTTTTCTCTTAATTTTCATCTCTCAAGAACATTTTTTAATACCAAAAACATATTTACTTTTAAATAGTAATAAAAATATATTATAAAAGAATATTGATATTCAAGAATTTGAATTTGAAATTCTACATATGTAAGTCTGTTGTCGGTGTATTACATCTATTCATTAACGTGATTTTTATAATAATTATAATAAAAATTAAGTATACCGGTAAATTTTTTTACACCCACGATATATTTATTTGAAAAAAAATAAAAAAATATCATGTCTTTAAAGTGAAAAAAAATAAAAAAAACAGAATAAGAAAAGAAAAAAAAGAAATCACGTCTTCGTTTTAAGCCCATAGCCCAGCGTTTCGTTCAGTCGATAGTCGCTCTTTCTCAAATAGTCGCCTGTAGAAGTTGTCTCGTCCGATAGGGATTCGCCCCAGCGCGCCGCTGCAATACAGCCGCCAAAGTCCCGCCGTATCTCAACCGTTGCCTTGCCGTAAACATGTCTGCTACTACATCCCAAACAGAAGAACAGGCAGAGAAGGTATCAATTAGAAGCATCCACAAAGTGCTAACCCTATGTGAACAATGCAAATCTAACCCATCAAAGTACAAGTGCCCTGGTTGCTCGACACAATCATGCAGTCTTCCTTGTGTAAAAGCTCACAAACAGCATTCCGGGTGTACTGGAAAGAGGAACCAAACTCAATTTGTTCCTATTTCTCAGTTCAATGACGATATCTTATTATCTGGTACTTACTCTTCAAACTTTGTGTTATTCCTTTCAATAATCAGAACCTTTATGTAGATTAAAGACATTTGCTTCCATTTTGTTAAATTATTGTTTGTGTTTAAAGATATTTTACAATCGTCTTTTTATTTATTTATTTAAATTTAAAGTCCAATGTTCTTATTTTGCAAGTTCTTATACTTATTTTGTTTATTTTTCTGTTTTCTTCATGTAGATTATAATTTGCTTGAGGAAGTGAAGAGGGTGGCTGAAGCTGCTGAGAGAATGAGAAGTAAATTAGGCATGTATACATATTTTAAGTTACCTTATCATCTCAAAAGCCTACGAGATGCTGCTGGAAGCAGGAGCACTAAACTGTTGTTTCTCCCTAATGGAATGTCAAAAAGAGAGAATAATAAGTCTCAATATAACCAAAGGTATTTTATATTTTAATCTTTCATGACAAATATTTGTTGTTTTAGGAGGATAAATTTTTTTCTCTTATACTTAACTCATCATTATTTCCTTGGTTTTTTTTTTTAAACTTTCTTGTGTACTTGATATGTAATATACAAAGGCCAGGTTTGGATAAACAATTCAATTAAGCATTTGTAGCTTAAAATTTTATTATATAAAAAGGCCATGTTTGAACTTTTTGTGTGTACATGATATGTAATATACAAAGGCCCATGTTTGGATAAACAACTCAATTAAGCGCTTGTAGCATAAATGCTTATTATATAAGTGTTTATATATAAGCTATTTCTATAACAAAATATAAAATAAAGTCAAACTATTTCCATATAAGTTATAAGCTGTTTTCATAGGCTATCTTGAAACACTTATGAGAATAAGTTTAAAACAACTTATGAACATATCATAAGCTTTTTTTATAAGCTCCTCACAAATAGTCTCAAATACTTCTGCCAGTAGGTAAGTTCAAATAAGTCAATCCAAACAGGCCCAAAGTGGATACGTTTATATTAAAGTTTTTATTGAGGTGTGGCTTCTTCTTAATGCATTGATTAATATCAGATGGAAATATTGATTTTAAGAATGTTTCATATGTAGATTTTTTGAGAGGTGGAAGCTTTTGTTTCAAATAGATTACAAATATGTTTATGTTATGCTTTCAGGAAGAAGTTTATATCTTGGACAATAGAATGGCGTTTTCACTCAACAAATATCGTTTTACACGACCACGGGTAAGCCACTTAGATGATATATTTGATTTTGAGTCAGAAGCTGCACCTTATCTACTTATTTTGTGTGCTTTAGAGTTTAGAGAATACAGTTTTGAAATGATATTACACTCATTTCTTCTAGAGTTCATGAAAGTACAAGCTTTTGCTCTATTCTTGAGAAGCACCTCAAATCCGGTCCTTGGAATCATCAACTAAAGCAATTTTGTAATGACCAACTGGATCATCTCAAGCTCTTCATTCGTAAATATCCAAAGGTGGTTTTCTTTACCTTTTATCTATGAAGCACTCATATAGGCACAAACACCAAACATGACACTGGCACGAAAACACGGATAATAATTTGAGAAAATGGAAATGACTAAAAGTAACCATGTGTTGGTTTTATGACGATAGGATGCCAGACACATCTTCAATATGAAGTGTCAGGTGTTACATTGCTTTTTATATCTTCAATATGAAGTGTTAGATGTTACATTGCTTTTTATATCTTCAATATGAAGTGTCAAGTGTTACATTGCTTTTTATGTGGTTGAAGTCTAGTTTAAAAGTTGGCAGACTCTTACGTCATTGATTGAATACGTCGATATTTTACTTTATTTTAGTTATAAATTTCATATGTTTTATCATATTAATATAGGGTCCCAAGTCACCCTTCAAAGAGTTGGATATGAAAGCACCAATCAGACAGCAATTGAAAAATGTAGTCATTTTGGAGTTTCCTGTTGTTTTTGTTTTCTTGCCATCTCACAGCATCAATTTTGAAGTTATTAAGGATGTCGAATGTAGTATACCTAAATCACCGCCGAAAGATAGTGAAATCAACCTAAGTCCGGAAGGTGTATCGTTCAGGGAAGAAGTAGTGATAGAAGATGACAACAGTGATCCTAAGGTTTTTGATCTCCTGAAGTTCGTGGAAACGGTGGAACCAAGTTCATCGTGTCAAGCACCAAATGATTCATTAGATAAACCAGTGTTTGAAGGAGAGACTGAGGGTAATCTTTCACCTGCTTCTCTGATTGACAGGGAAATAAAAAATTCTGAAGGTGTGACATTTGACTTTGAGCAAGAATTTATGGATGATATCTATGCTGATCTTATGTCTCACTTGAATCCTGAAGAATTCTTCAATTTTGATAGTGATTTCGCCAAAAAAGATGAAGTAGATTTGTTTGGTGCCGATGGCGAGTTCTCTGTGCCAAAGGAATTGGAGGAAGGGGAAATTCTAGAATGATTTGTAGCTATAGTATTTGTTTGGAACTGTGGTGAGAAATGAAATTATTGCGTTCCAATGCATATTTACTGTGAAATTTCAGAAGCTACAAGATGTAGCTTTCGTGTGAACGTGTGGCTGGTGTCCTGCCAACCAGAAAAACAGACATATAGCCATATTTGTTAAAGAATTAGGTCAAATTTTGGTATTGAATTATTTTACTCTTGTTTGTTAGCATACTTTTAATGAGATTTTGATTACAATTTCATGGGTTTTTTTCAAGCTGTCTTTTCTTGCTTCCAGGGTAAATTCAAAATTGTATTAGAATCTGTAATAATTATATATAAAAGGACATGAGATGAGATTTTGGTGCTGCTTTTTTCTTTCCGTTTTATCGGTACCACCAACAGTTACATATTACAAATGAAAAAGCAACTAATAAGAGAAATTAATAATTTGCACATGGTTTGGTTTCGATAGCATTTCCATTTCGCCTGGAAACACTTATATAATGTACACAAATATGTGAAATACACCTTGAGTGTAGCTCATGGAAATTCTCTTACCTTTCGTATTAATATTAAAAGTAAAAAATGTGAAGTCTCAACCTAGAGTTAATACTCGACTAGCCCAACCTCGAGTCAAGCAACTCTTCCCTATCAGTCGTAGTGAGCCCTTCATAGCTATCTCCTCCCATCATCGTTAGAGCGCATCTTTTCACGTTGCACACCTTCCCCTACGAAAAATACATCATATCAAGATTTAACTTGTTAGTGCCTCAATCAAATCCAAATTTTGAGAGGTTTGAGAATCTCACCTGTGTAATATTTCAAAATCTAAACATGCTTTAAGGAACCAAGCACACAATGCATTTTTAGGCATACTTTTATAAAGCTAAATGGACATGTAGGCATGATTAAGTACGTTTGAGATTCTTATAGCCAAGTACACCTTCCTGCTTTAGCTTACAAATTGTTTCCCAAGCAATCAAATGGCATGTTCTAAGTCCAGTTGATAAAACTAAGAGTTGACATGATTAGCATCACGTAATCAAGAATGCTTGATAGAGATAATAGAACAATATTGATTCTACCTACAAATAAAAGACAATTAGCTTTCTAATTTTTGAATTTAGGTCTCAGTCTATCCAAGATAAAGGAGAACGATTCTTTTGAGATTAGTCGATGGATAAGATAATTACCAAGGTGTGATTGTAGTTGGGCCAATCCCCAAACTTTGACATACAAAAATAGTTTCCCTAGCTGATATATTTTTAGAGAGAAAAACCTTAGATTTCTGCATGTTGATCTTTTGGCCAAAACTATGACATAAGTCTTCCAAAATGGATTTAATGAGTTGAATTTGTTTTATAGTAACCTCATCAACCAAAACAATATCATCAACATGTGTGAGAGGTGAGATCCCACACCCAACCAAAATGAAAGAGGGTGTCATTGGCTGTTTGTAACCGAATCTTTAATTTTTTGGCTCAATATCTCCAGAGCATGCACAAAGAGATAAAGGGAGATATGTCCCCCTTGTCTAAACCCTTTATAAGTGCCCAAGGGATTGGTTTGAGTACTATTCCATTTGACGGTCATAAATTAATGGGCAAGACAATGTCAAATATTCTTTAGCATCAAAGGTAATCCTAATATGTCAAGGGACTCCATGATAAATTTTCATTCAATTCTATCATAGATTTTTTCGATATCAAGCTTGAAAATCATTTAGCCTTTAATACCATGTAACAATAAATTGTTAAAAGGTATTATAGAAAAAAGACAAATAATTTTATGAAAAGTAACAAATTTCTTTTGGTTTTCATTGTATGTATAAATAATCTTAAAATGGTCTTGAAATCATAAGCTCAACTGAAAAAATTCTGAAATTATTAGGTTGAATATCTTGTATCGGGTTCGTAATTGTGATATCGCAGTTGTGTGAGTTAATTATGGTGATATTTCTCATCTCTTTTAAGACTAAAAAAATATTTTAAAATGAAAAATAAAAAGGAACATATGGTGTAATAAATATTGTATTGATTTTCTTCCGTATATATAAAACTAAAGTAGACACCTGCGTCGTGCACCGGCTAAGAATGGTCTTTTTAAGATATACTTTTTTAATTTCTTGCGCTGACAATAAAAAATTAAAAAAAATACTCAATCAACAAATCACAACCATTCATAATTGTGATTGTAAAAATTATTATGATTAAAGTCAAATATTTTCAATGATTTAATAATTATAATTGACTAACAATAGAAAATGTCTGTACACTAACACTATATATAAATTAAATTTTGTATGTCAATTTTAAAATTATATTGTGTTGATCAAATTTTCTTTTGTTGCTATTGTATATACTTTAAAAAATATATATAATAAGTATACTTAAAAAAATTTATATTTTAGCATATAAAAAATAATGACAACTCAAATAATTACAAAACATTGATCACACTAAAAATAGACAAAATATAAACTAATTTTTTGTTGTGTTTTTAAGGAGTTAGTTTCCAGAGGTTAAAAATTCTAATTGTGGTCCAATATATATATATATATATCACTTTTTGACATAAAAATCCAAAACATTTAATTTTTATGTTAGGACATTTTCAGGATTTTTTTTATAAATATATCCTTTTTTTTTCCTCAAATGCCTTGCTCTGAAAACTATTTTCCGGATTGCCCTATTTTTTGGGCCCAGTACATCATCACTCGCCCAGGATACGACGACATAAATGATTTTTTTTTTGCCCAGTTGCTCATCGCACCCCCAGGGTGCGGTGATCTATTGACATTTTTTTGTCTTTTCATTTATTTAATACTTAAAATATTTAATATATAATTATAATAAATTATAAATATTTAAAATAATTAATAAATAAAATAAAAACTTTAATAAATAATAGTAATAATTTTAATAATATTAATAATTACATATTAAATAATACTAATTACATTAATAATTTAATAATAATAATTATAATAATTATAATAAATTATAAATATTTAAAATAATTAATCAATCAAATAAAATGATTTTAAATAAAATAAAATAAAATAAAATACTTTAATAACTAATAATAATAATTTTTATAATAATAATTTTATAGTATTAAATAATTAAAGATTAAATAATAATAATAATAATAATTAAAAAAAGAAAATTGTAATAATAATAAACATAATAAAAAATAAATAATAATAATAATAATAAAATTGTAATAATAATAAACATAATAAAAAAATTATAAACATAATAATAATAATAATAAACATAATAACAACAATAATAATAATAATAAAATAAAATTATATTAATAACATTAAAAAAATACATTAATTTGAAGAAAAAAATACATCAAATTGACAGAAAAAACTACATCAATTTGAAATTAATTATTTCCATTTAAATGTTCTCCAATTCCACATCTACGCGGTCGTCGATTTGCAAATATGGTAATGTCGCCGCATCTGGTAATTTGAAATGATTATTTGCAAATATGGTAATATCGCAGCATTTGATTTTTTGTTCACGTGATGAAAATAATTAATTTAGATGGAACTGAATATAATATAGCCGTATTTGGTAATTTGCAAATATAGTAATTTGAAATTATTATTTGCAAATATGATAATATCGTCGCATTTGGTTTTTTGTTCACGTGATGGAAATAATTAATTTAGATGGAAATAATTAATTTCAAATTACCGTATTTGCAAATTATCAAATGCGCCGATATTATCATATTTGCAAATCGACGACCGCGTAGATGTGGAACTGGAGGACATTTAGATGGAAATAATTTATTTCAAATTTATGTAGTTTTAATGTTTTTTTTTCTTTCAAATTAATGTATTTTTTTAATGTTATTAATATAATTTTCTTTTATTATTATTATTATTATGTTTATTATTATGATGTTTATAATTTTATTTTTTTATTATGTTTATTATTATACAATTTTATTTTTTTAATTATTATTATTTATTTTTTATTATGTTTATTATTATTACAATTTTCTTTTTTTAATTATTATTATTATTTAATCTGTAATTATTAATATTATTATAAAATTATTATTATTATAAAAATTAGTATTCTTATTTATTAAAGTATTTTATTTTATTTCATTTAATAATCATTTTATTTGATTTATTAATTATTTTAAATATTTATAATTTATTATTATTAAAATTATTAATGTAATTATTATTATTTAATCTGTAATTATTAAGATTATTAAAATTATTATTATTATCATTTATTAAAGTTTTTTATTTTATTTTATTTCACTTAATAATCATTTTATTTAATTTATTAATTATTTTAAATATTTATAATTTATTATAATTATATATTAAATATTTTTTGTATTAAATAAATGTAAAAAAAGTCAATAGATCATCGCATCGTGAGGGTGCGATGAGCAACTGAGTTAGAAAAAAAAAATCATTCAGGTCGTCGCATCCTGGACCAGCGATGATGTACTGAGTTTAAAAAATAGGGCAATCTAAAAAATAATTTTTAGACTAGGGTATTTGAGAAAAAAAACCAGGATATATTTATAAAAAATCCACATTTTCATTACTTATTTGTATTATTACTATATATATACAATGTTAATAAAGTACATTTACACTATTATAGTTAAATAAAATAGATTAATAAAGTAGGTTTACTTTAGCGGGATAAGCTTAAACTCCTACACCATGGATAGCTAGGGTTCAGATCTTCATTGTGAGAGGTATTAATAATTGAAATACTTTTTAATTATGTTTTTGATATTATAAAAATAAATAAATATTATTAAAAAAATATTACAACAATTTATTTTATAAAGTATTTTATCTTTATGAAAAAAAGAGTAAATTCCAAGTGTCCTTATCTCTTAATTCATGTTATTTAACTTTAATTATTTTAATTAAATTAAAATAATAATATAATTTATAATAATATAATCTATTGTATTAAATGTGAATCAACATTAATATCATAGAATCAAGTAAGGTTGTGATTAAAATTGTGAATAAGAAGTTATTAACCTGGCGACCCGTTCCATTATTTCCTTTCTTTTTCATCTATTAAACTGAAATAGTTTAGAAATAACTTTTAGTTTGAAATTATTTGTCTAAATCATTTTTTTCTTTTTTTTTTGTTTCCTTTAAGTGATTTACACACACATATATATATATATATATATATATATATATATATATATATATAAATATATATATATTTATGGTTTTGTGTATTTTCATGATTTCACTGTCTTAGTGTGACTTTATTTTGGTTTCTCGTCTTGATGTGATATTTGTTTTATACAAATTAACAAGGTAATCTAATGCAGAATGAATCAAAGATTTTGACGTCGTCAAGATACGAGTATTTCAAACACCTTAATTTTGTCATATTTATAGACTTTATCTTATTTATAAAGATTTTGCCTTGATATACTATTAACATGAGTGTCATCTGTTTGTTTGCAGATTCATTATTTTTTAATTTTAGTGAATTTGTATTTTTACTATTTTGATGTATTCTATCTATTTGAATAAATTTATTTTTTTAGTCAAAAAGATTGTAAATAAAATTGGAAACAAAAACTCACTCTTGAAAAAAAATCATATTTGTCTATTGAGATGTGACTTATATGGACTTTTAAAAATGGTCCAAGGGTGAACCATTATACTTTCTAATGAATATTACAATTTATATTTATTATAGAGAACAAATATATTATTTTACATAAATTTATGAGACTCACCTTTGACCAGCATCATATTAGATAACCTTTGTCTTTTTTATTGTTGTTTGCAACTAATAATTGTTTATTCAAACGTCTATACTATTGTTCAATTAATTTCATAAAAGTTATGTGTAGGAATAATAAAAATGGTCAAATATCTTTTTAGTTTTATAAAATTTAACTTTAGTTCATGTAAAATAAAAATATAATTTTTAGTTTCAACAAAATTATTATGAATGTATTTATATTACTGTTGTTAAGTAAATATATATTTTTAAATGAATTTTTGTAAGTATTTTTACAACAATAAAAAAATTTCTTTCACAAGAAATGATCTAAGAATTGGTTTTCATATCTATATTTTTGTTATTTTTAACTTGAATTTTTTATATTTAAAAAAAATTATATTTAATTCATTCCAAGTTAAAAAATTTTAAATTTTTATTAATAAACTTTTTATAATGTTAGAAACATACATATAAAAAATCATTCAAAATTTTTAATCTAAAGAACAATCATACTTATTTCATTTTAATATGAACTGAAATATTAAAATTTTATAGGAACTAAAAATATATTTAACCTTAATATTACTGTCTTTGGTGTGACTTTTTTTCCTTTTCCTCTCCTTAGAAAGTAGAAGTTAAGGCAAACAATATTTGTACAAGCTCTCAGAAGAGTTTTTTAATAACTTGTGCAATGTTTATGTGTTGTATGTATGTCCCACTTCGATCAAATCCCAAATTTTATTTTTCTAATGTACGTGCTTTTTTCTTGAATTTTTTCCTCTAGGCCAAAAATCCAGAAGGTGTTGATCTATTTCTTCATTCTTTCTTTAATTTGATGGTGGAACTTATGAGTTGAGTCTATTTTCTATAATGCATAAATAGGAAGTGGAGGAATAAAAGCTAAAGAAATAATAAATTAGAGGAAGAAGACTTAGGGTTCATTTCAATTTCTTCTGGTTAAGGTCAACATTTCTCACACATAAATCCTATACTCCTTTTCCATTGCATGTCTTTAAATGTAGGATATATTGAATGCATTGGGGTTGTTTTTTATTTTGTAACTCGTTGAATCTTTTGGTTTGCTTTTATTCGGCATTGAACAAAAATTTTTGGCTATGAGAGAGCGGTGTATGGCGATTGAGAGATGAAGACGATGTTTGCTCCTAGCTCTTCACTAGGTGGTGTACCAACACACACTTCGACGATCAAGTAATAATTTGTTAAAAATGAGAGATTTTAGTGTTAGAATTTAAGTGTACCTTTATAATCTCATGGAGCACATTTTTTTATATACTAGTTTCCTTTAGATTTTTAGAAGATTTTCGTTATAATCATTAGAGGAGAAATTCATGATTCTCGGATTAACTTCTGATTGAAAGATGTGTGTCATTGTAATCATAAAACTAGATTATGACTTGCACGTTGTACGAGGAAAAATATTTTTTATTCTATTATATTTGAAAGTGATATATAATGTGTTGTAATTTATAAATTTAAATTATATACGTGTAATAATTGAGACCATAATGTTATATTTAAAGTAGGGATAATTAGGTAAATTGACATTGGAGATAAGTGTTACTTGCTTTGACTTAGGAAGATTTTCCTAAAATTGATTGAACCGGCCAAATATGGTATCATGTTTTTGATAATTAAATTTGATAATAGTAACGGTGTTTATAATCATATATACATAGTTAAAGATAAATAAAAGCATAATGTGTTGACTACATAATTAAGTGAATTTGTTTTAATAAAGATATATAAATAAAATTGCAATCATCCTACATTCTTGTGTTGTTTTTGCTATAGTGTTGAATGTCACTGCATATTTGAGTCATTTGTGCGTACTAGATAAGAATTGTATAATTAGTGTGGCTATATGCTTTTCAACTTATGTATGAAGAGAATTGATCATTATGTGTTAAATTTTGCAGAAGAACATATTGTTGAATATAAGTAGGAATTAGCCCAATATTTCTATAAAAAAGAGTGAGTGACAAAAACAATTATACAAAAAAGACTCACTACATTTGCTAACGTCTTTCAATCCTTCCATCAAAATGGTGCGTGGACTACTTCCTCTTGGGATTGTTCGTGAGTTTTTTTTATCGATTGCGTTATTTGGAATGTTGGATCATGGTTTTTATATTCATAAACTATTGATGCATGTGCGGTAGTGTGTAACAATTGATACTTGGAGGAGACGAACTTTGGTTGATATATTCATTGCTTCAAAAGTCACACGCACACGAGTTACTATTGTATTTAGGTATGAGTTGAAACTGATGCAAACCTTTTAAAATGAACTAATAATTTTATTTTTGGTACAAATATAAGAAAAATCCAAACAAAATTTGTGAATTTTTTATCTATATATCCTCTTTTTGAAATTTTAATACCAAAATGCCCCACTTTTAAAAACATATACAGAAATGCCCTACTTTTTAGAACCTTCAGGAGGTCTCTTCTCCAGGGAGAGATCTGCTGAAGCAAATGTTTTTTTGCCCTAGTGAGAGGTCTCTTCCCCAGGAAGAGACCTCCTGAAGGAAGTTTTTGCATTTTTTCCACTTTTTACAAAATTCGAAAATACCAATTATACCCTTATGTATTTCCCAAACTGATTCACAAGTAATTAACATGTTGTTTTTTGTAAACTGATGTTGTTGTTGTTGGGTTTTAAGATTCTGCATCTGATTTATGAGTGTGATTTCTCCCTCTGATTCTTGCTCTGATTTCTGCAAGTGATGATATCCTCTGATTTCTGTGTGATTTCTCCCTCTGATTTTTGCGTGTGAGTTCTTCCTCTGATTTCTGCATGTGATTTGTCCCTCTGATTCTTCCTCTGATTTCTGCATGTCATGATATCCTATTATTTCTGTGTGATATCTGCCTCTGAATTAATCCTCTGATTTCTCCCTCTGATGGTATCATCTGATTCTGCCTCTGGTATCCTGTGATGATATGTTCTGATATCATCCTCTGATTTTTGCGTGTTAATTATTTCCTCTGCTGTCTGCATGTGATTTCTTCCTCTGAATTCTGCTGTGATTTATTTCTCTAATTTCTGCCTCTGATTATGCCTCTGGTATCATCTGATTTGTGCCTTTGATTTCTCCCTCTGATTTTTGGGTGTGATTTTCTGCCTCTGGTATCCTCTGATTTATGTGTGATTTTCTTCCTCTAATTTATGTCTGTGATTTTTTTCTCTGATGGTATCATTTGATTTCTGAATGTAATTTCTGCCTCTGATCTGGATTAAATCTGGTTTGAGTCTGAATTAAATCTGGATTGAGTCTTATGTTCTGGACAATCATTTCTTCTGATCTGGACTGAGTTTTATGTTCTGGACCATGCTATCTTCTGGTCTGGACCAAGTCATTTGTTATGGACCAGTTATCTTCTGGTCTGGACCAAGTCTGGACCAAATCATTTGTTCTGGACCAGTTATCTTCTGGTCTGGACCAAGTTTGGACCAAGTATGTGATTTGTCCCTATGATTCTTCCTCTGATTTCTGCATGTCATGATATCCTCTGATTTCTGTGTGATATCTGCCTCTGAATTAATTCTCTGATTTCTCCCTCTGATGGTATCATCTGATTCTGCCTCTAGTATCCTGTGATGATATGTTCTGATATCATCCTCTGATATGTGCCTCTAATTTGTGCATGTTAATTCTTTCCTCTGCTGTCTGCATGTGATATCTTCCTCTGAATTCTGCTGTGATTTATTTCTCTAATTTCTGCCTCTGATGGTATCCTCTGAGTATGCCTCTGGTATCCTCTGATTTGTGCCTTTGATTTCTCCCTCTGATTTTTGCGTGTGATTTTCTGCCTCTGATATTCTCTGATTTCTGTGTTATTTTCTTCCTCTGATTTCTGCCTGTGACTTTTTCCTCTGATGGTATCCTCTGATTCCTGCATGTAATTTCTGCCTCTGATGATGTCCTCTGATTTCTGAGTGTGATTTCTCCCTCTGATCTGGATTAAATCTGGATCTGAGTCTGAATTAAAACTGGACTAAGTCTTATCCTCTGATATGTACTAAGTTTGGAATAAATCTAGTTTGAGTGTGAATTAAATTTGGATTGAGTCTTATGTTCTGGATAATCATTTCTTTTGATCTGGACTGAGTTTTATGTTCTGGACCATGCTATCTTTTGGTCTGGACCAAGTCATTTGTTCTGGACCAGTTACCTTCTGATATAGTTTATCGACACCTTGTGTTCTTTAGTGAAAATACAACAAGGTTTGAGCTGATGAAAGTTTGCGATGACGAAGATGTTGAACTGATGTTTGATGTTTATGCACAGTGGGCACAACTCGGCACCATTGAGTTATATGTTAAATTCGAAGAAGACTTGATTAAATTTTGATAGAAATTTGATCAAAGTATTAAGGGGATTTGATTCAAAAATTACTGAAGACTTGGAGAAATTCGAATGCAATCTGAAGCTTAAAAAGATATGGTTTGAAATTAAAAGAAACAAGATTGGTCAACAAAATTTTCAAATGCAATCTGGAGCTAAAAAGATATGTTTTTTATTTAAGTGAAACCCAATTGGCCAAGTTATTTTTGCAAGAGAATCTGGGCAGATTTAGCTCGAATTTAAGCATGGAAGAGACCCTAATTATTCATCTATAAAAGGAGGCTCAAGGCAGAAGACTTAGCATCGAAACTACTTGAGAGTCATACACTTCCAAAAGCAAAATACTTGAGTTTTCAGTGATGTCAATTGTGAGTATCCGCTTTCCAGAAGCAAGTACTCTAAGTTTTTTCTTTCCCTTGTGTTATGTAACACCCCGAGTTTAAAACACAGCGCGGGTGCATTTTTTTTTTGAAATTAATAATTAAAATAAGTTTTCCCAAAATTATTTCAAAAGAATTAAAATAAAGTTCTTCGTAAAATAGTACGTTATAGATTAATCGATGAACGTAAACCAAATACTTCATCAGGATTATCACTAAGTACTTATCTTGGAAATTAGTTTTTAAACATTAATACATCCCAAAATATCATTGTCATAATACATCAACAGCAAATATCAGAGTACATGGTTCAGCGGAAAATAGTACAGTATTTCCAAAATAAGACAAATTACAATTTCAACCCAAAACCTAATACATTAAGTCTAACTAATCATGCGCTGAAGCTGCAGTAGCACGGATTCCCTCCGCATCCCACGTAAGTCTCTTCTAACTCTGCAGCTCGCTTCGACGTAACCTCCTCCTCCTCCTCGTACATAGAGGGATCGGTCTCCTCAGAAGTCAAGTCAATACACACTTGTGGCCGCTTCGGCGGTGCCGCAATCTCGCAGCAATCATCGGAGATCCTAGATGGACCCAGAATCTCAGTCGCTACTGGTCTCAGCTCTTCATGCTTCTCTACCACATCAGACCCATGTATCTCTCCTCCAATCACAGGGTTGAGAGTCACCACCCCTACAGTGGCCTCCGTCTCAACCCTCTCAGCAGACTCCTCAGCGTCGTCGAAAATGCCGTGCGCCTCTAGCACCAGGCGAGAAGGCACGGGAAACTCTATGCTCGCATGAGTACGCTCTACGAAGTCCTCCACACCGTCAATGCTACTTGTCCACTCCAGCCACCCCGTATAAGTCGCTCTGCTTGAGAGGGGGTCAAAAGCCCAAGCAGTGCGCGAGTAGCGATCAAGGAAATTCAACGACGTTTGCGTCGTTCGGGTACCCATGGGCGGCGTGGGTTTGGGAGGCATCTGAGGGCAAAGCCCAAAGTCCACAATATAATAGCAAGGGGTCACCGACCGAAAATAACAGATAATCACATAACATATATTGCACAACAACATGTATAGTCATGGTATAACATATGATGATGAGGAAATAATAACGCTCATTTGAAAATTTATGACTTACATGTCTTTTCAAAACAGCAGTCAATGATTATGAAGTATGCGGTAAGTACAAACAACACATCAACAAAACACAATCATTAATCCAGAATTTCAGAATCTGAACAGCACTCACACACATTAATTTCCAACATTCATCATATAACAATCGTGGCACGCCGGTCAAGTCCCTCAATGTAATGCATATATGCTCATGCATAATTTTCTTGGAATCACCAAGGTGCAGTCACGCACAGACCAGCACAATCTAACGGCCCTCATGACTAGGGTGCAATCGCTCACAGATCAGTACCAGTGCAGTCGCTCACAGACCAGCACTCGTGCAGTCGCTCACAGACCAGCACGTTTGACATAAACCAAGGTACAATCGCTCACAGACCAGCACTCATGCAATCGCTCACAAATCAGCACGTGGTTGCGCATTTCAGGGTACAGACGCTCACAGTCCAGTACCAGTGCAGTCGCTCACAGACCAGCACTTATATACCAAGGTACAATCGCTCACAGATTAGTACCTAGTGCAGTCGCTCACATACCAGCACTCGTGCAATCGCTCACAGATCAGCACGTGGTTGCGTATTACTCTGCGGCCCATCACGGGTACCACTTGACTATGCAATGCATGAATATGCAGTGTTTCACTTCTCTAGAAACAGAATGCAACTCAGAAATTCATGCTTTCCATCATGTTTAAAATATAACAGCATAGTCAGAATTAACATCATCACAATCATGATTAAACAGTCAATTAATCATTCACACTTTGAAATGTTTTCCCAACCTCTCAAAAATTCAGACACAGTGTTTAAAACTGGGATTTTTCTGAGATTTACGAATCTGTATTCGAATACAGCTCTTTTGTACTGGGGTTTTGGTGTTTCAGTGCTTGGATGTTTCAGTAGTGATACTTTGAAGAGTTCCCTCTCTTCCTCTTTTATAACCGTGACTGGAAATGGGAAGGCAGAAAACAGGGGCAGAATGGGAGGGAAAAATGAGTTACTATTACATGCAGCATGACAGCAAGGAAAGGAGGGATGGTGTTCTGGTCTTTGCTCAGTCCCCCTGCCGTGTACTCATAGAACTACTTGAGTGCATTCCTTCTTAAAATACTAATAAAATAATGCTGTATCATTTCAGCACTTAATCCTTTAATTAACTACTAATCCTTAATTAATGGTCCAATTAATTTAATTACTTGAAATTAAATTAATTTAATTCTTCATCCAATAAATTTAATTCCTCTTCCAAAATAAATATTTATATATATATATATATATATTCACTCAAAACATACATATATTAAATATTTACAAAAATTCCCAAAATACCCTTGACAATAATTCCAAAAATTAATATTTAAAATTAAGGGTCTTACATGTTAGGTCTAAGTTGTTGAAGTAGAGTATACAATCTGAGGGATTCAGAAGGAGTAGCAGATTACTTAGCAGTTAGATTCAAGGTTCTTTTCCTCAAAAGTCTACGGTTGTTAGACTTTTTGAGAAGACTGACTTGGAGGGTCAGTGGTACTTTTTAATTCAAGGTTTTTGAATTAGTGAAATCCTTCAAAGTGAAGGGACTGGACGTAGCCTAGTTAATGGTGAACTAGTATAAAATTTTGAGTTTTTATTTACTTTATATCCGCTGCTAACTCTATTTTAATTCATACATAACAAGTTTTGTTTTAAAACTAAAATGTATTCAAGTTAGTCAAACACAATTCAACCCCCCTTCTCGTGTTTGCACCTTCAATTGGCATCAGAGCTCGGTCTCAAGGCTGAGCACTTAACTAGTGTTTGAGGAAAGGCCTAAGGGGTCAACAACATGGCAGAATCCAAAGATGATTTTGGAGGCAACATCAACAGACCACCACTATTTGATGGAGACAAGTTTGAGTATTGGAAGGACAGAATGAGAAGTTTCTTCATATTTCAAGATCCTGAATTATGAAAGTCGGTAGTCAAAGGATACACTGCACCTACTATTCCAGAAGATCCAACTCAAGAATTGGACATGGCAGATATGAGTCCAGACCAGAGTAGATTAACAAACTGCATCACAAGTCCAGAACCATCATGATCAATGCCATCACATTCAAGGAATTTGACAAATGCACAGATAAAGAAACAACAAAGAGCATATTTAACAGTCTGGTTCTGACCCATGAAGGAAGCCAGCATGTTCAAGAAGCAAGGACTAACATACTGGTCAAACAGTATGAGATGTTCAAGATGGAAGATGATGAAGACATTGATGGAATGTTCTTTAGATTCCAGACTCTGATATCTAGACTGAAGGTCTTGAAGAAAAGCTACACAACAGCAGATCATGTCAAGAAGATTCTAAGAAGCTTACCAACCAAGTGGAGACCAATGGTTACTGCAGTTCAGCAAGCCAGAGATCTGAATAACGTAAGACTTGAAGATCTGATCCGCTTACTCAAGTCTCATGAAGTAGAACTGGAAGCAGATGAACCAAAGAAGAAGAAGAATCTGGCCCTAAAGTCGAAACAGAAGAAAGCTGCAAGGGCAACACAAGAATCAGAGAATAGCGACAGTAACGATGATGATATGGCTTACTTAACCAAACAGATGGTAAAGATCTGGGAAAACAGGAAGAGGAAAGGCTCCAAGAAGAAACATAACAGCAAAGGAAAGGAAGAGTTTGACAAGAAGAGCATCATCTGTTATGGATGCAATGAACATTGACATATCAAATCAGAATGTCCAAATCTGGAAAAAGGCAAACAACACAAGAAGACTTCCAGATTCAACAAGAAGGGTCTGATGGCAGCCTGAGATGCATCAGAATCAGAAGAAGAATCGTCTGATGAAGAAGAGGCAGAAACAGCATTGATGACACACATCAGGTCTGCCTCTGGACTTCATAAAGGCTCAATTTAAGGAAGGAAAGCAGGCAGAAGGAAGAATGATCAAAGCAGTCATTCAGGCAAGTCTGAAGCACATAAGAGGAAGCAATTCTGGCTCTGACGGCTCATACCAACTCAAATTCAAGATACAGCTCAGGCTCTGGAACAGATTCAGAAGATGAAGACAATAAGGTATTTTCTGATCTCACTAAATCTGAATTAATTGATGCTTGAAAAGATTTTTTAAATGCAAACAATAAAATGTCTTTAAAACTAACAACTCTTAGGGAAGATAAGAAAAATCTGACCAAAGAAGTCCAAGTTTTAAAGAATCAAAATTCTGAGTATGCAACTGAAAACAAGGATTTTAAAACTGAAGTTGCAAGACTCAAATCTGAAAACCAAACTCTCAAAAGTAATATTTGTTCAAAATTAGAGGCATTGGAACTGGAACCAGAACTAACACTGGAACCATAATCAGAATCAGTACTGGAACCAGAACATGTATCAGTATCAAATGTTCATGTATGATCATCAAAATTAGTTCAATTATCAGAATCAATATAACTACAAGAATTATCAGAATTATCATATTCATCAGAATCATCAGAATCGTCCAAATCCCCAGAATTATCAGATTCATCCAACTCATCCAAATCACCAGAATCATCAAGGTTATCGTACTCACCAGATTCATCCAAGTTACCAGAACCAAAACATGTTCCAGAATCATCAGAGGAACATGATCTATCAACCAAAGCAAAATCAAGGAAACTGCTCAAATAGGCCAGAAGTTGAACTGGCTCTGATGGCTCGAACTGAGTCTGAGTCTGACTCTGATTCTGAAGCAAGGTCTGATCAGCAACGTAAATCATGGTACTTGGACAGTGGTTGCTCCAAACACATGACAGGAGACAAATCTATGTTTCTGGATCTGACCATGAAAAATGGAGGCCATGTTTCCTTTGGAGGAAACCAGAAAGGTCAGATTATTGGTACAAGAACAGTTGGTAACAAATCTTCTTCCCTTTCTATTAAAAATGTTCTATTAGTAAAAGGTCTGAAGCATAATCTTTTGAGCATAAGTCAACTAAGTGATTGCAAATATGATGTCATCTTTAACCAGAAAACATGCAAAACTGTTAGTCAACTTGATAAATCTGTTTTGTTTACTGGCATTAGGAAATATAATGTTTATAAGATTGATTTGTTTAGTCTTGCTAAGCAACAGGTTAAATGCTTATTATCTGTAAGTGAGCAGAATCTGATTTGGCATAAGAGGCTAGGACATGCAAACCCTAGACTTATATCTGAGTTGAACAAACTCCAGTTGGTAAGAGGGCTTCCTGTAAGACCCTTAAATTTAAAATTAAATTATGGATTTAATATTAAGTGTATTTTGGGAATATTTGTAAAATATTTAATATATGTATATTTTATGTAAATATATATATATATATATATATAAATATTTATTTTGGAGGTTGAATTAAAATTATTGGATGAAGGATAAATTAGTTTAATTACGAGTAATTAAATTCCGGGCAGTAAATTAAGATGTTATCTGTTAATTACGACGAGAGTGGTTAAGTACCTGATGGTCAAACAATATTATAATGGTACTGTGTTGGGTGAGGTGGCACATATGTGCCTATATATATGTGAGAGGCCAGAATAGAATGGCAGAAAACATTTCCTCTTTTCCTCACTGCATGCGCCATTCTGGTTCTCTTCCCATTCTGTTTTAACAAAAAAAAGCATCCTCAAAAGTCAAATTACTTGGAAATCCAAGCGCCAAACCAGAAAGTGTCCAGTACAAAAGTTGTTCCCCTCATCGTTACGGAGCTAGAGAACCAAATTTTGTAGCGGCGACACAAACGGGAGTTTCGCCGACTTTTGTCGCAGTAGCGTAAACGAGCGCAGAAAACGTAAAGAGGTAAGGGGCACCTTCCAACTTTCTAGATTGCATTTAGGGCTGTAAATGCATGCTGTTGTGGCATTGATGATGTTTTCGTTGTTGTTTTTAAAGTGAAACTGTTTTGCATGTCGTTATAACTGATGAAAATGCATGTTGTTGATGTTTTGATGATCTGTGATGTTTTCTGTTTTGGTTGATACATCAATGTTGTTTTGGTTGTGTTGGGATACTGGAAAGTGCCTTGCATGTCGTTTTGGGGATGACCAAAATGCATGAGTTGGGATGTGCTTCATTGTTTTGTGGTTATTTTTTAGGGTAAGGTTTTTACTGGTGTTGTTGACTCGTTTATGAGTGGAGGATGTTTTTATGGTTTCATTGTGGGGAATGAAATCGTTTTTATTGTGTGGTTGACTTTCTGTTTTGGTGGTTAAAGAAAAACTGTGATTTTGTTCTGGTATTGATAGTGGTTTTCAAAAGAAAAAGGATTTTAAAATGGGTGGAGGTGTTCTGGAAATCTGTTGTTGTTGTGCTGATGGTGGTTTTCAAAAGAAAAGGATTTTAAAATGGGTGGAGGTGTTGCTGGAAAATCTGTTGTTGATGAGAAATGTTCTGAGTTTTGTGGTTTCAAAAGAATGGTGATTGTGTTTTGGTGTTGTGTTGGTTTTTCAAAGAAAAGAGTATGAAAACGTGTTGAAGTTTATGGAAAATATCACTGCATTCGAAGGTGTATTCGAATACAACATTGGTGTATTCGAATACATGCCTGCAAAGTTCTGTTTTTATTCAAATTTTGAACTTGTATTCGAATACGACCCTCTATATTTGAATACAGATGAGTGATTTTTGCTTTTGACTTAGCATCTGTATACGGCTACGACCCTGTCGTATTCGAATACAGGATTGCAATTTTTGCCACTGTATTCGGCTACGACAACCTCGTATTCGAATACAGAATGCTAATTTTTCACTATTTTAGCATCTGTATTCAAATACAAGGAAGCTGTATTCGAATACAGATTGGTTTTTTTTCTTCAAAATTTCCAGTTTTAAACATTGGTTTATGAACTTTAAGAGTTGGGGAAACATTGGGAAGGCTTGTGATGAATTAAAATGGAATTTTTGAGATGGTTTGAGGTGGTGATGATGAGGTTCTTGAATTCTTTGTTGATGTGGTGATAAATGCTGATTTTTCACTATTTTAGCTTCTGTATTAGAATACAAGGAAACTGTATTCGAATACAGATTGGTTTTTTTTTCTTTCAAAATTCCAGTTTTAAACATTGGTTTATGAACTTTAAGAGTTGGGGAGACATTGGGAAGGCTTGTGATGAATTAAAATGGAGTTTTTGAGATGGTTTGAGGGGGTGATGATGAGGTTCTTGAATTCTTTGTTGATGTGGTGATAAATGCTGATTTTTCACTGTTTTAGCTTCTGTATTCGAATACAAGGAAGCTGTATTCGAATACTGATTGTTTTTTTTCTTTCAAAATTCCAGTTTTAAACATTGGTTTATGAACTTTAAGAGTTGGGGAGACATTGGGAAGGCTTGTGATGAATTAAAATGGAGTTTTTGAGATGGTTTGAGGGGGTGATGATGAGGTTCTTGAATTCTTTGTTGATGTGGTGATAAATGCTGATTTTTCACTGTTTTAGCTTCTGTATTCGAATACAAGGAAGCTGTATTCGAATACTGATTGTTTTTTTTTCTTTCAAAATTCCAGTTTTAAACATTGGTTTATGAACTTTAAGAGTTGGGTAAACATTGGGAAGGCTTGTGATGAATTAAAATGGAATTTTTGAGATGGTTTGAGGTGGTGATGATGAGGTTCTTGAATTCTTTGTTGATGTGGTGATAAATGCTGATTTTTCACTGTTTTAGCTTCTGTATTCGAATACAAGGAAGCTGTATTCGAATACAGATTGGTTTTTTTTCTTCAAAATTCCAGTTTTAAACATTGATTTATGAACTTAAAGAGTTGGGGAAACATTGGGAAGGCTTATGATGAATAAAAATGGAATTTTTGAGATGGTTTGAGATGGTGATGATGAGGTTCTTGAATTTTTTGTTGATGTGGTGATAACGAAATTGTTGAGATGGTTTGAGGTGGTGATGGAGTGGCTGGATTTTAGCTGGTATTTGCATACTGTTTTCAGTGAAGAGAAAACATTGCATGTCCATGCATTGCATAGTCAGGTGGTGACCGCGATGGGCCATAGAGTTAATGCGGTAACCGTGATGGTCCGCGAAGTTAAGTAGTAACCGTGATGGGCTACGGAATGGCCGCATGTTCGTGGTGGTCGATTCTATCCGTGCGATGATTTAACTTCTATATGTTCTGGCCTGTGAGAGGCTAACATACGTAAAACGTGCTGGTCTGTGAGCGACTGCACGTGTGCTGGTCTGTGAGCGATTGCACTGGTGTTGGTCTATGAGCGACTGCACGTGTGCTGGTCTGTGAGAGACTGCACCATGGTCATGTTAGCCTGTTAGAGCCTAACATATGTAAATCGTGATGGTCCGTGAGAGACTGCACGTGTGCTGGTCTGTGAGCGACTGCACCATGGTAATTCCAAGAAGTTGTGTACATTGGCATATACATATTGCATTGGGGTGGTCGATCGGTGAGTCATGATTGGATATGATGTTGACGGGTGGAAATCGTTGTGTGCAAATAACTTATGAACTCTAAGTGCTGAATGAGTTGTTGTGTTTTGTGGAATGTATTTGTACTTGCAACATGACTTATATGTTAAACTGTTTGTGTTTTCCAAAAATGTCAATGTCATACATTTTAATAAGTGAGCATATTATTCATTCTTGTTGTCATAAACATTGGAACATCCCATGAATATACTTGCTATTGTTGACATAAATGCTATGTGGTAATTGTTAATTTCGGTCGGTGAACCTTTACTATTATTGTGGAAAATTGGGCTTTGGCCTCAGATGATACCCGAACCTGTCCAACCGACGGTTACACTAACGACAGAAACGTCGTTAGTTTTCCTTGATCTTCACGTACGGAGTATTTGGGGACAACGCAGAGGAACGGACATTATGGTGAAGACGAGACTTGTAGAGGATGCGGTGGAAACCGTGCTACTGTAGCTTTAGTGCATGATCAGTTTAGACTTGTTGTATAGGGTCTTGAGCTCGAGGGATGTAATTATTTATTTTGGAATTATTGTATATCTTTTCCACTAATCTTTTCCGCACTCTGATAAATATTTTGGTGGGTCAAGGATACAATTTTTGATGTATCTTTATTTTAGTATATTTTGAAGATCAATTTCCCAAAACTAATTTACTCGGTTAAAGTTATGATGTAATTATTTAATTACGTTCGTCATTTGAATTACGACGTATTATTTTATGAAATGACTTAATTTTAATTATCTTGAATTAATTCGAAAATTCTTTTATTTATTTATTTATTTCGGTAAAAAAAAAATACACTCGCGCTGTTTAAAAACTCGGGGTGTTACACTTCCCAAGGTAAGTTCCAAAACTAAGATTATGTGTGAAGCATGTCAAAGAGGTAAAAAAACTAAAAGCTCTTTTAAAACTAAAAAATGTGTTTCTACCTCTGAACCACTTGAACTGCTTCACTTAGATCTGTTTGGTTCTGTTCAAACAACTTCACTCAGTGGTAAGAAATATGGATTTGTGATTGTTGATGACTACTCAAGGTGGACTTGGGTAAAATTTTTAAAAAACAAAGATGAATCTCACAAAGTGTTTATTTCTTTTTGTAAGCAAGTAATGAATGAACAGGGTGTCAAGATCATAACCATCAGAAGTGATCATGGAGGTGAATTTGAGAACAAATACTTTGAAGAATTTTGTGATGAGAATGAGATCTCTCATAACTTCTCATCCCCCAGAACCCCACAACAGAATGGAGTGGTGGAAAGAAAGAATAGATCACTACAGGAGATGGCCAGAACCATGCTGAATGATATGAAGCTTGCCACCTACCTTTGGGCAGAAGCTGTCAACACAGCTTGCTACATTCAGAATAGAGTGTACATCAGGTCAATCTTAAATAAAACTCCATATGAACTATGGAAAGGTAAGAAACCTAACATTTCCTATTTCAAGTAATTTGGCTGTACTTGTTTTATGCTGAACACTAAAGATAATCTAGCTAAGTTTGACTCTAGATCTCAAAAGTGTACCTTTATTGGTTACTCTGAGAGATCAAAATCTTATAGAGTGTTTAACAAGGAAACTAACACTGTGGAAGAATCAATCCACATTAAGTTTGATGATAAACAGCTTGACTCTGAAAAATCAAAGCAAGATGAGGAAATTGTAGGTGAACCAGAGGCACAGGAACCATAAGCTGGACCAGCAGCAGAACCTGATAAAGATAAAGATGAAAGCAAGGAAGAAGAACATGCTGAGTTTGAAGACAAGTCAGAGGGAAAGAATGGATGGAAGTACAAGTCTTCACATCCAGAAACTCTTATTATTGACAGTGCAGCAGAACCATTGAAGACCAGATCATCAAGTAGAGAAACCAGTCTGTTTGGTTTACTCTCAACAATTGAACCATGCAATGTTGATGAAGCTTTGGTAAGGAATGTTGGATACTTGCAATGCAAGAAGAGCTGAATGAATTTCAAAGGAATGATGTTTGGGATCTGGTATCCAGACCAAACAAAAACATTATTGGAACTAAGTGGGTGTTCAGGAATAAACTCAATGAAAAAGGTGAAGTGGTAAGGAACAAAGCCAGACTTATAGCTCAAGGATACAGTCAACAGGAAGGTATTGATTACACAGAGACTTTTGCTCTAGTGGCTAGGTTAGAAGCAATTAGAAATCTTTTATCATTTGCTGCTAATCATGATATAATTCTGTATCAAATGGATATTAAAAGTGCATTCTTAAATGGCTATATAAGTGAGGAAGTCTATGTCAAACAACCCCTTGGATTTGAAAATTCTGATTTTCCAAACCGTGTTTTTAAACTTAAAAAATCTTTATATGGTTTAAAACAAGCACCAAAGGCATGGTATGACAGACTTAGTAGCTTTCTGCTTAAGAATGAATTTGATAGAGGCCAGATTGATAATACTTTATTTAGGAAATCCATTAATAATGATATGTTGGTCATTCAAGTTTATGTTGATGATATAATCTTTGGATCCACTAATGGCACTTTGTGCAAGGAATTTTATTTCCTAATGCAGAAAGAGTTCCAAATGAGCATGATGGGAGAACTTAAGTTCTTCCTGGGAATTCAGATTCACCAAGGTAAATCAGGTATACTCATTGACCAATCTAAATACACTAAAGAACTTCTCAAAAAGTTCAAGATGAGTGACTGCAAGCCTATGGCCACCCCCATGCACTCAACCTGCCAAAAGGTAGACCAGAAAACATACAGAGGTATGATTGGATCCCTTCTATACCTAACTGCTTCTAGACTTGACATTTTGTTTAGTGTTTGTGTCTGTGCCCGTTTTCAAGCTGACCCTAGGGAATCCCATTTAACTGCTGTCAAAAGAATCTTGAGATACCTTAAAGGAACCACAAACCTTACCTTGTTATACAAGCAAAACCCCACCTACAAACTAAGGTTTTTGTGATTCTGACTATGCTGGAGACAAGTTGGAAAGGAAAAGTACAAGTGGCAACTGCACATTCTTAGGTGATAATTTGATCTCTTGGTCAAGCAAAACACAAAGCACCATTGCGATGTCAACAGTTGAAGCTGAGTATATATCAGCAGCAGGATGCAGCTCACAGTTAATATGGATGAAACATCAACTTGAAGATTACAACATCTTTGAAACCAATATCCCTTTGTTCTGTGATAACACTTCATCCATAAACCTAACCAAGAACCCTATCTTACACTCTAGAGCCAAACACATCGAAATAAAACACCATTTCATTAGGGACCATGTTCAAAAAGGGACTTTAAGCATCCGGTTTGTGGACACTGATTATCAATGGGCTGATATCTTCACCAAAGCATTACCTGAAGATAGGTTCGAGTTCATCAAGAAGCATCTCAACATTATCTCCATATCTAACTAGCTCAAGTAGTCATCTTAGGAGTTTTTAATTTTCTTGTAATTTTACTTTATGTCTTTTATTTTCTTGTTTTTACTTTCTGTACTTTGTAAAGAGAAAAACAAAAATACAAAAATAGTAGGACCTCTTTTTGGCTGATGACAAAAAGGGGGAGAGAGAGAAAAAGGAGAAATAAGTAGAAAATGAGAGATAAAAAGAAAGGAGGAGTGACAAAGAAAGAGATGAAAAGAGAAGGAGTTGAAAAGGAGAGGAAACAGGGAGAGAGAAAAAGGAGAGATAAGTAGAAAAGGAGAGATAAAAAGAAAGAGATGAAAAGAGAAGGAGTTGAAAAGGAGAAGAAATAGGGAGAGAGAAAAATAAAGAGAAAAAGAAAGAGTGAAAAGAGAAGGAGAGGCAATGTGAAGAGAGAAAAGAAAGAGAGAATAAAGAAGGAGTTGAAAAGGAGAGGAGAAAAGAAGAAAAGAAAGAGTGATTTAAGAAGGAGTTGAAAAGGAGAGGAAAAAGTCATTATTAGACTTAGGGGGAGAGATTGGTCTGAGGGGGAGTATTTCAAGTACTTCGAATTTTTTCAAGCTTTTCAAAGTCTTTTTAAATAAGTTATAAGCTAACAAAATAAGTTAAGGTTTTGTCATCATCAAAAAGAGGGAGATTGTTGGAACCAAGTTGGTTCTAAGTACTTAGGATTTTGATGTTTATAAAAGCACTCCATGTAATCTTATTTTGTACTTAGAATTATTATATAAAATGTCACCAGAAGATGACGTCACCAGAGGCAGAAGATGACACCACCAGAAGATACATCCAAAGGAAGCAACCAGAGGATAGAAATGTCACCAGAAGGTTAAGCCAGATAATGCATCCAGAAGGTACCAGAGGATGCATCAAGAAGGCACCAGAGGATACACCTCCAGAGGATATTAGAAGATATCATCAAAGGTTAAATAACATCATCTAAGGATATCTTTCCTGGCCCAGATCAGAAGGAAGCAGAGTCCAGAAGGAGACCTGGTCCAGACTAGAAGGAAGCTTGTCAGAGGGAGATTTGGTCAAGACCAGAAGGAATCATAAGTCAGACTTGGTCCAGAATTAATTCTGACCAGAAGATAGCCTGGTAGTAATTATAAGAATCAGTCCAGACTTAATCAGAGCTTCAGATAACTGGTCCAGAACAAATAACTTGGTTCAGATTTGGTCCAGACCAGAAGATAGCATGGTTCAGAGTATAAAACTAAGTCCAGATCAGAAGAAATGATTGTCCAGATTTAATCCAGACTTGCTCCAGATTAGAAGGTAAATGTCCAGATTAAAATATCATAAGTCCAGATTTAATTTCAGTTCAATCCAGACTCAGTCCAGAATTGGTCCAGATCAGAGGGAAAATGTTCAGATCAATAGTCCAGATTTAAGCATCATGGCCCAAATGTTGGCCGAGATGAGAAGATCAGAACATATGGTCCATTGATTGGCTGAGATCAGAAGATCAGAACATGTGGTCCATTGTTGGCTGAGATCAGAGGATCACAACAAATCAGATTGTATGGTCCAGATGTGGTCGAGATTAGAAGATCAAACGGTCCAGATTTTAATCATGATGAAAATCAGTGAGGACTTGATTAAAATTCGAAGAAGACTTGATTAAATTTTGATAGAAATTTGATCAAAGTATTCAGGGGATTTGATTCAAAAATTACTGAAGACTTGGAGAAATTCGAATGCAATCTGAAGCTTAAAAATATATGGTTTGAAATTAAAAGAAACAAGATTGGTCAACAGAATTTTCAAATGCAATATGGAGCTAAAAAGATACGTTCTTTATTTAAGTGAAACCGGATTGGCCAAGTTATTTTTGCAAGAGAATCTGGGCAGATTCAGCTTGAATTTAAGCATGGAAGATACCCTTATTATTCATCTGTAAAAGGAGGCTCAAGGCAGAAGACTTAACATCGAAAATACTTGAGAGTCATACACTTCCAAAAGCAAAATACTTGAGTTTTTAGTGATGTCAATTGTGAGTATCTGCTTTCCAGAAGCAAGTACTCTAAGTTTTTTCTTTCCCTTGTGTTATGTAACACCCCGAGTTTAAAACACAGCGCGGACATTTACAGGTTTTTCATACATAACAGGTTTTGTTTTAAAACTAAAAAGTATTCAAGTTAGTCAAACACAATTCAACCCCCCCTTCTCGTGTTTGCACCTTCAAGTGGTACTTTGTAATTCAAGGTTTTTGAATTAGTGAAATCCTTCAAAGTGAAGGGACTGGACATAGCCTAGTTAACGGTGAACCAGTATAAAATTCTGAGTTTTTATTTACTTTATATCCGCTGCTAACTTTATTTTAATTCATACATAACAAGTTTTGTTTTAAAACTAAAAAGTATTCAAGTTAGTCAAACACAATTCAACCCCCTTCTCATGTTTGCATCTTCACAATATTCCTTGATCAAACCTTGAACAAACCCATAACTGGAGAGTAATTTTGTTGTTAGTGCCTGGAAGCCAAGTGGGGAAATCCAGAGAAGCATTGGTTGGAGGCTTCAATGATCGAATTTTCTCACATATTGACTTAAGCATAATTTGTTGCAGTTTACTTCAATTTCGATCTGAACAATTTGTGTAGCTTGATACAGGAAACTCATATTCTATAAGTGGAATGGGTTGATGTATTAAACCAACAAACTTTCCACAACCTGATATCTATTGATCCTTCAAAATTTAGTAGAATGACTATCACAAATAACCATCTCACATTACTTTTGATATTGGGCCAGACTTTACAAATATTCCGCCAAGTATTAGAGGAAATGGTGTATTTTTAGATAAGAGGGGTGTTCCTAATACCATAGTTATACTCGGCTCGGACTAGTTGAACCCAAAATATGTGCTTGTCCTTGCTAGACTATTTTGGTCATGTAGGCATGATTAATTACATTGAGATTCTTATAGCCAAGTCCAATTTTCTGCTTTAGCTTACAAATTATTTCCCAAGAGATCAAATGGCATGTTCTAAGTCCCGTTGTACTACCCTAAATAAAGTTGTGACATAATCTTTGTGCTTTGTTACAAATAAAATTAGGAGTTGACATGATTTGCATCACTTAATCAAGAATGCTTGATAGAGATAAATGAATAATAGTGACTCTACCTACAAATCAAAGACAATTAGCTTTCTCATTTTTGAGTTTAAGTCTCAGTCTACCCAAGATAAAGGAGAATGAGTCTTTCGAGACTAGTCGATGGATAAGAGAATTACCAAGGTGTGCTCCAAGGTTTGTAGTTGGGTCAGTCCCCAAACATTGAAATAAAAAAACAGTTTCCCTAGTTGATATATTTTTAGAGAAAAGAACCTTGGATTTCTACATGTTGATCTTTTGACCAAAACTATGACATAAGTATTCCAAAATGGATTTAATGAACTTAATTTGTTTTATAGTAACCTCTTCAACCAAAACAATATCATCAACATGTGTGAGAGGTAAAGTCCCTCACCCTACCAAAATGAAGGGGGCCATTGGCTGTCTGTAACTGAATCTTTAGTTTCTTGGCTCAATTTCTCTAGAGCATGCACAAAAAGATAAAGGGAGATATGTCCCTCTTGTCTAAACCCTCTATAAGTGCCAACAGGATTGGTTTGAGCAGTATTCCATTTGATAATCATAAATTCAAGGGCAAGATAATGTCAAATATTCTTTAGCATCAAAGGTAATCCTAACATGTCAAGGGACTGCATGATAAATTTTCATTCAAGTCTATCATAGATTTTTTCGAGAGCAAGCTTGACAATCATGAAGCCTTTAATACCAATTAAAGGTATTACAAGAGAAAGACAAATAATTTTATGAAAAGTAACAAATTTCTTTTGGTTTTCATTGTATGTATAAATAATCTTAAAATGGTATTGAAATCATTAGCTCAACTGACAAATTCCGATATTATTAGGTTGAGTATCTTGTCTAAACCTAAATCAGTTATAGTATCATTTTATAATAACCGGCTTAACCTAAATGTTATTGACTTTTGTCTATATATTAAGAAGTCATAAACAAAAACAAACAAAATGTCTTTTAAGAATTGCAAATCCATGATAGTACCAGATATGTCAGTCGAAGATGATTTAGGAAATAAATTTATTGCAGGCCAAGTCAATTACGATAGGGATGAGTTGAATAGGTATCGTTCTGAACTTACAAACATGTTTACCATTGAATAAAGATGTGTATATGATCAAATTCTTGGTTATGTGGAGTCTAGATGTGGTGGATTTTTCTTCTTATATGGTTATGGAGGAATGGGGAAAACTTTTATCAGAAAAACATTGTATGCTGCTCTGTGTTCAAAAGGACTCATAGTCCTTAATGTGGCCTTAAGTGACATTGCATCATTGTTACTACCAGGCAGCCATACAACCCACTCTACTTTAAATATTGCATTAGGGTAGACAACAAACATAAACCATTTGGTGGAATTCCAATTGTATTAGGTGGTAATTTTAGACAGAAATTGTCTGTAGTTCGAAGAGGTTTGAGACTAGACATACTTGTGTTTTTTTCAAGACTTCGATCTTATGGAAGTATTGTAAAGTGTTGAAGTTTACGACTAATATGTGACTACGTGTTTCAGCCATACTCGATGAACAACATGGTATCAAAAATTTTGCTGATTGGATTCTTATAGGGGATGAAAACGATTCTGCCGACGAGAATGACAAGATATGTGTCAAAATTTCAGATGATTTACTTTACATGAACAATTGATCCCTTACGAGCTCTTATAAATTTCACTTATCCTGTCATTTTCAAGTATATGCATGATGTTGCATTTTTTCGGGAATGAGGGATCCTTGCTCCAACTTTGGATGCTCTTGAGCATGTCAACAATACCCTTTTGTCATTGATTTCAAGTGAAGAAGGGGAATATCTGAGTTCAGATTCAATATGTAAATTTGATGCGAATGATCTACAAAGTCAATGGTTCACTGTTGAATTCCTCAATGATATTAAGTGCTCAAGTATTCCAAATCACAAGTTGACACTTAAAGTAGGCTGTCCTGCTATATTATTGAAGAATATTGATCAAGCTGCTGGGTTGTGTAATGGAACAAAAATTACAATCACTCACTTGGGCAATAATTTATTAGGGGCAAATATCATCACAGAAAAAACTACGAGCGATTAAATTCTAATTCCAAGAATGAATATGGTTTCAAGTGATCTAGATTTACCATTTAAGTTTATGAGGAGACAATTTTCGTCGACTCTTTGTTTTGCCTTGACAATTAATAAAAGTCAGGGTCAGTCACTTTTTCATGTTGCCATATATCTTCCTAAATCAGTCTCACACATGGACAATTATATGTGGCTGTATCTAGAGTCACATCCAGAAAAAGACTGAAGTTACTCATTCTAAATGACGATGATCAAATATGTGACGAGATTGTTAATATAGTTTATCATGAAGTTTTTGGTAATGTGTAATCAACTATCCCAAACAACATAACTTTATTTATGATATCCATTTTAAAATATAATTTGAGCACACTTTTTATTTTTTAATTATATATGATATTATATGTTTTGTTTCTTTTTGTAATATACAATATTTTATTTATTAATGATTTATATAAGATATACATGTGAATGCAAACTACATCGTTTTGATTGTTCAAATAATTTGCCTCGTGCTTAGCACATACTACATACTAGTTGTTAAAATTGCCATTGTTTAGATTAATAGATAATAGATTACTTTATAGTGTTTTGATAACTTTTAAGTCATTTATATATCAATATCTAGTTATTAGAATGGTTAGTAACCAATAATTAATTATAATAATTTATTGTAAAATATAAATATTTATTACTTTCCTATAAAAAACATTTAATATTTTCTTAATCTAAATGAAAAAAAAAACCTTAGATAACATTTATTTTAAAATAAATAGCGTATTTGATTAAATATCACCACATTCCAATTCTTTAACCAAACAACACATTTAAGGATTTCGTTTGATGGTCAAAATAGGTTTGAGACATAATATATAACTAAATAAAGATATGATAAGATAGACAAAATAGGTTTGATGCACACAATAACATATTCGATAACCTTATTTTATCATGTTTTGCATTTTGTATACCCAGATCATAATGACATGATGTGAATTAATATGGGGGTATATATAATGAGAATGCCTTTTTATGTGAGAATGAAAAAATAATTAGTAGCCATTAGATTATAATGTATGGTTGAAATTAAAAGATATTAAGTGAGTCAAGTGACATATTAGTAGTCATTAGATTAAAATCTATGGTTGAGATTAGAAGATAGATTAAGTGAGTCCAAGTGACATATTCCACCATTCTTGTAAAATAAAATTAAACATATTCTTTCACAAAGTTGAAGTTGAAACGCTGATCACTCGTTTGCTTAATATGTAAGAATGATAACATAACTCCCACTCACGGGTACTTATTTGAATTCGTCTTGATTTAGACGGAGAAAACTCGCTTTGATTGGATGCGAGTGCGAGTTTTTTTCTGAAATTAAAATTCGAGGACGAATTTGGGTGTGTTGATACTTACCTCGCATCCGAACTCGACCTGTTAGTAATATTATTGTAATTTTTAAATTTTATTTACATGTAAATATTGAACATACTTAATATTTTTTTAAATATTAAAAATTAAAATCTCATCTCTATAAAATATTTTTTAATTTTATTTTATTAATTATAATAGGTATAATTTTTAAATTTATAATTTTATATATATAAATGGGTGCGGGCGTGAACACTCGAACCAATAACAAATGAATATTAGGGTCAAAATTTCACTAAAAAACGAAAGTAGATTTTCCCCAATTTATTAGGTGCAAGGTGGACTAGGTAAAATCCATCCGCGACCATCTCGATTGCCATACCTATCCATATGTCTCATCCACTTCTTCTTTCTTCAAACATTTAACAAACATTCAACATTATAATATTAATGTCAGGTTTGACAAATACATTAAAATCAAATTGTATACAACAAATACATTGTACTATTTAGAATAAGGAACTTAATCAGTGAAATAATATCTATGCAAATTATCAATTATAATTGCAAAAAAGTATAGTTTAAAACTGAATCCACTTTAGTAAATAAATAAACTGAATAAACTATTTAATATGGATCATTCAAGTTAGCTACAAAAATGTAGTTACATGTTTCTACTAATATGGGCAATTTTTAAATATAAATAATAAAAATGAGCGAGAGAAATTTAAGGAATGATTCTGGCATTAACATTATGGTGCACGATGATGTCTATTAGCAATTAAATAGGAATAATGGAAGTTATTAAAATTGTGCAAATTTGGTTAAGGAAATAAAATTAATTGCAAATTAAAACATCAATAAAAAAAGCGTAAAAATGGTTACCCAATTTACTTAAAAAAAATGTTAACCAAACGAAGCAATTACTTTTGAAATATCAAATTATTCTAATAATTGAAGAAAATAAAATAAAATTCCAACAACGACATCCTAGTAAGAAGCACTATCAACCTTATATATTTATTTTATTGAAATAATAAAAATAAAATTTAAAAATAGTTTTATTTTTAAACATTATAATTTCCTTTGATTTTAAATTTTTTAGATTATACAAAATGCCAAAAACACCATAATAATAAAATAATAAATATTTTTAATTTTACATCAAATTTTATTGTTTTATTTTTCTAATTTATATTCATATTTTACTAGATTTCAAATTTATAGCTAAAATTATATATGTAATGGGAGAATGAGTAATTATAATTCAATTTATTTCCAATATAAGAATTTTGACTAAGTAGAATATGCTGAATTTATAATTAACATTATTATAATTGATCTTTCGTATCCTAAAATCCAAACGGATCCTATTCGATTCTAATGTACTAGTGTACACATATAAATACACCAAATCAAAGCCATAACACACATCAATTTCAAATCTCTCCCAACCAACAATGGAGACTAATACTTATGCCATGTTTTCAATTTCAATTCTTATGGCTATGCTATGCCTATCCAAAATCACATGTGAAAAATCAGACATACAACAACCATTATTTAGTTTACCAAAAACACTAGCCTCAAAGCTTAGTCGTGACCCACAAATCCTTTTACAAGCCTCAACCGATTATGGGCACATAATTCACAAAAGCCCTTATGGAGTTTTGGAGCCATCATCTATCGATGATATTGCAAACTTGATTAACTTCTCAAACTCACTTCCCAACCCATTTACCATATCCCCTAGAGGACAAGCCCATTCAATTTTTGGACAAGCCATGACACAAAATGGTGTTGTGGTGAATATGACTCAACTTAATGGGTTTAGAAATGGGTCAGGTATTGTAGTGTCTAATTGTGATGGGAAAAGCCCATTGGATTGTTATGTTGATGTGGGTGGGGAACAATTGTGGATTGATGTTTTACATGAAACAACTAAACGTGGATTCGCACCTTTCTCTTGGACTGATTACTTGTATTTGACTGTTGGTGGTACACTATCTAATGCTGGGATTAGTGGTCAAACATTTCGATTTGGACCTCAAATCTCCAATGTTCTTGAATTGGATGTTATTACTGGTATGCCTTGTCATTTCATTTTTATGTTATTTTTGTCTCTTTTTTGGTTGCTTTTTTGTAATGGTGACACTATGAATTTTTTAAAAATATATGTTGTCATATGCAATGACACGACTTGTTGTTTTATGTTTTAAAGTGCCATAATTAAAAAAAAACTATATCAATTATTTCATTTAAAGTGGTGAACTCAATGGGTGTGACTCCATTAATTAAGCTTGACAAAGGTCACAGCTTGATTCTCCGCATAAAACCTTCTCAGAATAATTGAGGTGCTGAATGCTCTAAATATGGTGATTTTTTACAAACAGAATTGTAAATAAAAAAAAGGTAACTCATTCAAATAAGTGGAAAATGATGAAAATACTATTTTACCTTATTCTTTTGTTTTTGCTTTATTTATATATTTTTCTTTTCACGTTTAATAATATTTAACTTTTTCAGCTTGGTTAGTAAAAAATTATAAATGATGAATCTGTTTTCAATTGTTTTTTTTTATAACAATGGTTTTCATAAAATTTCATATTTAGATTCATAGTCAATGTGATGTCTAAGATAAATACTATTGACTCATTTTTAAAAAAAAAAAACTAATTTTATTTTATTTGATTGATTCAATAATATATTTGCCTTATGATAATATATCAAAATACTCTCATTTTGTTTAGTCTGAATAAAATAATAGTTTGTTTGACTAATAAATAAAATAATAGTTGATCTAAATAAAAAATGCTAATATAATAATAGTTGATCTAAATAATGCTATTAAATGAGCATTTTGTGTATAGATATGAATGAATGTTTAAAATAATTTTAACTACAAATATCACGAGTTTATGGTAAAAAATTGATCACTATCAATTCTCTTCACTTCTAAACTATCCAAAGTGATATTATTATTTTTTTCATGCACCATCAATAAATATTAAATAATTTTAACTTAAATGAATATGATCATTTATAAAATAAAGCTTTATATTAACCAACACACAAAAGAGTATTCTTAAATAAATAATCCTATAAAAATTATATGCATGATTACATAATTGATTGGTTGTATTGTTTCAAATTACTAATATTGTATATTTATATGTGATTTTTTGATAGGGGAAGGTGAGTTCATGACTTGTTCAAGTGAGAAGAACTCAGAGTTATTTTATTCTGTACTTGGAGGATTAGGTCAATTTGGGGTGATAACAAGAGCAAGAATACCTCTTGGACCTGCATCAACAAGGGTAAGAAGTATTATCATTTTATTTATTAATTTATATTCAAACGTTAAAACTATCAATAATCAACTGAGAAGAATTGATTGTATTGCTTGCAGGCGAAGTGGCTGCGTCTAATTTACAATGACTTTTCAACATTTACAGCAGACCAAGAACATTTAATCTCATTCAATAACAAAAATGATATCAATGGAGCAGATTATGTAGAAGGCATGCTCCTATTGAACAAGCCACTATTAGATCTTTCCTTTTATCCAACTCCTGATCAGCCAAGGATAAAATCCTTAGTAACTAATTAAGGCATTGTCTATGTTATAGAGCTTATAAAATATTATGACACAAATTCTCAACCACGTGTCGAAGAGGAAGTTGATAATTTGGTCAAAGGATTGAAGTTTGTTCCTACATTCATGTTCCAAAAAGATGTGACATACGAGGAATTTCTAGACAGAGTCCATGCAGAGGAATTAGCTCTTAGGTCAAAAGGACTTTGGGAGGTTCCTCACCCTTGGTTGAATATGTTCATACCTAAATCTAGAATTTCAGATTTTAATGAAGGTATCTTCAAGGGTATTATTCTTAAACAAAATATTACTCCCGTAGTTCTTCTATTCTACCCGATGAACCGAAACAAGTAAGTTTGTTATGTACTTATTTATTTAGCAATTAATTACCATTTTACAATTATCATTATATTTAATGAGTACATGAATTGATAATTTACAGGTGGGATGATAATATGTCAGCAGTTATACCAAATGAAGATGTGTTCTATACTTTAGGTCTTTTGAATGCTGCAAGTGGGTTAGATGAGGTGAAGGCATTTCAGGCACAAATCCAACAGATATTACAGTTTTGTAATGATTCTGGTATTCAGATTAAACAATATCTTGCGGGAAACAAAACACATCAACAATGGATTCAACACTTTGGCACCAAATGGCAACTTTTTCAAGATAGAAAAGATAAATTTGATCCCAAAAGAATATTGTCACCTGGGCAGGGGATATTTCAGTAGTTTCAATAAGGCCTCATCTAAATTTATGTGGGTGACGTCATTATTTCATTAATAATTCAGTATTTAATATCAAAATTTTATCAGGAAAAAATATGAAACCTTTTTCTCAACTAAAAATTAATATCAAACCTCTTAATTTTTTTATATTTATAGACTTTATCTTATTTATAAATATTTTGCCATTATATGCTGTTAACATGAGTGTCATAAATTTGTTCGCAAATTCATTATTTTTAATTTTATTAAATTTTTATTTTTACTATTTTTGATGTATTCTACTTATTTAAATAGATGTATTTTTTTAGTCAAAAAGATTGTGAATAAAATTGGAAACAAAAAGTCACTCTTGACAAAAATCATATTTGTCTTTTGGGATGTGACTTATATGGACTTTTAAAAAATGGTCCAAAGGTGAACCATTATTCTTTCTAATAAATTTTAAAATTTATATTTATCACAGAGAATTTTACATATTTACATAAATTTATGAGCTTCACCTTTGACCAGGATCATATTAGATAACCCTTGTCTTTTGATTGTTGTTTGCAACTAATACTTGTTTATTCAAACGTCTATGCTATTGTTCAATTAGTTTCATAAAAGTTATGTGTAGGAATAATAAAAATGGTCAAATATCTTTTTAGTTTTATAAAATTTTAATATTTTAATTTTAGTTCATATAAAATAAAAATATAATTTTTAGTTTCATCAAAATTATTATGAATGTATTTTAATTACTGTTATCAAATCAATATATATTTTTAAATGAATTTTTGTAAGTATTTTTACAATCATAAAAAAAAAATCTCACAAGAAATTATTTAAAGATTTGTTTTCATATCCATATTTTTGTTATTTTTATCTTGAATTTGTTGCAATTAAAAAAATTATATTTAATTCATTATAAGTTAAAAAATTCTAAATTTTTATTGATGAACTTTTTATAATGTTATAAACATATATGCAAAAAAATTTCAAAATTTTTAATCTAAAATACAATCAAACTTATTTCATTTTTATATGAACTGAATAATTTTGTAGGGACAAAAGATATATTTTAATTTTATAAAAATTATAAATAAAATGTTAAAATTTTATAAAAACTAAAAATATATTTTACCTTAATATTACTATCTTTGGTGTGACTTTTTTTCCTTCTCCTCTCCTTACAAAGTAGAAGTTAGGCCAAACAATATTTTGTACAAGCTCTCAACACTACGCCAAAAATGGCTTTTTACAGCGTGCATTTTAAAACACTTAATAACTAAAAGCGATGTTGTATAATATTTTAAAAATAACGGAGAATAAAACAGCGCTTTAATGACAAGCGTTTTAGAAAAAACGCGGTTGTAGGGCCATGAAGGGTTTAGGATTTACAGAAAAGTGTTCTTGTAGGGTCATAGCGATTTCACATATTGTTTACAGCTCTTCGCATAAAAGCGCTGTAAAATATAGCGCTCTCACATAATGTTTATAGCGCTTTTCATAAAAGCGCTATAAAATATAGCGCTCCCACACTATATTTACAGCGCTTTGTATATAAGCCCTGTAAACGTTGTAAATGTTTTAAAATTTAATTTTTAAAAGCCTTTTATAGCGCTTATGGACAAAAGCGCTGTAAAATTACAAGCAGTTCAAGTTATATATACTTGATAAATAAATAAATAAAAACATATTTAATACGTTCTCTCCCTTCGAACTCTATTACGAACCTTCCTCTCCTCTACTTTGTGCCCATTTTTACTGAGTGATTGTTGTCTCAGGTACTGTATTTATTAATTTGTTATTTTCTCTAAAACTGATAAATTGTTACCTGATAAATCATATAAAATTTGATGATAATTCTGTTTTGTTTTGAAATTTGTTCGATATGTTCCGTTTTGAAATCAGACCTTGGACCTTGGTTTCCATTTTCCAATATTAGACTATATATACTATAGATTTGTATGATGTTATAGATTGATAAATTTGTGTAACACTGCATTCATATGTACTGCATTCATAAATTGTTACATGTATGATATAGATTGATAAATTTGTGTAACACTACATTCAAAAATTCTTACATGATAAATCATATAAAATCTGTTCGATCTATTATGTTATGTTTTGAAATTAGACTTGTATGCATATATATTATAGATTGGTATAATGTTATAGATTGATAAATTTGTGTAACATTGCATTCATATGGGTCATATAAAATGGACCGGAAATGGATGTCTGCCAATCGATTGTCAAAAGAGTGTGAAAATGGAGTGAAGGAGTTTGTTGAATTTGCAGTGAAGAATGCAAAAGACCCAAATCGAATCACTTGTCCTTGTTTAAAATGTTGTTTTGGAAAACACGTTAGAGCAGATGAATTGGAAGGACATTTAGTGTGGCATGGAATTGATAAAAGCTATACACGTTGGATAAGACATGGTGAGAAAAAAAAAGGGAACACTTATTTTGATAATGCTGCGACATATGATTCAAATGATTTTGACACAGATATATATGAGCAGGACCGAGTTGAGGAGATTACAAAAGCAGTTGAAGAAGATCTTTGGGATTGTCCTAAAATGTTTGAGAGTTTGTTGAGTGATGCAGAGAAACCATTATATAATGGTTGTACTAAATTCACAAGACTTTTGGCGATATTAAAGTTGTACAACTTAAAAGCGAGAAATGGATGGTCTGATAAAAGCGTCACAGAATTATTAACACTCACAAAAGATATGTTGCCAGATGATAATGAACTTTCCAGTCGAACCTACGAGGCTAAACGAATTTTGTGCTCTATTGGCATGAGTTACGAAAGGATTCATGCATGTCCTAATGATTGCATTTTATTTCGAAACGAATATGAATTACTAAAGACGTGTCTGAAATCCAATTTCTCTCGATATAAGAAGAAAAAAACTACTCCAGCAAAAGTCATGTGGTATTTTCCTATAATACCAAGATTTAGGCGAATCTATCGCAGTGAAAAAGATTCAAAACACTTGACATTGTTGGAACCAAGTTGGTTCTTTCAACTAAGTTTTGATGTTCACAAAAGTATTTTTTGAAAATCATATTTTGACTTAGAAGAATGAAAAGTCAGAGGATGTATGACGTCACCAGAGGATACACTAGAGGATGTCATCAGAGGATGACGTTAGCAGAAGATACCTCCAGAATATACAACCAGAAGATACCTCCCAGAAGATACAAATCAGAAGCAGAAGATGTCACCAGAAGATAAAAATGCCACCATAATATTTGGCCAGAAGATATCACCAGAGGATGCATCTAGAGGATACCAGAGGATGTCACCAGAGGGTACCAAAAGATACCTCCAGAGAATACCAGAGGATGTCATCAAAGACAAACATCAGAGGATATCATCAAAGGGAAGAAAAAATAACATCATAAGAGGATATTTTTCTTGGCCGAGATCAGAAGGAAGTAGAGTCCAGAAGGAGATTTGGTCCAGACCAAAAGGAAGCTTGTCAGAAGGAGACTTGGTCCAGACTAGAAGGAAACATAAGTTAGACTTGGTCCATACTTTATCCAGACTAGAAGATAGCTTGGTCCAAAACAGAAGACTTGGTCCAGACCAGAAGATAGCTTGGTCCATAACATAAGACTTAGTCCAGACTTGGTCTAGATCAGAAGATCAATAGTCCAGAGCAGAAAATCAATGGTCTAGATTAGAAGATCAATGGTAGAAGATTAATTGTCCAAATCAGAAGATCACATAATGGTACATATCAGATCACATGGTCCAGAATTGGTCAAAATCAGAAGATCACATGGTTTAGAGTTGGTCGAGATCAGAAGATCATACGGTCCAAAATTTAAATCATGATGCAGATCAATGAAGACTTGATTAAAATTCGAAGAAGACTTGATTGAATTTTGATAGATATTTGATCAAAGTATTAAGGGGATTTGATTAAAAAATCACTGAAGACTTGATGGAAATTCGAATGCAATATGAAACTAAAAAGATATGGTTTGAAATTAAGAGAAACAAGATTGGTAAACATAATTTTCAAGTGCAACCTGAAGCTAAAAATATACGGTTTGAAATTAAGTGAAACAGGATTGGCCAACAGAATTTTCAAAGGAAATCTAAGCAAGATTTATCTCGAATTTAAGCTTGGACAAAGCCCTAATTGTAGCTATAAAAGGAGGCTTCAGGCAGTAGCATTAGGCATCGAAAAACACATAACTTAAGCTTCAAATTCAAAGTTATCCGAGAGTTCAATAGAGAAAAATTCTTGAGTGCAAAAGCAATATTTTCTAAGTGTTTTCGAGAGAGAAATTCAGTGCAACAATCAGCTTTCCAGAAGCAACTTTGCAGAGTTCCAAACCCTTTTAATCAAACCCGTTAGAGGTGTAGATTCCTTCTTCAATCTGGGATTGTCAGATTGGTAAGAGAAGACTTGACTTGTAGAGTCAAGGTGTTGTTATCGTTCCTCAAAAGTCTGGGGTTGTCAGGCTGTTTAAGAAGACTGGCTTGGAGGGTCAGGTGCTGTAATTCAAAGAGTTTTGAATTAGTGGATTAAAGCCTTCAGAGTGAAGGGACTAGATGTAGCCAAGTTAATGGTGAACCAGGATAAATCACTGTGTTCTTATGTTGTTATTATCCGTTGCTGAGTCTGATTATTTACTCATCAAATAATTCACATCAACATTCAACAAAACAGCAAAAGGAATTCAAGTTTGGCAAATACAATTCAACCCCCCTTCTCATGTTTGCACCTTCAAACATGACATGCAGATGAAAGAATTAGAGATGGAAAGTTACGACACCCTGCAGATTCTCCACAATGGGAAAAAATTGATCACGAGTATCCTGATTTCGGTAGAGAGTCAAGAAATCTACAACTTGCACTTTCTATTGATGTAATGAATCCACATGGTCTTCAAAGCATATCACACAACACGTGGTATGTGATTTTGTTGATTTATAACCTACCTCCATTGTTATGTATGAAGCGTAAGTTTATGATGTTGTCTCTGTTAATTTCTGGACCCAAACAACTTGGGAATGATATCGACGTATACTTGGCTCTTTTAATTGAAGATTTAAAAAATATGTGGGAGACATGTGTGGAAGTTTATGATGGGTATAAGAAAGAATATTTCAATTTGAGGGCTATGTTGTTCGGCACAATGAATGACTTTCCAGCATATGGTAATTTATTAGGATATAACATTAAAGGTCAGTGTGCATGTCCTATATGTGAAGATAGTACATATTGGATGCGGTTGATACATTTTAAGAAAAACGTCTTTCTTGGACATCGTAGATTTTTACCTTTTAGTCATCATTATCGTGGGTGGATAAATGCATTCAATGGAAAATCAGAGGAATGTACTGCTCTAAAAGCACCGACTGGATATTAAATATTGGAAAAAGTACAAGGTTTGACCAATAAAGAAAGGAAATCGCACATATCTACCTCCAGCTGCTCATACTCTATCTAGAAAGGAAAAAAAATTGCTTTATGTAAATTTCTACACGAAGATAAAGTTCCAGGTTCAAACATTAAAAATTTAGTTTATATGAAAGACCTCAAGTTAAAAGGTTTGAAGACTCATGATTGTCATGTTCTAATGGAGCATTTGCTACCAATAGGTATACGTTCCATTTTACTTGAAAAAGTTCGACGAGCCATAACTAAATTATGTTTCTTCTTCAGGGAAATTTGTAGTAAAGTGATCGATCATCAGAAATTACCGACATTGTAGAGGGAAATTGTTGTTACTTTGTGTAAGCTTGAAATGTATTTCCCACCCTCGTTTTTTGATATAATGGTTCACCGTTAACTAGGCTACGTCCAGTCCCTTCACTTTGAAGGATTTCACTAATTCAAAAACCTTGAATTACAACAATACCACTTACCCTCCAAGTCAGTCTTCTCAAACAGTTTAACAATCCTAGACTTTTGAGGAAAAGAACCTTGAATCTAATTGCTAATTAATCTGCTACTCCTTCTGACTCTTTCAGATTGTAGACTCTACTTCAACAACTTAGATCTAACACAAGGAAAGAAAAACTTAGAGTACTTGCTTCTGGAAAGCGGATACTCACAATTGACCTCATTGAAAACTCAAGTATTTTGTTTTTGGAAGTGTATGACTCTCAAGTATTTTCGATGCAAAGTCTTCTGCCTTGAGCCTCATTTTATAGATGAATAATTAGGGTTTCTTCCATGCTTAAGTTCGAGCTGTATCTTGCCAGATACTCTTGCAAAAATACGTTGACCAATCAGGTTTCACTTAAATAAAAAACATATCTTTTTAACTCCAGATTTGCTTTCAAAAATAACTTTGGCCAATCCTGTTCTTGATTAATTCTGGACCAAATCTTTCTTTCCGCCAATAGCTTCTGAATTCCCACAAGACCTCAATTTATTTTTGTATCAAATCCTCTAAATACTTTGATCGAATTTAATCAAGTCTCCACTGATTATCATCATGATTAAATCTGGACCATATGATCTTATGATCTCGTCCACATCTGGACCATACAATCTGATCTGCTGTGATCCTCTGATCTTGGCCAACACTGGACCACACATTCTAATCTTCTGATCTCGGCAAATCACTGGACCATATGATCTGACCTTCTGATCTCGGCCAACACTAGGCCATATGGTCTGATCTTCTGATCTCGGCCAACACTGGGCTATGATGCTTAAATCTAGACCATTGATTTGAACATTTTCCCTCTGATCTGGACCAATTCTGGACTAATTCTAGATTGAATTAAATCTGGACATGATATTTTAATCTGGACATTTACCTTCTGATCTGGACCAGGTCTGGATTAAATTTGGACAATCATTTTTTCTAATCTGGACTAAGTTTCATGCTCTGAACTATGCTATCTTCTGGTCTTGGCCATGTCTGGACCAAGTCACTTGTTCTGGACCAGTTGTCTTCTGCTCTGATGAAGTCTGGAATAAATCTGGACTGAATTTTATAATCACTGCGAAGCTATCTTCTGGTTAGAATAAATTCTGGACTAAGTTTGACTTATGATTCCTTCTGGTCTGGACCAGGTCTCCTTCTGGACTTTGCTTCCTTATGATCTGGGCCAGGAAAGATATCCTCTGAAGATGTTTTGACATCCTCTGATATCCTCTGGAGGTGTATCCTCTGGTATCTTCTAGAGGTGTATACTCTGGTCTGATTTTATCGTCTGGTAACTCATCTGGAGGTGTATCCTCTGGTCTGATTTTATCTTCTGGTAACTCATCTTCTGCCTCTGATAACTTCATCTTCTGGTGGCATTTAATATAATAATTCTAAGTACAAAATAAGATTACATGGAGTGCTTTTGTAAACATCAAAATCCTAAGTACTTTGAACCAACTTGGTTCCAACAGTTCAACCGTATATTACAATAAACATGGACCAATTATCTAGTTTGAACATGAACAGGAATAAAAATTGGATAACACAAGAGCACAATCGAAGTTTTATCCTTTGGCTAAAAAATCACTGTAGCTCAAAGTTTGATATAGACCCCGCTCCAATTTTAGAGAGATTGAGGTGGCTAGCAAATGGCCCGAGTTTACATGTCTTTTCTTACACTGGTTATGTAATTAACGACTATACATTTTATACCACAAAACAAGATGATCAAACCACTATGCAAAATAGTGGAGTCACTCTAGTAGCTGAAGCGATGCATATCTCAAGTGCAAAATACAAAAACCCAATATATGCAAATCTATCATATTTTGGGGTTATCGAGCACATATGGGAGTTACACAATGTTTTGTGTTCCCATCTTTGGTTGCAAGTGGGTCGATAATAATAATGGCGTTCGGATTGATGAGTCAGGGTTCTTGCTTGTCAATTTTAGTAGGGTGGGATATAAAGATGAGCCTTTTATTTTAGCGTCGCAAGCTCAACAAGTGTTTTATGTCACTGATCCTGCTGATGATAAATGGTCTGTTGTCCTATCGACCAATAAAATAAGTGATGATAACAACAACATTGAAGATGTTGGTAATGATATTTTCTTTGCGACATCACAACCATGTGAAATTGATTCCACTGATAATAGTTTATATCTTAGAGATGATCATTATGAGGGAATTTGGATTAATCCATCGTTTCGTATCGTTAATTGACAAACAAATGTGAATCCTTCCAGGAAAAGAAGAAGGGCATCTTAAGGTGTTTATGTGTTTTATATAAGTCATGTAATGATCTGTACTCATTGTGTAGTTTATACTAATTTCATGTAACTTGACCTGCCAGAACTGAATATTTGATTTTTATGCTTATACTGATTTTCTACCAGAACTTGAACTGATCATGTAATTTAGCATGCATTGAAATATACTGATTTTCTGCCAGAACTTGAACTCATCATATAATTTTTTTTAATTATATTATTTAATTATTCTAGAGATGACAATTTGATAAAAAAATTAATTATAATCTGAACTCATCATATAAGTTGGTATGAACAATTTGATAAACAAATTTTAGAGATGACAATTGGTATCCATGAGTATGGATATTATCTCACATTATAAAATGATATACATAAGTGCTTTGGTCTATAAGCGTTGTAAAAGGCTTTTAAAAAATAAATTATAAATTACAAGTATAAAACGTTTACAGCACTTTTGCCCATAAGCGCTGTAAATGGCTTTTAAAAAATAAATTATAAATTACAAGTACAAAACATTTACAGCGCTTGTGAGAAAAAGTGCTGTAAAAGGCTTTTAAAAGATAAATTACAAGTACAAAACATTTACAGCGCTTATGAGAAAAAACACTGTAAAATTCTTTTAAAAAATAAATTACAAGTACAAAACAGTTACAATGCTTATGGGAAAAAACGCTGTAAAATGCTCATATAGCGTCTTTTATATAGTGTATCTATAAGTGCTGTAAAAGACTATGAAAGACGTTTTTTATATAGTCTTTTAAAGCGCTTTTTGGAATAGCGCTGTAATAGGTTAATTCTTTTAAAGCGCTCTTTGGAAAAGCGCTGTAAAAGGGTGTTTTAAAATATTATGTAAAATGATAATAAGAAACCGCCTCTTCATTTTCTTCTTCATTACGTATTCTCATCCCTACGAACTTCGCAGTGTGAAACCCTTATTTGTTACGTACTCTCCATCTTAATTACTCTCTATATGAACCCTTCTCCCTAGTGCGAACCCTACTGTCCATATTCATTACGTACTCTCTGTTTTCATTACGTACTCTCCATTTTCACTACGTATACTATTCCTACAAACCATAAAGGTTTTTAAGGCGCTTTTTGTTCAGTTTTTTAAAGCGCTCTGTGGAACCCTAAACTTGTATTTCTACTTGTATTTCTGCTTGTATTTCTACGACGTCGTAACCCTAAACTAAAAGTATTGTTATTAATATCTTGTTGTCACTAAACTTATAGTGCATGTTGTATTTATTCAATCTGTTGTTGTCACTAAACTGCATGTTGAACTTATACTGCATGTTGAACTTATAATGTGTGAAATGTGTAGATAAATGGATTCCAACAACGATTTAGGTCGTCAAAACGATGAAGTTGTAAACATTGATGTTGTAAACAATGAAGCTGTCAACGCTAAAGGATATGAAAGTGAAGTGAAGCGTGGGGCAACTATAATGCAAAAAGTCATTATAGCAAGAAGTATTGGAATAAAATTTGAGGTACATATATTATACTTTTGTTTAGATTTTATTTTTTTTTATTTTTTGAAAGCAAGGACTTACACTCTATGAATTTATTAGGTGGGATGGAATGAAAGTGGCCAGCCAATTGAGCCCAACAGTTCAATGATGGTAAGCTACATCGGTGCCGTTGTCCGCCAAAATATCCCATTAACAATCGATGACTGGAGAGACAAAGCATTGAAGGATGCTAAAGACGTTGTGGAGTGATGTACAAGTAATTAAATTTGTTACTCCACTTTTTTGTTACTTAATTATAATTTTTTCCATTGAAATACTTTTATTCAAACTCTTTATTTATTTGGTTTGTAGAGCGATTTTAACATTGAAGATATGTGGAAAAATTATGTACTTAGAGTTGCTGGTAAAATTCACAGAGGATTTAGATCTCATCTGTCGAATTGTTACCTAAGAGACAAGTGTGGAAATGTGAATGTTGAAGCTCCAAACATTTACAAACACTACATAACAACTGAAGAGTGGACCACTTTTGTAGCTAAACGTTCAGACCCCGCATTTGTGGTAATATTTATTTTATTAGCATGTGTGTTTTATTCATATTCATATCTTATTTTTTTACACGATCATTATTTTTTTAATTTATATATAGACTATAAGTACAGCAAATCGGGATCGAGCAAAGAACCTGGTGCATCCGTACAAAAGATCGCGTATGGGGTATGCGCGTTTAGTGCAAAAAATTGTAAGTAAACATCACTTTTATACATTGTGATAGATTATAAACTATATTTTATAACTAATATTTTGTTTATGTCTTAACGAACAGCTGCAAGAGATGAAATCCGATCAACCATTGGGTTGTCATATCTTGTGGAAGGAGGCTCGCGTAAATAAAGATGGAATAGTGGATAACGAAAATGTCTAACAAGTTGTCCAACAATGTGTAAGTATATATCACTTTAATATTTTTTAATATTGTCTTTTAAAAATGATATTGAACTTATCTTTTTAATACTACAGGTATTTTAGGAAAACTTGGAACAATATCTTGAAAATCAAGATGAAAATAAAGAAGTTAGCTGTAGGGACATTCTCGACAAGGTATTGAATGTTCCTGAATATTCTGGCCGTGTGAGGGGTAAGGGATTCTGGCCATGTGAGGGGTAAGGGATTCTGGCCGTGACTCCCAAAAGTTATTTTTCACATGAGAAGCGCATAAATCCCTCGAATGATCAAGTATTAGAAGCGCTGAAAACCCTTTCGGAGCAAGTTGCATACTTGGTTAAAAAGGATAAGGAAAAACAACTTCAACGTGAAATGCAAATAGACAGTGAAGATGGAAGTTGCAACATTGCTCATAATAGTCTCCTGAAGGTAATTAATTACTTAACAAAATAAGAAATTCATTCAACCTAATTGTTTCACATACTTATGTATTAACCATTGATTTAATTTAGCATGTTTCACGTTGCTGCCTATACTTGTCTTCCCCTAACCATCGCATGGTTGGGAAAGGAACATTGTACAATACGTTGGGAGAAGTATTGCTCAACAACCCCATCCCTGCCGGTGATGTTAAAGTGTCACCTGTGGTAGCTTTAGAACCACTTGCACCGTTGCCTATCCCCGACAATGACGGAGATATGAAACTTTTGGGAGAAACAATAGGTAGCTATGTGGCATGGCCGAAACATCTTGTTGGCACTGATCAGGAGGTATATTTTAATTGCTATGTATGTTTAGTTGTATGATTATGATTATGTTTAATTGCTGATTTTTCCGCTTTTATATTTCACATTTATTTAGATTGTTGCTAAAGGGAATGATGATAAGATCCCTCGCAGCGAGTCTGTCACTTCACCAAAAAAAGCACCAGAAAAGGTTTGACATATACATCAATTCATGTATACTAAATGATTAGCTTACTATAATAACTAGCAAACCGATCAACCTTATTTTTTTCAGATTCAACCAAAAAATAAACCCGCTACACCGTAGGTGCAGGTCCGTGGTAAAAACAAACCTTCCAAAATGCAAAAACTGGATCGAGCAAAATCAGTTGCTGCTTCTAAAATAAGTCAACCACGCCTTGCTTGATTTGGGTCGTGTCTTGACACAACAACAAAGATGAATATGGAGGGCAACAATGATACACGTATGATAAACATGGAAAAAGGTATATTCGGAGAAGAGTATTTAGACATACTTGGCAAAGAGCAAATATATGAACTTCTCGATCATAAAGAGATGAGTGCTACTGTCATCAGCATATACATCAGGTATACTTTATTTAAGATAAAAATTACCTTTTAATTGCATCACTACCACATGTAATTTATTGATAATTTATCTAATTTTATATTTTCATTGAAGATTTTTGTATGAGAAGTTGGTGTGCACACGCAAGTTGTTAAGTAGATTTTCATTCTTATCTCTGCACAAACTATCCATGTTTAAACTCGATCCAGTTAATGTAAAAAACTATGTAGTTGATATACTTATAGAAAATGAAGAGAAGGACAAGCTATTTCTGGCACCATACAATTCAGGGTACGTAATTAGATACTTTATCTATATCTTTTTTAATTTATGATATTATGAGTTGTGTAAACAAATTTGCCAACCAAATTTTTGTTGTTGTAGGCAACATTGAGTGTTGTTTGCCATAAATGCGACTTCTGAAATTGTATATTATTTAGACCTATTGCACGATCATTTCAACAATCACCCTGATATAAAGAACATCTTCGACACATAAGTAATATTCATTTATTTCTTACATATAAAAATAATGTGTTTGGTCATTGAATAATAATCACATTTCTTTGATAGTGCTCTGCAAGTTTTCTGCGCTCAAAAGGGTACTTCAGTGTCGAAGACTAAGTCAAACAACATCACATGGTTTCCAATAAAGGTTTGAAATTTTTGTTATAGAACTTAATTATATGCTTTTAAATTTTCATTTACAATCAATGCATAAATATTTATTGGCGTACATGTTTTATTTTATAGTGTCCGCATCAAACTTACAACATAGACTGCAGATACTATATAATGAGGTTCATGAACGAGATTGTTGATCTAAATGAACATATAATTCTAGAAACGGTACATTATTTTCGTTATATTTTGATTTTCATATATGTTATTTTTTTGATTCTGTCTTATTTTGCTTCAATATTTTGACAACTTCAACCCAACATACTCTGAAAGTGATCTCACAAAAATAAAAGAAGAATGGTGCCAGTTTATCCTCGAACTCAAAGTTATATAATTTGTAATTAATTTGTTGTTACTGTCATGATGTAATTTGTTATGTGAATATGTAGTTCATATTGTGAATATGTTGCTACTGTCAATATGTAATTTGTTGATATTGTACATGATGTAATTTGTTGCTGTGAATATGTTGTTGCGAAACATTGTAATTGATATTATTGAATGTGAATATGAAATTGTAATTTATTGTAATTTGTTGCTGTGAAACACTTGTAATTGATATTGTTGAATGTGAATATGAAATTGATATTGTGAAGAATATGAATTTTGATATTGTGGTGAAATGTGAATTTTTATGTTGAAAAGAAGAATCTGAATATGATCTTTGATGTTGATAATAATGCCATAAAAAAGACAGCACTTTTTTGAAAAAACGTTGTAAACATAGTATAAGAAGCGCGCTTTATATATGGACCTATTACAGCGCTTTTTCAAAAAAGTGCTGTAAACAAAGTATAAGAAGCGTGCTTTATATATGTACCTATTACAGCACTTTTTCGAAAATGCGCTGTAAACATCGTATAAGAAGCGCGCTTTACATATGAACCTAGTATAGCGCTTTTTTGAAAAAGCGTTGTAACACTATTATAAGGAGCGCACTTTATATATGGACCTATTACAGCACTTGTTGTATTTTTAATAGCGCTGCTGTATCCTTTTACAACACTAGATACTAGAGCACTTAAAAGCGCTATAAAGAGCTTAAATTTTTGGCGTATTGCAAGAGGAGTTTTCTAATAACTTGTGCAATGTTTATGTGTTGTATCATGTATGTCCCAAATTTTATTTTTCTAATGTACGTGCTTTTTTCCCTCTAGGCCAAAAATCCAGAAGGTGTTGCTTGATCTCTTTCTTCATTCTTTCTTTAATTCCATGGTGGAACTTATGCGTTGAGTCTATTTTCTAATGGATGAATAGAAAGTGGAGGAATAACAGCTAAAGAAATAATAAATTAGAGGAAGGGTTCATTTGAATTTCTTTTGGTTAAGGTCAACATTTCTCACACATAAATCACTACAAGAAAAAAAAATTGGTTTGCGACGGTTATAACCACCATAAATGGATGATTGCGACGGTTCTTCAACTGTAGCAGATTCGTGTGTTGTAAGGCCAGTTTGCGACGGTTCAGAAAACCGTTGTTCCAACTGTCGACAACGTTTGCGACGATTTCTAACCGCCTCGACATACGTTTTGCGGCAATTAGAATTGTCATTAAACACGGTCAAATTTATTTGTTCCTTAAAAATGGCGACAGTATCAACCATCACTATATTCATTTTAAGACAGTTTAAACTGTCGCAAGCCTAATAATTTAAAACAAAAAAATTATGATACCATTTTTTCTTATTTTTTATTAATTAAAATAAAAAGTATTCATAAATATCATCCACATAATTTAAATACACAATTATATAACTATTGTAACTAAATCCAATTTATATAATTTTTTTGAAAAGTAATAACACCAATTCATACATCGAACTTAACTAAAAAATAAATAAAGTAGTTTAAATAATCAAAACATTAGTGGAGTGGATAAACATATAAAACAACTCCATCAAACATAGAAATTCATCAAAATATCTAATTAGTCCCTAATGATGTTGCTCCATGATCATTAGATTGGTAGCTAGACTCGGATGAACGCCTACCATCTATTGGCGATTCTATGTTTGTTGCCTAGAAAAAAAAGTATATATTAACCTCAACTAAACTTGATGAATATTGTCAAATACCAATTAACTAAATTTTTCATACAGCTAGAAGCAATCATTACACAATTGATATTTTTAACTTAGGAGAAACAGTTCCCACATAATTTTTTAAACAGGTTAGCTAAGAAAATAATTTTACCAATTTTTCTCTATAAAAAATTTTGGGGAGGGGAAAAATATTATTAGCTAAAGTCGTTCCAATAGCCATTTTATTAAAGCAAAAAAAGCTTGAGAAGAGAAACAAAGGAGAATGGACTTAAAATATTATTTACCTCAAGTCAAAATTGTATTTAAAATTTAAAAACCATTGACTTTTCCCACTACAACAGTTTTTCTTGCAGGTTAGAGTAATGTACTTTCAACATATTTCAGAAGGATTATATTTGGACAAAAAAGAAGACATCATTTCTTAAATATTACCTTCCGTGCGCAGAGTGAATCTCCCAAATTGTGGTAAGTCAAAGAATTTTTCAATGCATATGGAGTTACTAACCTGTAAGAATGTTTCCAAAACAGAATCAGATGAAGCTCATTGATAATTGGCCATTGCATAACACGATTATCAAAGGAAGTTGTTAAGCTTCAATGACAACAAAACCTTAAAAAGATAACAACTTTTTTCCATATAACATTGTGAGAGTGTGAGTATCCTAGAAGAAGAGGAAGATAATCAAACCATACCTTTCGATGTTGTGGGCGCAAATTGGGAAATGAAACTAGAGTGGATGAGGATGCGGACAGGAACAAAGGCACAACTTGAACTGGACATCGCCAACTGGAATAGAGGAAATAAGAGATGACAATAATGTTGGGTTGCAATAGTGCGATGGAGAGAAAGCACACAACACTCGTGAAAGAGAAAAGGGGTTCTTTTTTCATGACAAAAAAAAAGGGTTCAACAAACTCTGAAGTATGGTAACATTAAGGATTCTCAATGGGTGAACTTGGAGATTTGAGAGTTGGAGAGAAATTTGGATGATTTGAGAATGTGGAGATTTGAGAGTTTGATGTGGGAAATATTAGAACATGAGATATAGGTTTGGGGGAGAAAGGGGAGTGAAGGGTTTGGGGGGGGGGGGGAAATAACTTACCAAAATAGAACGCGAGATAGATGAAAAGAAATGCATGACTCCTTCTAAAATGCAGCGGCCGTTGCTCAAACCCGTCGCACGACCATCGCAATTTGAAAGTGAAGGCAGCTTTAAGAGAACTGTCGCAAGTCTTGTGTTGTAATTTTTGAATTTTCTTGTAGTGATGAGTTACTATTTTATTTAATTTTGAGTTGAAACTGATACAAACCTTTTAAATGGTAATAATTATTTTATTTTTGGTACATAAATGAGAATAATCTAAACAAAATTGGTATGAAGAAAAGAAAGAGAAAATTTCTTGTGAAGCCAACTCGACATTTCAATGGGGTGACATAATTCAGATTATGTGGCATACCAAGAACTGAGGTGTCTTTATTGAAGCTTAGACGACTGATTTAATATATGTTATAAATAGATGGTAATCTCCATCTAGTGGCCATAGTTACCATAGGATGGCCATCAAATGGTTCAATGTGCAGATATAAGTAAGCTATCATGTCCAATTTCACCAAATTATCTTCTCCTCTATCTATTGGTAGTTTGAAATTTATAAAAAGATACTACAACAACTTTGTAGTCTTAGATGTAGGTAGAATTGGACGAATTATGTGATAAAATATCGTGTGTTCTTCAATGTTTTTATGTTTTTTGTATTTTTATTCTTTTGAACTATAGTTGTTGTTCTAACAATTGATTTGTGTCTCAATATCGTGAAGCTAGCCTAACATATAGCAGTAGCAAAGATCTCCATACTGCCATTTTATCTTGGTAGTCAATTAGGCTTTTAGTATGCCCTCCATGCATACCTTTAAAAAACTTGATATGGTAAGTTTTAGTAATTTAGAATTTAATGTATGTTTTATTTGTCTCTCATTCCTACATATGTCAAAATATCATTATAGAATTTATAATCTCCCTTAGAAAATATTGACCAACTCAATCGTTAGTGCCTTAAAGTATCATCGACGTTAGATTTTAGGTGAGGCTAACTTAGATTGCCTTAGAAAAATTGTGGATAAGTTACTCACAATCAATTAAAATCAGCCACGCGTATTTATCGTGTAAGTAAGAAGTTCGATTCACATAGAAGAAAAAAACTCGTTAAATTGTGAATAACTGTATAGGGGTCTGTTACATTCTCAGTTTCATCAATAATAGAATTATAAGAGTTATTAAAGTTGATAAGAACACCTCAACGTAAGAATGTGGCAAATATGATCGGTTGTGTCTGGAGGTGGATCTCAATCATCTCCTACTAACCATGTTTTCAATCAAAGATAAGTATTACCGTGTTGAAGGTAAACAATAACAAATAACCACCAACCACATGTGGAATCAAAACAATAACAAATCACCTCTATAAAGAGGGTATACTAAGCTGACTTATAGGGAAGGTAAAACTAATGAATATGTATATCAAAAATACTAAATCAGTGGTAGGAATAAAATACTGAAGTTGTAGATAAAACTAAACTAGTTAGCTACACATCCATCTACAAATCAGAACCAAATTTTTCCTTATTCTCTTTTGAGTTGTGTTGTTACCTACTTTTGTTTCTTTTTCTTGTACGATGCCTTTCGTTTACACGGCTACAACAATATTGTTCTCATGACAACATATTTCCTCTTTCAACACCTTCTTTATTTTTAAGGGTTTAATTCTCTTATTCTCATTATGGGCCAAGGTTAAAAAACCCATCTTTTAACCTTTTTCTTATGTTTTTTTTGTAACTTGGTGTTGGACCACATAGGAGTGATCCATCCAACAAATCCTCTCCTCACAACTTAAGTGGATAGGTATTGCTCAACCATGTCCTACTTCTTTCTACAACAGATAATCTTTGACACAAATAAAGTATTTGTCATCATACAGAAACCATTCTCATCGGTATGGATCTTTTCAATTGAAAATGACTTAATCTCCAACGCATATCGTATCTAGTGATACCACACCTCAGTGTGTTTAGACTTTGCATGAAAAGTTGTATTTTTGCTGAGATAAATTTCACTCTAACTATCATAGAATAACACAAACTTCTCTGACTTGAGGCCTAACTCTTGTAGGAATTTCTTCATCCACAAAAGTTCTTTGGAGGCTTTAGTTGCTGCAATGTATCCAACCTCAATAGTAGATAAAACAAAACCCTTTTGTAGCTTTGATTTCAAAGACATTGATCCTTCTCGCAAAAGTCAACATATAACTAGAAATAGATTTTTTAGAATCAAAATCATTTGTCATATTTGCATATCTATATCTATTTAAAACAAGTTGTCCACCCTGAAGCATATACACACTTTGGAAGTGCCTCTAAGGTATATGAGAATGCCAATGATTTTTACCAGGATTAGAGAGAAATCAACTAACATCTCTAATAGCATGAGCAATATCAGGCCTTATGCATACCATATCATACATCAAACTACTGAATGTGAGTGCATAAATAACCTTCTTCATCTCTTCTTTGTCTTTATCACTTGTAGGACATTACTCATTATTTAATTTTAAATGATTAGCAAATGGAATAATAGCAGGTTTCCAATTGCTCATGTTAAACCTCTCAAACACCTTATCAATGTAATTATTAAGAGATAACCTATAACAACCCAGTCCTTGGTAGTGGGAATGGATGAACGGCAGTACTTATCCCCTAAGTACAAGGTTTGATTCCCACGAAAGTAAAAAAATTTCTATTTCCAATTGAGAGGAAGGGAGAGCGAGAAAGTCGTGACTAACAGTGCCAATAACGGTAAGGGTGCCTTGTTTGTAACAGCCCAACCGTTACCGTTACTGGCACTATTAATCACGACTTTCTCGCCTTCCATGGAAATGAAACCCGGTATCTGATGGATAAGTACCACTGTCCGTCCATTCATTCCCACTACCAATTGAGTTGTGTAGCTCAAAAGACCCAGGGATTAGCTTAAATCTTTCTTTAGAGATTGAATCATCTTAGTGACATAGCAAACAATCTACATATCATCCACATATAACAAGAGAATACTAAAATAATCGTAAGAGAATTTCTTGAAAAACACAATGGTCGTTGAATAATGAATTGCATATTTTTATTCAGGGGTATTTATCTCCAATAAATCCTTTTAAAAATGTTTTAACACTCAATCTTCTGGCCTAAAAAACATTTAATCTTGCAATATTTATTTATTTTATTTCTATTTAATGTAATTTATGGGACATTCAAAAAACCATAACTAAAAGAGAAGAATAATAGAATTGTGTTATTTTATTTTTAAAGTAGCAAAATTGATTTACAAGGAAGGGGATTTGAATTGTAAATCTTCCTATTTAAAATTTCCTGAAAAAACTTAAGATTTTAACTCAAGAATGTTCTTGGTTAAGAAAACAAAAAAGGGAGAACGTTCTTGATTTTATTAGAAAACAGAAAACATTCATGGTTAGTTAAAAATCAGAAAAACAGTTTGTATTTTTAACTTGAAAATCAATCAGACTTAATAAAGAGATAAGGGATAAGAGATACCACACAATGATATATCCTGGTTCACCTAACTCGGGCAGCGTCCAGTCCTCACAATTGTGAGATTTTTTACTAAGTGTTTAAAGTAAGAACCTTCTTGATTTACAGCACCTAGTCTAGATCGATCTTGATCTGTTTACAATCTGTAATATTTCCACCCAGAAAGACACACAATCAGTCTACCTATCAATCTTTAGATAGAAGTTTACACTTCACCTTTTAATCATAAAAGGATTTCTTGCAATCTACTCAAACTATACTCAACACTTATAGTCTTGAGTTTTTGCACAATAATAATGAGAATGTTTGTTAGAATTTGAGATGTCTCAACTCGTGTTTGAGATTAGATTCTTTACAAGAGGTTCAGAATAAGTATAACTATAGATTGGAATATAAAACAGAACTGACTCTCTTTGAGAATTGGAGAACTTCAAGTTTGTACGTGAGTGATTTGATCAGATTGATTAGCACTTGAACATTTGCGTTTTCCTTGAGTATTGACCTTCCTTTTATATGCTTGAGAGCATTTAATGAAGGTCAAAAGAGCCGTTGGTAGTGCTCTTGTCAGGCTTGACCAGAACCAATTTTTATGAATAAAAATATTCCAGTCTTTGAATACTTTTTTTGAGTTATATTTTTGATTGGGCTGAGTTCTTAGTTCTTGATCAGATTCTCTTGAGTTTAATGATCTTTTAATATTTCAGATATGTGATGATGCCTTTAGCTTGAACTGGAGTTTTGATTCTTGTTAAAACATATTTGAAGAATAATGAAGAGTTATTACAGAAAGCTTTACTGAAGCTGCTGGAGATTGATGATCAATTTGGACTTTTTGGTTTTTGAGTTTCCTGGAGATTGATAATCAATCTGGACGATTTCTGATCATTCTAGAATCTATCCTGGTGTCTTGCATATCTTCAAGATCATTTATCATTCTTGACAGTCGAATGGTTTCTTTGATTAGAATGGGTCCTATTTCTTCCTTGTCAAGTACTGATAGTATTGATGTTAATTCCAGAGGGAATATCTTTGTTCAATTAATGGAGATTGATTGATCTTGAAGTTGTCTTGGTCATACTTGGACTTGGAGAACATTCTCCAATTTCTAGATTTTGTCAAGAATGTTCTCTGTTCTTGTCTGTTCAGATTTTTGCTTTATTATGCTCATTTCTTTGCTTTTCTTGAATCCTATCTTTGAATTAATACACTATAAACTCTAAACCCTAAACTTTAAAATGAGAGTTTTTCTTAACAATTTTATTTTTTTATTTTTTTATGAGAAAAGAGTGAAAGAAGACTACAAATTACCTAATTATGTATTAGTTTTTTGTAAGAGCAATTTTGTTTTGTAAATATTAAAAAAAATTAGTTTTGAATATTTTCCAATATTTATTAGTTAGCTATTTTTTTGAAGAACAAATATTTAGTTATTAAATATTATAAACTCAAATTAAAATATTATGTTCTATTTTTTTGTCAGTACCATATATCTTGTCTTGAAAACACACAGTGGTCAAAAGTAGTTTTACCATACTCATGCTTCTCCATAAAGGAATGAAACATCTTATATCATTGTCTTGGTGCATGTTTGAGTCCGTACAAGCTTTTCTTCAATTTGCACACAAGTTGTTCTTTATCTTTGACTTCAAAGCTCCTCATGTTATTCCATATAGATTTCTTCCTCCAAATCATAATGAAGAATTTCGTCTTCACAAATTAGATAGAGGACATCTTAACGACTAGTGAGAAAATTTCTTCAAAGTCAATACCCTTTTCCATATTAAATCATTTTGCAACCAATCTTGATTTGTATCTTGGGTGGAAATTATTCTCTTCTACCTTTATCTTATTTACCCATTTATTCTTGAGTGTTTTTCTGCCCTTAGGCAACTTTAGCAATTCAAATGTATGATTCTCATATAAGGAATTCATTTCCTCTTGCATGACCATCAACCACTTTTCCTTATCAACATTTTCAATGGCCTCTTGGTAGTGCTCTGGCTCTCAACTATCATTGATTATCACATACTCATGTGGAGGATATCTTTGGGTAGGTTGATGTCCTCTAGCAGACCTTTTTAATTGAGGCTAAATCGGTGGCTCAGGAGGAACTTACTCATGTGACTCATCATTGTGATGTACATGGTCTTCAATTGCATTCTCATCACCTAACTGTATATCTTCGCCATCAATAAAGGTTTCAACAAGGGTTTAGGCGCAACATTAAAATAATTTTTGAAATTCGATTCTTGTGCCCCAGCTTTATTAAAGTTTTTAATAGTTTGATCTTCAAGAACTATAACATCTTGATTCTAATAATTTTATTGTTAATCGGATCCCATAGTCTAATTCTTCATCACCACAACATGTAAACATCCACTATTAGATTTTGTATCAAACTTGGAACTCTCATATCTTGGAATGTGAGCAAAACATTTGCGGTCTCACACTCTTAATTGCTCATAAGAGACATATTTCCTTGTCCATATGTTGTTTGGAACATCACCATCAAGTGGAACAAAAGGAGAAAGGTTGATCATATTTACTGTAGTTTTCATTGCTTCACCCCAAATTTTTTTCGATAATTTTGCATGAGACAACATACACCTGATTATATCATTAACGATATGATTCATTCTCTTTGCAACTCCATTATACTTAGGAATCTTTGGAACTATCTTCTCAAGCCAATTATGTGTTCTCTCTAATACTCTTCAAACAAACCTCTGTATTCACCACCATTATCTAATCAAACATATTCCAGTTTCCTTCCCTTTAAGCTTTCAACACTTTCATGAGTGTGTTTGAAAGCACAAATTACATGGTTTTTAGATTTTCAAAAGAAAATACCTTACTTTTCTATTTGGTCGTCAATAAAAGTAAAAAAAATATGATGCATGACTAAGAGATTTATTATCCATCATACAAATATTATTATGAACTAAATCAATAATATTTTCCCTCCTATGAGTACCATAATTATGAAAATAAACATTATCTTATTTTCTAGCGAAACAATGAGTGCAAGTTTTAAGAGGTGTACCTTTCCCTTAATGAAAATTTTTCTTTGTAAGGATGTTGAATCCTTTCTCACTCAATATGCCATAAATCAGAAGATGTGTCTTCAATTTCATTCACTACTTCCTTCAATAGCTTGACAAACATCTTAATAGAGAGTAGTAGAACTTTGTCCATTTGCTAACACTAGTTAGAGACCCTTTAGATATTTTATATTTACAACCACCACCAAAGTAAATGTGATGACCCTTAATATCCAAGACTTTTACGAAAATCAAGTTGAGGCGAATATCAAAAACATGTCTAGCATTCTTCAATTGAAGCTTGAACTCAATCGTAGTTTCAACCAAAACATCTCTAATACCAATAATTTTATTTACTCCTTCATCTCCCATTTTTACTGTGACAAAATCACCAACATTGTAAGTTGAGAAAAAATCACGCCTAGAAGTGACATGGTATATGAGGTACCTGAATCCAAGTGGAATCCTAACATGCAAGGTTTATAGTTAAATAAATTTTTAAGTTATGTATTGACTACCTCTCCAATGTCGTGAGATCATAAAAAACTCATGAATTGTTGAGATCTTTTTCTTCTTAACTGGTGGTGACTTTGGGTCTTCAGCTTTGGTAAACTTCTCATAATTTATTTTGCATAATCAGCAGTGGTATAAATTTTGTTAAGAATTCTTTGTTGGAATTACATTGCTAATTCATCAAGACATGCTCAATATTCAGATTAAACATGCAATCGTACTGTAGTGTGGAAACCAAATATATATATGAGCATTTTTATGAACATCAAGAATAAACAGAAAATCTTGATTACTTAAGTAATCTACGACATTGTGATATATCAAAGATATTAGGATTTAGGAATACCTAGATTCATAGTTAATCATCTCTTTGTGGTAATCCTGAATAGTCTCTAAGACGGATGAAGAGCTCCCGTTGGCTTGTGGTTCTTTTTCAACCTAGAATTTTGATGCCATAAGCACTCTTCAGATGGGGAGAAGAGGCGATATGCAGTATGTTTGGCATATTGAGGACCATAGCCTATTTATAGGTTGATGGCCAATTAGGGTTTCCATTATTCCCAAATGGGCCATCAGTGACATCTACTCATATTTGAGCTCATACCAAATCATAAAATAATAAATTAATTATCAAAATAAAAAATCTAATAAATCTCATTACTTAACTGGATTACTAATTAACTAAAGTTCCTAATTGATAAATAACTAATATAATTGAATAAAGATATGTGCCCACAAAATAATATTGAAATATAATAACTAAATAAAATATTCTAGTAATCTTCCACTTGAGCAATATATCTTAATAAATATATCAGAATAGTATAGGCGCACATCTGAATGATATTTATCTTTAGATTTCTCCTTTACAATCTGATTCACCTCATACATATATAATGAGACCATTGCGTCTGTCGTCACTGGAGTATAATGTAACTAAACCTCTATGACAACCACATCAATGCACTTGATGACATAGATTGATATGGATGACTGAGATGGAAATTTCATGCAATGTGATCTCTATATCATGCCTATTTCAAACTGGTCCAACTGAAATGTTTAGTGAGATCAAACTAAACTTTTTGAAGTGTGAATTCAATGTTTGCACACATGATAGAAAAATGGTTATAATAATAACCCCATAAACTTTATTTTTGTAAAAAATTAGAACATAAAATCTGTATCGAAAAAAAAGTGTAGAACATAAAAGAAGAGATGAAAATTTCATGCAATGTGATCGCTCTATTATGCTTATTTCAAACTAGTCCAACTGAAATCTTTAGTGAGATCAAACTAAAATTTTTGAAATGTGAATTCAATGTTTGCACACATGATACAAAAATGGGTATAATAATAACCCCATAAACATTATTTTTGTAAAAAATTAGAACACAAAGTCTGTATCGAAAAAAAAGTATAAAACATAAAAGAAGAGAGACTCCCACTAATCTAAGGCATCTTTAGTGACAATAACCATATGAAAGACCTTAGTTTGTCAAACCTTTTATTAGTGGGGTACCAAGCATAGAATATGTCTTTGTATGTTCTATTCTTCTACAACAATAACATGTATGTTAATACACCTGATAAAAAATTTGTTGAAGCACTATACGGTCGACTTATGTCTTAATATGATTTGAGTGGTCTTTCAAAATCTTTAACTATAAACAATCAAGTGACATAAATAAATCGACCATTTCCTGAATTTAGGTGTCCACTTCACATAGACATCCAAAATATCATCGTCGAATATATTGATGATCTCTAAATTGTAAGATCTCTGATTTGTGAGCATAAAGTCTATTGTTCTCTTTAACAATCCTTATGGTTGCCTTTGTCAACATTCAAACATGAACTGCTCAAGTATTTGTCAAATGATCTTATTATATAAGCTATTTCTAAATGCGTATAAATAAGATCATTCATAAGACTCCCTACAACTAAAGCAAATAGAAACACCTAAGTATCTGAATCTCTATATTTTCTATGGCAAAAATTTGAGATTAAAATAGTCTCCTTTTAGTGATTGAGGTATCTCATAGTATAATATCTTTTGCATCAAATATATTTATCTTTATTGATATAGCTCTTTTGTGATAACCAATGATACCATGAAAATGATCTTTAAGTATCACAATGCTTAATACCAAAGAGACGTCCCCCATATTTTTCATCGCTAAACCTTTGTTAGAGATATCTCGGTTTCGCGCAACAAGTGTAAGACCCTTAAATTTAATATTAATTTATGGAATTAATATTAAGGGCATTTTGGGGATATTTGTAAAATATTTAATATATGTATGTTTTGGGTAAATATATATATATATAAATATTTATTTTGGAGGATGAATTAAAATTATTGGATGAAGATTAAATTAATTTAATTACGAGTAATTAAATTAATCGGACAGTTAATTGAGGATTAGTGGCTAATTGCAAAACAATTAAGTGCTGAAGGATCCAGCATCACTTTAACATTATTTTTGGTGATGTGGCACCACAAAAGCCTATAAATAGGAGTGAGAAGGATGGTGAAATCAGAACACCATCCCTCCTTCCTCACTGCCCATACTGCATGTAACAGTGTTGCATATAACAACACCCTTCTCTCCCATTCTGTGTTCTGAATTCTGTTCACGATTACAAAAGGAAAAAGAGGGAGTTCCTCAAAAGTGCCATTAATTGGAAACCTAGGCACCAAACCAGAAAACCCCCAGTACAAAAGTTATTCTCCTCATCATTACGGAGCTAAAGAACCCAGTTTCGTAGCAGCAAACGCAGGCGGGAGTTTCGTTGATTTTTGACGCGCAAACGGGAACGAAAACAGAAACGTGAGAAGTAGCAAACACGCAACAAGGGTAAGGGCACGTTCCACTTTCTAGTTGCATTTTAGGACTGTAAATGTATGTTTGAGGTGTGATTATATTTGAGTTTCTGTTTTGAAAAAGAAACTGTTTTACATGACATTTTGAAAGATGAAAGAAAATGCATTATGTGGAGGTTTTAAAAATCTGCAACATGCTGTTTGGGGTGATTATTCCAACGCTGTTTTGTTTATGGGAAAAGCTGAAAAATGCATTGCATGATATTTTGAAGAGGAGTAAAAAGCATATTCATAAAACTGTTTTGAATATTGCAAAAAAAATGCATTATGTTGGTATTTTGCTGCTATGTGATGCTTGCTGTTTGACTGAATGCTTGTATGTTGTTCTGATGTTTTGAGAAAGCTGAAATGCTTGTATGTTGTTCTGATGTTTGAGAAAGCTGAAATGCTTGTATGTTGTTCTGATGTTTGAGAAAGCTGAAATGCAACATGTTGTTCTAATGTTTGAGAAAGCTGAATGATTTGCATGTTGTTCTGATGTTTGAAAAAGCTGAAATGCTTGCATGATGTTCTGATGGTTTGAGAAAGCTGAAATGCTTGCATGCTGTTCTGTTGATGAAATTCTGGTGTTACAGATGATTTCAAAATAAAAAGGGTTTTAAAACTGATGAAAGTGTTTTCTTCTGGAAAATCTGGTAGGATGTCAAAGTTTGAGTATTGTGGTTTAAAAGAGTGATAAAACTATTTTGGAGTTGTGCTGATTTTTCAAAAGAAACAGTTTTAAATGTGTTGAATGTCTCAGGAAAATTTCACTGATTTCGAAGGTGTATTCGAATACAACATGTGTGTATTCGAATACAACCTGTCAAGCATCTGTTTTACTTAAGTTTTCAAACTTGTATTCGACTACGAGCCCCTGTAGTCGAATACAGAGGAAAGATTTTTGCTTCTGATGATTCTTGTGTGAATTATTCTATTTTTTTTCTGATGATTCTGGTGTGAATCATTCTGTTTTGCTTCTGATGATTCTTTTGTGAATCATTCTGTTTTGCTTCTGATGATTCTGGTGTTAATCATACTGTTTTGCTTCTGATGATTCTGGTGTGAATCATTCTGTTTTGCTTCTAATGATTCTGGTGTAAATCATTCTGTTTTGCTTCTGATGATTCTGGTGTGAATCATTCTGTTTTGCTTCTGATGATTCTGTTTGTGAATCATTTTGTTTTGCTTCTGATGATTCTGGTGTTAACCATACTGTTTTGCTTCTGATGATTCTGGTGTGAATCATTTTGTTTTGCTTCTGATGATTCTGGTGTAAATCATTCTGTTTTGCTTCTGATGATTCTGGTGTGAATCATTCTATTTTGCTTCTGATGATTCTGTTTGTGAATCATTCTGTTTTGCTTCTGATGATTATTGTGTGAATCATTCTGTTTTGCTTCTGATGATTATTGTGTGAATCATTCTGTTTTGCTTCTGATGATTCTGGTGTTAACCATACTGTTTTGCT